>CAUJNA010000837.1:45000-145547 GCA_963377175.1 Effrenium voratum
ATTGACAGAGACCTGTGAAGCCCATCGATTCATTTTGTGCTTTGATGGCCGTTCGGAGTACGTCAACGTAAAACGCCTGGCCGTCGCTGCTGGTTGAACGGTTTTCCCACACATGTGCAGGCGCAGGCCGCCGGCATGAGGCCGGTGGCACACCACGCGCGCAAGCCGATTGTTGTGCACGCAGCTTGAGCACTGTATGCACCAAGTATGGGTTGGTGCAAATTGCCATGACATAGCAAGCTTCTTTGGTGGTGACTCGGAACGAGGAGTGGACGGAGTCCCCACTGCCGCCTGGCTGGCAGCCAAAGATTTGGCAGCCTGGTCGTGCGCCAGTGCTTTGGTCTGCATCCAGATGGCAGTGACAAGCGCCTGATGCCGCTTTCATGGAGTGACACACGGAGAACTACTGTTGACCGCAATGCAGAACATGGGAGAGGCTCACGGGGTTTTCAGCCAGCTTCAAAAACACCTGTGTGGTTCGGAGTCATGCCTATTCCTCAAAGGTCCAAAACTTCTACCCTTAAGGTCCTACCTCTCGCAAAATCAGGATCGTTTGGAGGATTTTGTCTGGTGCAAAGTCAGGGTGCGACCTTGAGGGTACGACCAAGCGTTTCAAATGCCTTGTGTTCCAGGGGCAGCGAACGTCTAAGTTGAGTGTATGTTGAAAGAATGCTCGGAGCGGCAAACACTGACCTTCAACCAACTTGTTTGGTGCTTTGCCCTTCTCTGAAATGGGGACTGTGAATGCATCATTCAAAAGTTAGTTGTAAACGCTTTCGGGTTGCGCGCCTCGGCCAGAATGCTTTTGGCATGTTGACATCGGATTAGTAAGCCCCCCCTCCCTGGAGAAGGCCGAGAAGGTTTTGTGGCAGAAAGCGTAAGTAAGCCTGGAGGTCTACTTTAGTATTGGGCAATACAACTTTTGAATTGGGCAATACAATTTTTGAACTGGGCAATACTAGTCTTGAATTGCGACTGAGGATCCCAGAACTCCAGATGAATCCCAAAAGGAGCTTCGGTCCTTGTTTCCATTTGATTTAGTTTTGTTTGGAATTTGATTTGAGCTTCCACATATCTGATTTAGTATTGTTGGATTCGAGGTTCCATTTGATTTGTATTTGTGGAATTGAAATTCCTTTGGATTCAGTATTGCTCGACCTTCCTTTTGAATTTGAGTGTCCAGTTGTGGGATTTCACTTTCCAATTGGTTACTATTGCCCAGGCCACGTTAACAATGTCAGTTCACATGTTATTAATGCGGGCCATTTTGGCCGCACCCAATCTTGAGCTCCAGCAATACTAAATCAAGCCCCATTATACTAAACTAACTAGATACTAAAATCAACATCAAAAGGAAGTTCCAGCAAGAAAGTGAAATCACACAATACTAAACTAACTGGACAAATACACAAGACAGAGCCCACGAACCCGAATGCACATCACTTTGCGCAAACCCAAGAAAATAATTAGAGAGAACATTTTTCGGTACAAGCCAATGGGGCTCGCAATCAAGCCTACTGCGCAAACTGTGTTTTTCAGCTTGTAAAACTGTACTTTGCGTGCTCCACTTGTTGCTACAAAAGCTACGATTTTCAATCTGGAGCTGGACACCTGCGCTTCGCGCGCTAGACTTGTACTAAAGGCTGCGATTTTCCAACCGGAGCTGGTACTTCTCGCACTAGACTTGCGCTACACAGCTGCGAAGCTGAAAGCCTGTACTTTGCGTACTAGACTTGTGCTACAAAGTTGACGATTTTCAAGCTGGAGCTCAAAACCTGTACTTCGCGTACCATACTTGCACTTCCAAGTTGCGATCTTCCAGCCAGAGCTGGAAGCTTGTACTTCACGTACTGTACTTGCGCTACAAAGTTGTGACTTTCCAGCTAGTGCTGGAAACCTGCACACTTCGCGCACTAGACTTGTTGCGATTCTCCAGCTGGAGCTGGTACTACAAAGTTGCGATTTTCCAGCTAGAGCTGGAAACCTGTACTTCGCGCACTAGACTTGCACTACAAAGTTGCGATTTTCCAGCTAGAGCTAGAAACCTGTACTTCGCGTACTAGACTTGTACAACAAAGTCACGATTTTCCACCTGGAGCTGGAAGCCCGTACGTCGCGTACTAGACTTGTCAAAGTTGCGATTTTCCAGCTAGAGCTAAACCTGTACTTCGCGCACTAGACTTGTACAACAAAGTCGCGATTTTCCACCTGGAGCTGGAAGCCCGTACTTCGCGTACTGGACTTGTCAAAGTTACGATTTTCCAGCTAGAGCTGGAAACCTGTACTTTGCGTACTAGACTTGTGCTACAGAGTCGCAACTTACAGCGGGAGCTGGAAACCTGTACTTCGCGTACTAGACTTGTACTACAAAGTCGCAATTTTCCAGCTAGAGCTCGAAACCTGTACTTCGCTCACTAGACTTGCACTACAAAGTTGCGATTTTCCAGCTAGAGCTAGAAACCTGTACTTCGCGTACTAGACTTGTACAACAAAGTCGCGATTTTCCACCTGGAGCTGGAAGCCCGCACTTCGCGTACTAGACTTGTCAAAGTTACGATTTTCCAGCTAGAGCTGGAAACCTGTACTTCGCGCGCTAGGCTTGTACTACAAGGTTGTGATTTCCAGCTAGAGCTGGACTTCGCGTACCTGTGCTTCGCGTACTAGACTTGTACTACAAAGTCGCGATTTTCCAGCTGGAGCTGGAAGCCTGTACTTCGCACGTTAGACTGGTACCACAAAGTTGCGATTTTCGAGCTGGAGCTGGAAACCTGTACTTCGTGCACTACTAGACTTTACTTCGCGCGCTACACTTGCGCTACAAAGTTGCGATGTTCCAGCTAGAGCTCGAAACCTGTACTTCGCGCACTAGACTTGCACTACAAAGTTGCGATTTTCCAGCGCGTACTAAACTTCTGAGCGACACGTCTGAGCACAACTTCTGATTGACACTTCTGAGCGACACTTTTGAGCGACACCTGATCAACACTTCTGAGCCACACTTTTGCTGATCAACACTTCTGAGCAACACTTCTGAGCGACACTTTTTCTGATCGACTTTTCTTAACAACACTTCTGATTGACACTTCTGAGCGACACTTTTGAGCGACACCTGACCAACACTTCTGAGCGACACTTTTTCTGATCGACTTTTCTGAGCGACACTTCTGATTGACACTGCTGAGCGACACTGTTGAGCGACACCTGATCAATCACTTCTGAACCACACTTTTTCTGATCGACACTTCTGAGCAACACTTTTGATCCGCACTTCTGGTTGACGCTTCTGATCGACAGTTTGAGCAACACTGCTGAACCACACTGATTGACACTGATGAGCAACACTTCTGATCCACACTTCTCATCGACAGTTCTGAGCAACACGTCTGATCTACACTTCTGATCTGATCAACAGTTCTAGTTCCGAGCAACACCTCTGATCCACACTTCTCATCGACAGTTCTGAGCAACACGTCTGATCCACACTTCTGATCTGATCAACAGTTCTAGTTCTGAGCAACGCTTCTGATCCACACTTCCCCCAACATTTCTAAGGGACACTTCTGATCGACGCTTCTGATCGACACTTCTGAGTGAGCAACACTTCTGACCCACACTTCTGATTGACACTTCTGAGCGACACTTTTGAGCGACACCTGATCAACACTCCTGAACTACACTTTTTCTGATCAGCACTTCTGAGCGACACTTTTTCTGATCGACTTTTCTGAGCAACACTTCTGATCGACGCTTCTGATCGACACTTCTGAGCAACACGTCTGATCCACACTTCTGATCTGATCAACAGTTCTAGTTCTGAGCAACGCTTCTGATCCACACTTCTCCCAACATTTCTAGTGGACACGTCTGAGCAACATTTCTGATCGACACTTCTGAGTGAGCAAGACTTCTGACCCACACTTCTGATTGACACTTCTGAGCGACACTTTTGAGCGACACCTGATAAACACTTCTGAACTACACTTTTTCTGATCAACACTTCTGAGCGACACTTTTTCTGATGGACGTTTCTGAGCAACACTTCTGATCGACGCTTCTGATCGACACTTCTGAGCAACACTTTTGATCCGCACTTCTGATTGACACTTCTGGTCGACAGTTTGAGCAACACTGCTGAACCACACTGATTGACACTGATGAGCAACACTTCTGATCCACACTTCTCATCGACAGTTCTGAGCAACACTTTTGATCCGCACTTCTGCAGAGGTTGACGCTTCTGATCGACCGTTTGAGCAACACTGCTGAACCACACTGATTGACACTGATGAGCAACACTTCTGATCCACACTTCTCATCGACGGTTCTGAGCAACACGTCTGATCCACACTTCTGATCTGATCAACAGTTCTAGTTCCGAGCAACACCTCTGATCCACACTTCTCATCGACAGTTCTGAGCAACACGTCTGATCCACACTTCTGATCTGATCAACAGTTCTAGTTCTGAGCAACGCTTCTGATCCACACTTCTCCCAACATTTCTAAGGGACACGTCTGAGCAACATTTCTGATCGACACTTCTGAGTGAGCAACACTTTTGAGCGACACCTGATCAACACTCCTGAACTACACTTTTTCTGATCAACACTTCTGAGCGACACTTTTTCTGAGCAACACGTCTGATCGACGCTTCTGATCGACACTTCTGAGCAACACTTTTGATCCGCACTTCTGATTGACACTTCTGGTCGACAGTTTGAGCAACACTGCTGAACCACACTGATTGACACTGATGAGCAACACTTCTGATCCACACTTCTCATCGACAGTTCTGAGCAACACGTCTGATCCACACTTCTGATCTGATCAACAGTTCTAGTTCCGAGCGACACCTCTGATCCACACTTCTCATCGACAGTTCTGAGCAACACGTCTGATCCACACTTCTGATCTGATCAACAGTTCTAGTTCTGAGCAACGCTTCTGATCCACACTTCTCCCAACATTTCTAAGGGACACGTCTGAGCAACATTTCTGATCAACACTTCTGAGTGAGCAACACTTCTGACCCACACTTCTGATTGACACTTCTGAGCGACACTTTTGAGCGACACCTGATCAACACTTCTGAACTACACTTTTTCTGATCAACACTTCTGAGCGACACTTTTTCTGATGGACGTTTCTGAGCAACACTTCTGATCGACGCTTCTGATCGACACTTCTGAGCAACACTTTTGATCCGCACTTCTGATTGACACTTCTGGTCGACAGTTTGAGCAACACTGCTGAACCACACTGATTGACACTGATGAGCAACACTTCTGATCCACACTTCTCATCGACAGTTCTGAGCAACACGTCTGATCCACACTTCTGATCTGATCAACAGTTCTAGTTCTGAGCAACACTTCTGATCCACTCTTCTGACAACATTTCTGAGGGACACGTCTGAGCAACACTTCTCAGCAACACTTCTGTTCGACACTTCTGATCGACACTTCTGAGCAACACTTCTGACCGACACTTCCGAGCACACTTCTGTCGACACTTCCGATGAGCGACACTTTTGATTGACACTTTCGAACGACACGACACTTCTAAGGGACACTTGTGATCGGCGCTGCTAAACGAAACTTCTGTCTCCAAATGCGCACCGCGCCACAGCGAGAGCGATTCGACCCCAAAGCGCGCAGGGGGTTCACTTTGCGCGCTCAAAATGTGCACCGCGCCACAGCGAGAGCGATTCGACCCACCCGATGCGCACAGGGGGTTCACTTTGTGCGCTCAAAATGTGCACCGCGCCACAGCGAGAGCGATTCGACCCACCCAATGTGCGCAGAGGGTTCGCTTCGCATGCTCAAAATGCGCACTGCGCCACAGCGAGAGCGATTTGACCCACCCAAAGCGCGCAGAGGGTTCGTTTCGCATGCTCAAAATGTGCACCGCGCCACAGCGAGATCGATCTCGCTGAGTCAAAGTGACGTGCTTGCCACGAAATCTACACCCAGGCGCACTCAACAAGGGAAACAGGAAGTTCCAGCAATAGTAAAGTAAATCCATTAGAAAGGGAAATTTCACAATAGTACTTAGCAACTCGAGACTCAAATCAAATTCAAAAGGATGCTCCAGCACTAAATCAAATGGAAAGTGAAATTCAAAAATACTGCATGAACTGGACACTCAAATCAAAATCAAAAGGAAGCTCCAGCAATACTAAATCAAACGGAAACTCCAATCCAACTAGACACTCAAATGGAATTCAATGAGAGATGATCCAGCAATTCTAAATCAAATGGACAGTAAAATCCAGATACTAAATCAACTGGACAGTCAATGCAAATTCAAAAGGAAGTGCCAGCACTCATGTGGGGCACCTCGTGTGACCTTCTTAAACCATAACTTGTTGATGAAGAACTTGCACTTTGAGCAAACCAAAAAAATTCGATTTCCTGGCTGCTGTTTGTGTTTGTCCTGGCTTGGGGCTGCGCTAGTAGACAAGTGCTAGTAAGCACAAAGCAGATGTGGATGTTTGTTGCAGGCCTGGGGGGCCAAATTAATAGCACGTATGTGGGGTACTTCATGTGACCGTCTTAGGCCATCACTTTTTGAAAGGGATTTGACAAAGAAATTGCACTTTCAAAGCCAAACTTTCTTGGATTTCAGGGAGTTCTGGCTGATGTTGTGTTGGCTTGGCAGTGCTTCATGGCTGTGCCAGTGCCAAGCTGGCACTGGCAGCTTTTCTTGGCACTACAAAGCAAATGGAAAGCAAACGTCGCAAGGTTTAGGTGCAGCAGCGTGGAAAAATGTGGCCAGCTGAATCACCAGATTTTTTTTAGGGATTTGAATTGTTTGTTTGGGGTGGGTCTTGCGTTTTTTGTGGGAGTCCGGTTTAATTTCATAGGGTTTTGTCGTGTTTTGGTTGTTTAGGTGAATTCCAGGTTTTTCAAATTGTATAGTATTGGGAGGTCCTGGGCCGGCCGGGTTAATTATTCCGATGTTGACATTCCAGTGTTTTGGTTTGCCTTGCGTGCTTGTCTGAGTGAGTGAGTCGGCGGTCAATTGCGCGAGCTGGTTTGCAAGATAGAGGGTGGGTGCATGCGTCGCGTTTTTTACGTTGCTTGAAGGGCTCGACAGAACGAGAGCCTTGGGCTGGATTTTCGGCGGGAAAAAAGAGAGCCCCAGGGACTTGTTTGAGGGCGGGCTGTAGAAGATCCCGATGAGGCTGAAGGCGTCTGACCGCTTCCCTCGGGCCGAGGTGAATTGACACGCTCCATTTCGCAATGGACACACTTTCTTGGGCGTAGTTTGTAAAGCATTCCGGCCAGTTTGTTGTTCGCGCTTCCGCGCCCACTTTCTTTGTCTTGGAGTAAGCCTAGCTTTCCTCGTGCTGTTGGACCCAGGCCGAGGGCAACTAAGGCTGTGCATTAGGCAAGTCAAAAACAAGGCGGTTTGCTCAACCAAGGTGACACAAGAGGTGAGATACCTGCGGCATGCGCGATAATTTGCTGGCAAGACTACGGAGTTTACAAGCCCACTCACGAGCCAAAATCCAACGCGTAATGTTGCAGGTGGGCTGGTGGACGCAAACCTGTGAAGGTACCAGCAGTATCACCTGCAGTTTTTTCTTGCTAGGGTTTCATGTGGAGTTCAAACGATGACTAGAATTGAATGTGGGGTGTGAACCCGCGCCCTGTATCTTGTTTGGTTGCTGTTGCAGCCTCTCATGATCCATTACAATCCGGCACGAAACGAACCATTTAGGACCTTGAATTCGGACCTTCGTGCCCTGACACGATGCCATAAGGGGAGGAAGTAAATTCATGGGACTCGGCTTCAGAGATTCAACTTCCATGGCTGCCAATTTGCCGTCATTGCTTGGAGGCCTTGTGACTGCAACGGGCTCCAGTTTCAAAAGCTGTCAAGGGGCCATAGATGAACGGGAAACAGCACCTCATGGGCGCGGACACGTCTCCAGGAACGCTTGCCTGCAGAGGCGTCGGCGCCATCGCACACATAAAAACACAAACAACAACACGTCCAACCTGTTGAGCTCTACCCAACCATTGCCTGCTGCCACAGGCGTTAAACGAGGCAAGATGGAACACGAGGCCCACCCATGTGTTCAGCCTCTTGGAGCCACCAAAGGTTCCACCTTTGTATGACGTAAGGGCAACAGTGAGCGCTCGTTTGCTGCCCTCGGTATATTGACATCAAAAGTGAGTCAGCTTGAACAGGCCACCTCGCGCGCGCACACTCGTTCTGAATGTTTGTCATTTGCTGGACTATAATACTGCGTCAGACCTTCTCTTCCGCCAAGCAATCGCTCGAGCATAGCCGGCCAGCCACTGCCTGGTTGGTTGGGCTACGTTGTTTGGAGCCGGCCATTCAGGGTGCCGCTGCGGAGTGGAGACCAGACCGGCCTGGGTTCCTCACGATTTACTTTGTCTCCAATGTCCGCCCTGCTTTGTTGGTTGACGCAAGTTACAAGCCTGGCGCCACGCGGAACACATCTGATCATTTGCTCCTGGGAACACTCAAGAACGCTGTTTCTGACCATGAAAACCTTGTCTTCAGCGTTGCTTGAATGGCCACAGCTGGCCAAGCTTGTCAAAAAAAAGCAAGCAGATGTGCGCAAAGAACAACCTCACACTATCTCAGACTGTAGTGCCAAAAATAATTTTCGAGGCCCGCATTTGTTTTGCCCCCCCCGCATTTGTCTGGCTCCTCTATTGTCCGTGCCCTCCAGCCTGACCTGGTGCATTCTTGTAGTTCAAGACGCGAACCGCGAGGGTTGTCACGCTCTTGTCCTGAACGTTTTTCAGTGTCTGGCCATTGTTTGTTCAGAAGATGTTTACCCAATAATACGGTACGATTTGTTTTCCTCAGCAAGTACGGGATCGGCATGCGTTCTGAAGCTTCGCTACGAGTTCTTCCAAGCGTTGTCTTACTCGCTGAATATCGGAAATGTGGGGCTCTGTGTTCGGTGTTTGATTTCTTGGTGCTGTCTGCTGTATATCATGAACGCATTCACTCTAGAGCGTTGCTCGCATGCTGGATCTCCAGCTTTTCGCAGTAGTTTCAATGACAATACTCCAACATCAGACTCTTTGCTTAGATCCTCAGGTTGTTCTTCTCGATCCATTTTCCCTGTTAGGCAGGCTCTGAAACCTGGGCTTGGCTCATTTCTCTTCCAGGTTCTGATGCTGACGCATTCTCTCCAAATCAAGGGTCTTGTGCGCGTTGGTGTGTGTGTGTTGCAAGTTCCAGA
Source organism: Effrenium voratum (assembly GCA_963377175.1). Lineage (NCBI taxonomy): Eukaryota > Dinophyceae > Suessiales > Symbiodiniaceae > Effrenium > Effrenium voratum. The sequence goes on from CAUJNA010000837.1 coordinate 54,232, forward strand.
GCGACGGGTAGGCGGCCGTTTATGAGCTTGAACTGTCACGTGACATGCTGAGCATTGTTGGTATGCAAGACATGGGTTGTGGGGCCGTTCGTGGGTGGCAGTTCCGTGCAAGCTGTGGGTAGCAGTTTTTTTCGCCAGCTGTTTGCAACATAACGCGCAAGCTGTTTCTGGCTGAGGGAGGACAAGGCCCGCTTGTCCGGCAGCGGAGTTGGCAGCTCATACTGCGGCGCGGCTGCGAATAGACCCGTTGTGCTATTCGGTAAAAGCGTATCTCAAAATTCCAAGACGAACGGGCGGATGCGTAGGCGGCGTAGGCAGGTATCTAGTGAACTCGGCCTGGCGTAGGCGTTTTTGTTGGTGTGTGCTTTTTCTTGTCGACGTGGCGCAGGCCCACGTAAGAAAGTAGAAAATGATAATGACCAGCACAACCAAAAAACACTGCCCATTTGAAGCAACTTGTTTGGAGCACCACGCTGCTTCCAAAAAATAGCTGAAACAACGCAACGCATGTCGATACAAGCTCCAAATAGTTCCAACTCAGCAGTCGACCAAGGCTTGGCAGGCATCCTTTGAAGAATCTGCTGGACGAGGCCTTGGAATGACGCTTTCGTGTGATTGATTTCAGATCTGATGTTCACAATTGGGAGATGGGCGAATGGGAGTGTTTGTTGACATCTATCTTTTCGGTGCGAGGGGAGCTTTGGTGCAAGCTCGGGCCTTACCGCAATACTTTGCACGTGTGTTGTCATGGTATTCATTGCCCAGGACTCATCGTTCCCCTGTGGCAAGCGTAGACTCAGAGGAGGACAAGTCAGCGTTGCAGACTCGATGCCTTACCATGTGCTTTCCCTCACATCATCACACAGTCATCAGTCATCATCATCCTCATCCGTGGCATCATCAGCCTCAGTGTCATCATCGCAACACAAACACACACATGACTGGATGAATCACAAACACGAGACGGCAGCAGGAGATTGATCGTTTCCTTTGCGGCCTTCAGATGGCGCAATCCTTTGTGTGCCGCGCGTGTGCGGTTTTCGGGGCAAATGGCGCAACAATTGGCTGCCTCGTTCTTACTTGCTGTGACCTCAGGAAGCTGCGTCATTCGAGGCCCTTTCAGGCAGGTTTCTGCCCTTGCCGGCTTCGCCAAAACTTCTGGTCAGATTTCCTGACCTGCTTGTTTGGCTGGTCGGTCTGACCTGGCTTGCATGGCATTATGTCCAACATGCAGTTTGCCATTCATGCTGTTTTTTGGGTTTTGCTTGGGTCTGCGACGCCGTTGACCCGAGATATTTTGTGGGCCTGCGGCCGGCTACGCCTCTTTGAAGTCATGCCATTTAATGTCATGTTTTTGTGTGAGAAACGTATCCTGATATGGCTGGTTGGGACATTCTGACAAGGGGTCGCGCGCGCGCGCCAGAGGCCCCAGAAAGAGCAGCCCAAAAAAGCAAGCCAGCCCGGAACCGCAAAAGCAACAAAACACCGTAAAAAAGCAGCGTTTTGTGGCTGGGGTTGCGCGCGCGCGCCAGAAAACCCGAAAACCAACGGGAAAAAAAAAGGACCGCGCAGCGCGCGAGCCAGCCACGGCAAAAGCAAAACGGACAGCGCAACAGCCCAACGCTCCGCACAGCAGTTTTTGACGGTATTTACTGCGTTTGTGGAGCGAGGGCCCAGCATCGCCGGCATGCCCGGTAGCGCTTGGCGCCAAAATGCGCCAAACTGAGCCTCGATTATATCCCTCCGACACCTTCTTAAAAACAGTGCTTCATGGGTTGAGAGGCTTTTTGGAAGGAAGTTTGATGATGCAGACCAAGCCCCGCTGAAGCATCACCCAGGCCCAACCCCAGACCCGGATGATGTCAGCCACATGGCCTAAACCCTGCATATACGTTTGCAAGGCCGCAAGAAGGGCAATTTGCCTGCTAGGTTCAGCGGCACCTGTGCGCCGCCGACTCGCGTCACTTGGTCTTGATGCGTTGCCTAAATCCAGCACCTCTGCGTCACAAGCTTGGGCTTGCGGTTTTGCTTGCCTGTGCCTCGCAAAACATCGCGTCTGTGCAGGGTTTAGTAATTTAGGCCGGCTGACATCATCAGGGTCTGGGGTTGGTGGCTTCAGCGGGGCTTATAATCGAGGCTCATTTTGGCGCATCTTGGCGCCAAGCGCTGCCGGGCATGCTGGGTCCTCGCTCTACAAAACGCTGTAAATACCGTCAAAAACTGCTGTGCGGGGCGTTGGGCTGTTGTTCTGTCCGTTTTGCTTTTGCTGTGGCTGGCTCGCGCGCTGCGCGGTCCTTGCTTTTCCCGTTGGTTTTCGGGTCTTGTGGCGCGCCGCGCGCGGCCCCAACCACAAAACGCTGCTATTTACGGTGTTTTGTTCTATTTGCGGTTCCGGGCTGGCTTGCGGGCTGTTCCTTTTGGGCTGCTGTTTCTGGGGCCTCTGGCGCGCGCGCACGCGACCCCATGTCAGCCTTCTGGTTTGGAGCCTGGCTGGGGCCCAGAAAGCTGGCGTCCCCGGCATCATCTGAGGTTGGGGTGGGCAACATGCGTCGCCTAACGTTTCTCATACAAAAAACATGACATGACATGGTGTAACCTTAAAGAGGCCGCAGGCCCAGAAAATTGCCTAGCGGCGACATGCTACCCCAGAAGGCGTAGCCGGATATACACGCTGACGCGACACAGACGGCCACCGGGCACCTTGCCCTTTTCGTTCTATCATTTCCTTTTCCTTTCATGTCCGTTGATTCCCGGGATTTGAACTTCGCTTCCTTCGCATGTCTTCCCTGCATGTCCGACAGTTTGCTGGCATTTCCCTTCACTTCCCGTCGCTTGTCCGTGGCAGCTCGCCTCATTTCCTTGAACGCCCCTTCATTTGCATTCCTTTCCCTTGGTTCTTTTTTAGCTCCCGTGACTTCAGCCTCGCCACCCATTTCACGTCAGTTTCCTGCACATCCCTTCCTTTCTCTTCAGTTTCTCTTCGTTTCCCATGATTTCCAACAATTCTGTTCGTTCCCGTCCTCCGGTTCCCTTCCCTTGCATTTTCCTGCATTTTTTGTTTCTCTCCAGCGCCCTCTTCATGTTCATGCAATTCGTTTCACTTTCATTTCGTTCACTTCCAGTCACTCAGCCCCCTTGGTTCGCATCGCCAGCATGCGTAGCATCATTTGTATCATCCGTGATGATGCTGGCAATGCTGGGGGTGTTGTCCAGTATAAGGAACCCCCCCCCCAAAAAAAAGAAAGAAGAAACTAGAACAACGGATGGCCCGAAAGCAGAATGGAAAGTGACCAAAGACAAGCAAAGCGCGCCGACATGCAGCGGTGCCAGTGGAGTGGTTGCTCAAGAGTTGGTGTTGCGTGCGCGCGCGTGTGCGTGCGTGTGTGGGTGTGTGTGCGTGTGGGTGCGCGTGCGTGGGTGTATGTGTGTGTGTGTGTGCGTGTGTGTGTGTGTGTATGTGTGTGTGCGTGTGCGTGTGCGTGTGCGTGTGCGTGTGCGTGCGCGTGTGCGTGTGCGTGGGCGTGGGCGTGCGCGTGCGCGTGTGCGTGTGCGTTTGCGTGTGCGAGTGCGTGCGCGTGCGCGTGCGCGTGTGCGTGCACGTGTGCGTGCACGTGTGCGTGCACGTGTGCGTGTGCGTGTGCGTGTGCGCGTGTGTGCGTGTGTGCGTGTGTGCGTGTGTGCGTGTGTGCGTGTGTGCGTGTGTGCGTGTGTGCGTGTGTGCGTGTGTGCGTGTGTGCGTGTGTGCGTGTGTGCGTGTGTGCGTGTGTGCGTGTGTGTGTGCGTGTGTGCGTGTGTGCGTGTGTGCGTGTGTGCGTGTGTGCGTGTGTGCGTGTGTGCGTGTGTGGAGTGCGTGTGTGTGTGTGTGTGTGTGTGTGTGTGTGTGTGTGTGTGTGTGTGTGTGTGTGTGTGTGTGTGTGTCTGTGTGTCTGTGTGTCTGTGTGTCTGTGTGTCTGTGTGTCTGTGTGTCTGTGTGTCTGTGTGTCTGTGTGTCTGTGTGTCTGTGTGTCTGTGTGTCTGTGTGTCTGTGTGTCTGTGTGTCTGTGTGTCTGTGTGTCTGTGTGTCTGTGTGTCTGTGTGTCTGTGTGTCTGTGTGGTCTGTGTGTCTGTGTGTCTGTGTGTCTGTGTGTCTGTGTGTCTGTGTGTCTGTGTGTCTGTGTGTCTGTGTGTCTGTGTGTCTGTGTGTCTGTGTGTCTGTGTGTCTGTGTGTCTGTGTGTCTGTGTGTCTGTGTGTCTGTGTGTCTGTGTGTCTGTGTGTCTGTGTGTCTGTGTGTCTGTGTGTCTGTGTGTCTGTGTGTCTGTGTGTCTGTGTGTCTGTGTGTCTGTGCGTCTGTGCGTCTGTGCGTCTGTGCGTGTGTGCGTGTGTGCGTCTGTGCGTGTGTGCGTGTGTGCGTGTGTGCGTGTGTGCGTGTGCGTGTGTGCGTGTGTGCGTGTGTGCGTGTTGTGCGTGTGTGCGTGCGTGCGTGTGCGTGCACGTGCGTGTGTGCGTGTGCACGTGTGTGCGTGTGTGCGTGCGTGCGTGTGCGTGCACGTGTGTGCACGTGTGTGCACGTGTGTGCACGTGTGTGCACGTGTCGTGCACGTGTGTGCGCGTGTGTGCGTGCGTGCGCGTGCGGGTGTGTGTGTGTGTGGATGTGCGTGGGTGTGTGTGTGTGTGCGTGCGTGTCTGTGTGTGTGTGTAGGTGCAGGTGTGTAGGTGTGTGTGTGTGCGCTGCAGGTCAAAGCAAATAATGCCGACGTGTGTGTGTCTGTGTCACAATTGCGCACGTGCGTGCGCGTGTGCTACCGCGGATATCTGCAAAGCTTGCCCCTGTGACTGATAGGCTTCGGTGTTGCGAGCTCTATACAAGTGTTGCTCTGCGCAAGTGCTCGGCCCAAGTGTTCAGCGCAAGTTGCTCTGCAGGCGCAAGTGCTCTAAGCAAGTTGCGATGCGCAAGCGCGACGCAAAAGTATGCTGCGCAAGCTCGGGACAAGTTTCTATGAGCAATGTTCTCCGAGCAAGTTCTCTGCGTGCAGCGCTGACCGCAACATGGCAACCTTTCGATTTGAGCCGGAGCTACGAATGCACCCTGTGTGAGCCACTTTCGCACTGCTGACTTTCTAACTTAAAGGCCGCGGAGACCAAGCAGGATTCGAGCCCGGGGCCGGTCGCTGCCAAGAGCAGGCGTGCAACCACGAGACAAACTCTCAAGCCCGCGTTCCGACTTGAAAAAGTAGCATTTTACTAGCATGTCGTCGTAAAAGTCCGCAGTTCTTGCGCATCGACCGCGCCAATCCCCGCAGAGGGTCGCGATCGACCACGCAGAGGAAATCGTAAAAAGTCCCCAGTTTTTGGACAACGACCACGCCAATCCCCGCAGAGGGTGTCATTTTCGCAGGGTGGATTCGGTCCCACCGCACCGCCTTAAGAGACTAACTAATTACTTTCGTGTCCAAATGTCTCGTGCAAGTTTGGCTGTGTGATATCTCGTGCAAGTTGCTCTCGTGCAAGTTGGCTCGTGCAAGTTGACTCACGCAAGTTGGCTCGGGCAAGTTGGCTCGTGCAAGGTGGCTCGTGCAAGTTGGCTCGCGCAAGTTGGCTCGCGCAAGTTGGCTCGTGTAAGTTGGCTGTGCAAGTTGGCTCGAGCAAGTTGGCTCGTGCAAGTTGGCTCGTGTAAGTTGGCTGTGCAAGTTGGCTCGTGTAAGTTGGCTCGTGTAAGTGTGGCTGTGCGATAAGGCTGGTGCAAGTTGGCTCGTGCAAGTTTAGCTGTGTGATAAGGCTGGCGATTTTGCCGGAAGAACCCTTCGCAATGCTTTCGGGAAAAACACTCGTTTTTGGACTCGTTTTTGGACGCTGTGGGGAGATGCTACAAAAATCCTCGAAAATCGCTCAAACCAATCCGCAAATACGTATGCTCATGTTCGGCTCATGGTCGGCTCATGTTCTGCGCATGGTCGACGACATGGGGCGGACGGCCTTATACCTGAAGGTAGCCCTCCGGGCTAGGCCTGCGGCCCGATCACGGCCCCGCTGGCCGGATTACGTTGCTTGCGCGCAACCGGCCGCGGTAAAGAGAATTTAAGGCTTCAAGGGTTTAAGGTTGTAATTCAATTTTTTGAAGATGTTAACATTTCAAGATCTTACGGTTTTAAGATGCAGGTTTGCAGCTTTTTAGGTTGTAAGAAATTAGGCTTGTAAGATTTTAAGATTGTACTAGTTGATGGTTTTTCGAGGTTAATCGCTTAAGATTCTAAAATTTGAGGATTTAAAGATTTTACGATTACAGTGTTCTAAGATTGTAAAATTGTAAGATTGTATGATTCTATTATTCTCAGACTTTAAGACTTTGAGATTTCATCAACAAAGGCCGGCATCCCCAGCATCATCTGCATCACCGGCACGGGCCTGCAAAGCCGCCAAACACGCCAGAAAGCGCACTTCCAGAAGCAGCGCACAATCCGCGGAATTCTCGCCCAGACGCGCCCGCCAATCCTTCGCCCCTTATCCTCAAAATTTGTTTCGGGAACAGATTGTAGGGGAACAGTTTGTCAAAGACTTTTTCATCTTGGGCCAGTTTTGCGCTTTTGACGTTTTTTGACTGATTTTGTCGGTTTTTGTCGGGCTTTGTTGGCAACTTGTCGTTTTCAACGTCTGGCTTTCGTTCTTGTTCGTTCCTTACTATCTGAGCTTGCAGTTGTTGCTGTTGTTGCTGTTGTCAATTGACGTTTGTTGCACGGTTGTTTGGTTGTTATTCTTGTTTGTTGCAACAGTTGTGTGACGTGTGTTATTGCTAGCATTTGTTATTATTATTGTTTGTTGTAAACAACTGACAACAGTTCAACAATTATGTTATTTGTTGTTTGTTTGTTTGTTTGTTTGTTTGTTTGTTTGTTTGTTGGCTTGGTTTGGCTTGGTTGGGTGGTACCTGGTATGTATATTATTATAATGTATGTAGAAATGTATGTATGCCAGACGACTGTCAGTATGTGTAGGTATGTACATATCATATGTATGTATGTACGTATGTAGTATGTATGTATGTGTGAGTGTGTGTGTGTATGTATCTATGTATCATTCTGTATCTATGTCATTTATGTAAGTATGTAGGTGTGTAAGTATGTATTTATGATTGATGTATGTATGTACGTAACACGTACGTACGTACGTACGTATCTGTGTATGTATGTATGTATGTATGTATGTATGTATGTATGTATGTATGCATGTGTGTATGTGTGTGTGTCTGTATTTATGTATCTATGTCATGTAACGTATGTGTGTAAATTTGTAGGTGTGTAATGTAATTAAATTGCTTATGTCATGACAGTATTTAAAATTTAAAATAGGTGTGACTTTGCCGGGGAGATCCAGACATGAGATGCCGCAGTTGATTTTCAATTTTCCCTTCCGGCATATGGGTCACCAGCTACCAGGCGCACTGCGTGGCATTGCCGTCCTGGTGTGTGGGCGATTCCGTAGGCCAACATAAACAATTGTCAAGCCTTGTCGGCTGGTCTAGAGGGGCTGCTCCGCTCATCTTGAACCAGCAGCTGGCGCACTACTGGGCGAGGTGCTGATGCAAGATTAGTGAAGCAGCCCCTCTAGACTCCTATGACCATTGACCCCATCTGAGTCAATGGCCGGGAGCACGCAAGGCAACATTTGCTTCAGATTACCAGGGTCACGCACGCGCCGCCGCAGCTGTCTGGCTTACTTTTTGGCTCAGCTTGCAGAGCCGATCTCAAGTCACACAGGTATCAAAATGTAACAATCGCCAATCATTTGAACTAAGCATTTTGTGTTGAGAGGTCAGCCGGTCGGCATGCAAGTGCGTGTCACCAGACCAGTCTCAGAGCCAGAGCAACGATGGCATTTAATCATTTGTCTTTGTCACTTGTAACATTGTAAGTGTGACATCCAATCTTGAATCGGGAGGATGGTCGCCCTATGAACTGCTCGAAGCCCGCAGACTCTCAGAATGATTCCAATGATGTGGGCCCAGATTCGCAGGAGACCATGCAGTTGGGGGACGGCGGGGAATCCACTGATGGTGAATGTTGTGACAAGGCTTTGCCCATATAGTATTCGAGAGACTTTGAGGCAGTCAATGACACTTATTGGTTGGGGCTCAGTGCCAATGGTGTCATGACCATAGTGGGTCAAATTGGATGATGGTGTGTACAGTCAGTGGGTAGCGGCCTGTGGTGTGACAACTTAATGAATCGGGACGATTCATTAAATGGAAAACATCTGCGAGAAAAGGACATGATCGCTGTGCCTGATTGAAACCTTGAGCTTATTTTTATTTGGTGTGCCAAGTTCATCAATGTCTATGTGAATTGAAGGCTGCGTTGCATGTTGCGCAATGACCTCAATGCACATAATATAGTTATTTTTCGGGTTCTTACATCTGGAATCGTTGTTTGTTCCAGTCCATGTCAATGAAACAATGGCGCTGGCTAATGGATCCCCAAGTCCAAGACACTTGCAGCAATCATTCTGAATCATTGACAAGCGGACCAGGGCAGGAGCAGCCAGGGATGAATGTAAATGAGATTACACTTCTCTTTGATTTGTATGCATTAAGAGCAAATGCCAACAGTCTAGCCACAGTATGAATTATTATTTAGTAAAATTTACCTGTGCTGCGCACGTGTGAGAACAGCTGGCCCCTGTTCAGTGCTTGTTATTCTTGCAACTACTTTTGTTAGCTGACTTTCTGAGAATGACAATAGGCACTGCGGATTCTGTGTGACTGTGTAGGCTACATTTACAGTAAATTACATGTTGCCAAAACATAACTACTGTTTACAACCTAGTCAGTGATCTACTGAAATTGTTGCAAGCACAGACAGCTACATCCCACTGACAGACTAAAACTGATTGATCAATGTCAATCTAATTAACTAACTTCCTTGATTATTCACTCACTACTTTAATACAACACACGCAAGTAAAACTCCGGGTGAGTGGGTGTAACAGAATTATACTGATCAGCAAGCCTAACTTGCAACCTATGAGGAGCTAACACAATCAATGTTCCTACATCATTAGGCAGGAACTCAGTAAATTCTGTGACTCCCCAGGTTCCAGTGAAGACTACGCAATTGCCACAACCATGCCACTCATTGCCTGTGACAGTGGCTGAGTTCTGCCTGCGGAGTAACATATTATTACTATTAGTGTAGCCTCTACATTGGCTGATTCCTGTGAACTGTGTTGAGCCGGATATTATTTTGCCGCACAATCTAAGACTTTAATAATTAAGAGACAAATCTTTTATTTTATGAATCTATCCATAGAAAGTAAGTAAATTGCGTGAGTCCTGCCATTCCTGGAACTTTACTAATGGTTAGTCAGGCAAATGTCGTCACTCTGCCGGACTAATGTAGATTGTCAGGCAACACTTGTCTCCGTAGAAAGCAGATTGTCAGGCAATTAATTGTTTGTCTCTTTTGTAAGTGTTTTGTTTATTAAATTATGGTCATGCAAATGTACTTCTGTCTCTGCAGGCAGAATCGTAGGCGCATTTAGTCTCCACTGAACTTTACGGTCAGCTGTCAGCGTTGTCTTGTGTTGCCATTAGCCATTGTCAGCGTTGTGCGTTGCAGGCTTCTCAGCTGGATCAGTGTCAGCCCAAGTCGGAAATAACATGAGGCCTGCCAGACATGTACTGTCCTTTCAATTAGCCTGAGACATGCTTGAAACCTGGTGTCAAGACAATTGTTCGAGTTTTACTGACGGGTGGTTGGTATTTTAATAGAAGCTTCAGTGCAAATATCATGTGTTGTATAGTAATCGTACAGTGGCCCAGTTGGCTCAAGTCTAGCTTAAGTCCGCCAATTGCAGAGGCAATGCCGCACTGATGTGACCTTGCCTTTGAGGAGAGACTTTGCTCTTGAAATGTGCGCTGGGCGAAAGGAGTTTGAAGCTCGCGACGGGAGCCAGATTGGGTTTCATTGGTACAACCGCGATCGGGTCATGGCGACCGTGGTGGCAGTTTTCAAATTTGACTCATGCTGAACAAGCTGCCGCCGGAAAAACTGTTACCGGGAGTCACTGGATTCGACGATGCTTGCGAGCCTTGTCTCTAGTTAAGCTCTTTTTTGCAAATGTGTTTAATTTATGTAATTTTATTGCAATGTTGATGGATTGACACTTGCTCTCACTGACTGGGCAGGCGCAGTACATGCAAGTGCTGAAGGTTCCATTGGACACGAAAATGGTGGTCCTTCAGCTCGCTCATGCCAAGTACCAGGAGAACGTGGAACCTCGACAGCAGCAAATGACGGCTAACAATCCTAAGAGACGGAGAGTCCAAATCTGAAGAGAGCTGGGGTTGCATTTGAGACACTCCCCGTCTGAGACCTGCTTCCGTCAATCATTGATTGAATGATAAATTGGGCCGGCCACCGGCTATTTGGATAATTCTGCCGGGGGACCCATTGAAAGCATGCGCTTGGGGGATTTTCAATGGGAGTTTAGCATGGCTAAACTTTAAGTAGGTTGCCAGTTGCCGTGAGACCTGCAGTGCAGGGTTGATGGTGCGACAAAAATGCAGCGATAAATAACAGGGCTCAGTGCCAATTGCTGCTGGCTGTCTCACACTGTCGAAGTTGTAAAAATGAGGCCTGCCAAAAATGTCATGATCCAATGACCAGGCAGTGATAATAAATAGAGGCTCAGTGCCGATCACTGCTCCATGTCTCACAGTCAGCATGTACAGTGTCACAGGCTGCTCAACCGGATTAGTGTCAGCCACTGATTGGGTCCAATTCGGAAAAATGTGACCTGCCATGAACATGTCACATGTCCTTTCAATGATTCAATCAGCCTGAGTCATGTCATGCCAACTGAACTGAAGTTAATCCTTCTAAATTGTGTATTATTTAGGTTTGGTCTGAGACGACTTGGAAGGCTTGACACCAGGTATCAAGACAATTGTTTGATCCTTACTGACAATGACAAGTGGTTGATAGCAGCTTCACGCAGCAACAGTTGATTTCATATCGCAAATGTCAAAGAGCCCGCGCGCAAACATGATGTGAGCGACATAAGCTAAGTTAAGGGCCCTTCATTGATTGCCTGCTGAAACGCCTCCTTTTCCAGACACACACTGCCCACACGGAGCAGACCAAATGGCCCAAGCCCCTTCAGAAGACATGATTCATTCAGCGTTGATCAGCTGTGTGTGTGTGTGTGCGCATACGATCATTCAGCAGCACATGACAGAACAGATCAACAGATCAATAGCATGGCATGTGAGTGGCATGCACAAACAGATCACCATCATTAAAAGTAGGCCACGGGTGCATTGCACATTTGTGCAGCGAATCTGTGCCCTATTTATCTGCAAGCCATGATCTCTCGCCCTGCGACCAGTGCCTACACGAGAACGGGTGAATGTGGTTCTGATGGCAAGCAGAGACAGGTCCACTGCTTGAGCTTTAGCTATGGTGCCAGAGTCTGATGTCTCTGTCAAACTCTGCTGCCATGGCTGAAGCTGAGGCCTGGGTCCTTCATCGAATTGCATGGGCAGCGCAGGACCAAATTTCAGACCATGACATTTAAGCAGAGCCAGGTGCACTGCTTCAGCTTGAGCGATGGTACTACCCTGGCTGAAGCTGAGACACTTGGCCTGGGTCCTTCATCGAATTGAATGAATGGGCAGCGCACGCCCAAATTTCAGACCGTGACATTTAAGCAGTGACAGGTCGCATCAAACTCTGACACCATCGCTCATGCTGAAGCAGTGGACCTGCTATTGAAGTTGCTCCACTGCTTGAGCTTCAGCGATGGTGTTGAGTTTGATGTCTCAAGTCAAACTCTGTTGCCATGGCTGAAGCTGAAACAGTTTGCCTGGGTCCTTCATCGAATTGCACTGCGCCGAGTACAGCTTGGCTTGGCCTGAGTCAAATCTGAACAGTCTTAATTACTTGCCAGCCAAAAAAATAATGAGGGCTCAGTGCCAATTGAATTGGCTTTCAGAGAAGGCTACGGCGACTGGCCGCTGACAATCAATCGATAGACTCTACTTAACTGACAGCGCCAAGTCTGTCGCATCGAATCGCAATGATTCAGATTGACTCATCATGGTTTCAATGGATTTGACGGTCTGTGACTGTACTGACTGCAACTGACTGTGTCACTGTCCCTGACAGTCCTGAGTGCCAGCTCAGCAGCGCTGTGTGACACTGGGTTGCAGTCTCTCACGGCTGGGTCAGCGCGATCTGTGGTGGCTCCGGCAGTAACGACACTTCTCTCAAACTCGACTTGACGACAAGACACGCCTCGGTTCAGAATCCCAAGTTGGTCCAGTTCAGCACGACATCAGACATTTGTAAGTGGCCCGACTTACTATCTACTTGTAACTCGGGCCCACCTCAGAAACAGATGTCATGATGTCATCCGGGCTTGGTACAAACGTAAAAACTTTCGGCGAAGATATATATGGAATTCAGTTCAGGTGCTGAGGGAGGAGCCATTCTGCCAGACTGACAGTTGCATGACCTGCTTTTGTTGCAACGCAGCGTATTTGACTTGGGCGTGTGGCTTGGAACAATGTGTTGTCTGGTTTTCAGTTTTGCAGTCTCACACACTGGGTCGAGCAGCGCGTGAGTAAATCATGCGCAGCTCTTCCCTGTGCGTGCGGTGGAAAGCGAGAGGAAACTGTCTTTATTTCCATGTCACCGACGGATGTGGTGGAGATCCGTGACACAAGCAATGACATCCGAGGCTCCATGGCATTGCTTTCAACTTTCAATAGACTCGAGATTGGTGGCCATGCCCGAAAAGTGGGTCGGAGTCCTCAGCTCATCAATAATTTATGACGGGTGACACAATGTTCGATGTGTCGAGACATGGGCTCTTTCTGTTGATCGGAATAACCCGTGCCTCGCAGCGTCGAACATTGTGTGCGTCAGTCGAAGCGGAAGGGTTGACCTCCTCACACAGAGCACAGATGTGACAGCATCGAGAGGCGAAGAGGACTGCTCTTAGCGTCCAGATGTCCTGACAGCCTGTCCTCACAGCCAACTGACATAGCAAGTGTGACACAATGCTTGACGTGACGTGTTACGAGGGAGGAGCTGTTTCTTAAGCAGCACGTCAAATTGTCAAACATCGTGTGCGTCAGTTGCACGATGGCATTGTGCGCATCAGCTGCACGACCACGCAATGAATCTCGGTGCAAAAACAAGGCGCAGTGTGTTCTGTACAGAGATAGACAAGAAACAGTGCAATCAGATAATCAGGCTTTTGGCATCATCCTGGCGAAGATTGATGGTGTATGCAAGGTGGTTACTGGGAACTTGTCGGAAGACACATTCCGGAGGAGCGTCCTCTGCCATGTGGGTGGAATGGTTCATGGCTGGCAACGTTTTATTCAGTCAATACCCCGCAACACTGTCACACACCAGCCTACAGCAAGACAAAATAAGACCAACTGCGGGCACACAGCTTACCATTAATGATTAGAGGCAATCACTTCACGTGGAATTGCGGTCACTCAACATCCGCTTGCATGCAGACCGTTGTCAAACGGCACTTGACTTGTGACAGTCTTGTGCTTATTAGTCCACAGAACGCCTTGCCGTGTTGCACTGATCAGCCGTTGCAGCCTGGGCAGCTCCGTCCGATGGGAAATTAGTGGACACAACTGAATCAGGGCTGAGTGCCATGTGTGTTTTGCCGGGGAGCTATGCCCTATCATTTTTGCAAACTCCTTGCCAGTCGACTCTATGAATGAACCGCGTGACAAAAAGGGTCCGCTCACTGCAAGTAGAAATGACTGAGTTTCTGGCATAATAGAAGATATAAGATGCACATTAGAATAATTCTAAAATGTATGCAAATATTATGAGAAGATAAGAGAGTACTAAGATACATATTCCTGAACAGTCTTTGATAGTGACTGGCTCATGGTCTGATTGGCTTGGTGGCCGATCGATCATTGAGATTGCAGGTTGACCGTTTTGCAGGCGCTGTGATGCTTCCAATAATACCTAATACCCTTGAGGCCGATGTCTTGACGTAGTCAATTATACTTATTAGTAATGCGATTGGCATTTCATTCATGTGGTCACTATGTTCGTGTAACAACGTAGTAGTAGTAGTAGTAGTAGTAGTAGTAGCAGTAGTAGTAGTAGTAGTGGTAGTAGTTTAGTAGTAGTAGTAGTAGTAGTAGTAGTAGTAGTAGTAGTAGTAGTAGTAGTAGTAGTAGTAGTAGTAGTTTAGTAGTAGTAGTAGTAGTAGTAGTAGTAGTAGTAGTAGTAGTAGTAGTAGCAGTGCGTTGTTGCTCGTGTTGTGTTTGTGTTGTTTCTTGTTAGTTTGTGCCTTGTTCTTGTTACTTTGTTTGTTGATCACAGATTGTTGGCTGTTAATCTTTAATATTCAAAAGTATTACTGGTAGTACCGCCGTCTCTGGTTGATATTGATTTGTTGTATTTGTCAGTTTTTGTCAGTTTTTGTCGGTTTTTGTCGGCTTCTGTCGGTTTCTGTCGGTTTCTGTCGGTTTCTGTCGTTTTCTGTCGGTTTCTGTCGGTTTTTTTCGGGGGGGGCCGAACGATCTGTTCACCTACGGTCTGTTCCCGGAAATTGTTTTAATGACCTTAGTAGGGCGGGCGCAGCGCAAAATTCAGTCTTTGCAGGGCCTCCGCCAGCAGTTGGCGGCGCGGTGCAGCAGCCCCATAGAGCTTCGCTGCTCCAAAGGACCAAGGTAATCTCCCCAGACCCCTCGTCAAGGCCCAAAACCATGTAAGAACCGCGTGTTTTTAAGCAGGTGTCCGCATCTTCTGCGTTCGCGCCCACCAAAAAGCAGCAAGTTCGAAGCACCTTCCAGAAACGCCACTAAAAGCATGAATTTTCCACGTGTTTGCGCGATTTTCGCAACAACACGTCCTTGAATCCAAGCCATCAAAAACACGTGGTTTTTTTCTACTTGTTCACCGAAATCCCTGCCAGGAATCGGGCTCGGCCGGGGAGAGTTCAGCCCTGCCTGCTAAGCAGGTTTCCACATTTTCCATGCAAAACTAAAACACATTGTTTTTCCCGAGGTTTTCACTTGAGTTGTTCTCATGAGAGTCATTACAAGGTGTCATTGCAAGGAATCATCATCATGAAAGTCATTGCAAGGAGTCATTGCAAGGAGGACATTGCAAGGAGTCATTGCTAGGAGTCATTGTAAGGAGTCATTGCAAGGAGTCATTGCAAGGAGTCATTGCAAGGAGTCATGAGAGTCATTGCAAGCTGCAAGGAGCCAAGTGCATGGAGTCAAGTGCAAGTTGCAAGTGCAAGGAGTCAAGTGCAAGTTGCAAGTGCGTGGAGTCAAGTGCAAGTTGCAAGTGCAAGGAGGCAAGTGCAAGTTGAAAGTGCAAGGAATCAAGTGCAATTGACTTGCGAGGAGTTAAAATCTCTTCTTAGGGCGGCGGGGTAGTGCCGACGACACTTCACGAAAACCGACCCTCTGCGGTCGAGGCGCAAAAACTCGAGGTTTTATTGCGTTTTCTGCGGTGCCCGCGCGACCCTCTGTGGGGATCGGCGCGCTCGAGGTGCAAAACTCGAGGTTTTGCGATTCTTAACATGCTCGCGCAACCCTCTGCAGGGATCGGCGCGGTCGAGGTGCAAAAACTCGAGGTTTGTTACGATTTCTGCGGTTCCCGCGCGACCCTCTCCGTGGATCGGCGTGGTCGAGGTTCAGAAACTCAAGGTTTTTTTGCGACTTTTGTTGTTCGAAATGGTCCTCGCGAGTTGTCTCGTGGCTCGCGTGCCTGCTCCCGGGACCGGCGGGTCGTGGGTTCGATTCCCTCCTGGTCCGCAGGCGGGCTTCGCAAGCTGCACGGAGCAACTTGCATCAAGCAACTTGCGCAGGGCAACTTGCGCAGAGCAAGTTGCACAGACCAGTTTGCGCAGAGCAACTTGCGCAGAGCAACTTGCACAGACCAGTTTGCGCAGAGCGCCTTGCCTAGAACAACTTGCGCAGAGCAACTTACTTGCACAGAGCAACTTGCACAGAGCAACTTGCAGGGAGCAACTTGCAGGAAGCAATTTGCACAGAGCAACTTGCAGGGAGCCACTTGCAGGGAGCAATTTGCACGGAGCAACTTGCGTTGAGCAACTTGCGCAGAGCAACTTGCACCGAGCAACTTGCGCAGAGCAACTTGCGCAGACCAACTTGCACAGACCAGTTTGCGCATAGCACCTTGCCCAGAGCAACTTGCGCAGAGCAACTTGCACACACTGCAACTCGCACAGAGCAACCTGCGCAAAGCAACCTGACGCTGTCTCGCGCTTGCTTCACGAATGCTTTGTGTAGGGAAAAAGAACGCATCCTGCAGCGTTTGGCCGACCTCGCTTGCGATGTTATGCTTTCGGGCCAACCGTGGTCTAGTTGTTGGGTTCACCAAAAATCCTACCAAAAATCGAGTTCGGCCAGGACCATTGAGGCCTGCGTGCTAAGCAGGTTTCCATATTTCCCACGTTTGCACCCGCCCAAAACCTTCAAACACACTGTGCTTTTCCACGTGTTCGGCCAAATTGGCCCGACTTAGGGGACAACATCCCCAGCATCCCCCGCATCACCGGCATTGTCCGCGTCAATGTCCGCCATGGATCCCCCGCATCCCCGGCATGATACGCATCAATGTCCGCCATGGATGCGGACAGCGCGGCTATGCTACTCCCTTTTTAAAAAAATGCGCCCGAACACGCTTTCCTTACTGGCAGCGAGTTTCAACACGGAGTGAACCGGAATCGACCGGGGGTGAACCGGGGGTGAACCGGAATCGACCGGGGGTGAACCAGGGTGAACACGGGGGTGGGCACCCGCCCAAAACCTTCAAACACACTGTGTTTTTCCACGTGTTCGGCCAAATTGGCCCGACTTAGGGGACAACATCCCCAGCATCCCCCGCATCACCGGCATTTAAGAACGTCCAACACCAATGCTCCGAGCCTTCAGAAAGGCCAAATGCACGCAGCTGGTTTTCAAGGACTATTTATCTTCAGAGAAGCAACTGGTATTCAAGGACTATTTATCTTCATGAGTTGGCTGCACACACCCCTGATGCCTGAAACTGAAGCTGTGGGCCCCAAAAATTTGGGAAATTAGCAGTCATGACGATAATCATGTCCACAGATCTCTTGCATCTCAAATCTCTCAAACCGGATGACAATCATCACGAGCAGTCATGATGATACACATCTCTTGCATCTCAGGTCGGATGATAATCATCACGACGCATCCTCAGCATCACCAACAGTCACGATGATAATTGTGACTACGCAGCTTCTGCATCCCCACTTTTCTAACGAAACATGTGAAACGTATATGAAAAGATGAGGACGATGACGAAGAAGATGATGATGATGAGCGCCATGAGGATGATGGCGAAGCTGATGATGATAATCATCCAACACATCCTCAGATGATGACAATCATCTCCTCAAATCGGATGATAATCATCACAACGCATCCTCAGCATCACCAACAGTCTTGATGGTAATCGTGACTACATCTCCAATCGGAACAATTGAAACGTATATGAATAAGATGAGGACGATGACGAAGAAGATGATGATGATGAGGACCATGAGGATGATGATGAAGCTGATGATGATGAATCGATATGACAATCATCACGACGCATCCTCAGCATCACTAGCCTCAGCATCTCTATCAATCATGATGATAATCATGTCCACGCAGCTCTTGCGTCTCAAATCGGATGATAATCATCACGACGCATCCTCAGCATCACCAACAGTCATGATGATAATCGTGACTACGCATCTTCTGCATCTCCAACCGGGTCTAACGGCACATTTGAAACGTATATGAAAAGATGAGAAGCTGACGAAGATGATGAGCGCCATGATGATGATGTCCGCGCGACGGACAAACCTGGTTGATCCTGCCAGTAGTCATACGCTGGCCTCAAAGATAGGCCATGCGTGTGAATGCCTCAGCATCACCAGCAGTCATGATGGTTCTCATGCCCACGCATCCTTCACATTTCGATTATCGGATGATAATCATCACGACGCATCCTCAGCATCAACAGCAAGGAGTCATGATGATACTCATGTCCACGCATCTCCTGCATCTCAAACTCGGATGATAATCATCACGACGCATCCTCAGCATCACCAACACTCCAATCGGCTCCAACGGCACATTTGAATCGCATATGAAAAGGATGAGGACGATGACGAAGAAGATAATGAGCGCCATGATGATGATGTCCGCGTGATGGACAATCCTGGTTGGTCCTGCCAGGAGATAGGCCATGCGTGTGAATGATTATGACGATGATGATGATGACGACGATGATATCGCGACGCATCCTCAGCATCACCAACAGTCATGATGATAATCGTGACTAACGTATCTTCTGCATCTCCAATCGGCACTCGGCGCATTTGAAACGTATATGATGAGAAAGATGAGGGCGATGACAAAGAAGGTGATGATGATGAGCACCATGAGGAGACCCGCGTGATGGACAAACCTGGTTGATCCTGCCAATAGTCGTATGCTGGCCTCAAAGATGGGCCACGCGTGTGAATGATTATGACGATGATGATGATGACGATGATAATCATCACGACGGATCCTTTGCATCACCAGCAGTCATTATGATACTCATGTCCACTCGTCACGACGCATCCTCAGCATCAACAGCAAGCAGTCATGATGATACTCATGTCCACGCATCTCCTGCGTCTCAAATCGGATGACAATCACCACGACGCATCCTCAGCATCACGAACAGTCATGATGATAATCGTGACTACGCATCTTCTGCATCTCGAATCGGCTCGAACGCAACATTGGACACGCGTATCAAAAAGATGCGGGCGATGACAAAAAAGACGATGATCATGAGCGCCATGAGGATGGTGATGAAGGAGATGATGATGAATCGATACGACAATCATCAAATCGGATGATAGTCATCACTGCGCATTCTCCGCGTCACCAACAGTCATCATGATATTCGTGACTACGCTTCTGCATCTCCAACCGTCTCTCACGGCACATTTGAAACGTATATGAAAAAAGATGAGGACGCTGACGAAGAAGGTGATGATGATGAGCACCATGATGATGATATCCGCGTGATGGACAAACCTGGTTGGTTCCTGATGCGTGTGAGTGATTATGGCGACGATGATCATGATGACGAGGATGATATCGCGACGCATCCTCAGCATCACCAGCAGTCATAATGATACTCATGTCCACGCATCTTGTACATCTTAGATCGGATGATAATCCTCACGACACATCCACAGCATCAACAGCAAGCCTGATGATACTCATGTCCACGCATCTCCTGCATCTCAAATCGGATGATAATCACCACGACGCATCCTCAGCATCAACAGCAAGCAGTCGTGATGATACTCATGTCCACGCGTCTCCTCCATCTCAAATCGGATGAGAATCATCACGACGCGTCCTCAGGATTACCAGCAGTCATGATGATAATCGTGACTACGCATCTTCTGCATCTCCAATCAGCTCCAACGGAACATTTGAATCGTATATGAAAAAGATGAGGACGATGATGAAGCTGATGATGATGAATCGATATGGCAATCATCACGACGCATCCTCAGCATCACTAGCCTCAGCATCACTAGCACTCATCACAACGCATCCTCAGCATCATCCGCGTGATGGACAAACCTGGCTGGTCCTGCCACTTGTCATAAAGATTAGGCCATGCGGGTGCATGATTATGACGATGATGATGACATCGCGACGCATCCGCAGCAACCAGCAGTCATGATGATTCTCATGTCCACGCATCTCTTACATTTCGACTATCGGATGATAATCATCAGGACGCATCCTCAGCATCAACAGCAAGCAGTCATGATGATACTCATGTCCACACATCTCCTGCATCTCAAATTGGATCATAACCATCACGACGCATCCACAGCATCACCAACAGCCATTCTGCTTGAACGGAAATTTTAACCGTGTATGAGAAAGATGGACGATGACGAAGAAGAAGATGATGATGATGAGCAGCATGGATGATGATGAAGCTGACGATGATGAATCGACATGACAATCATCACGACGCATCCTCAGCATCACTCGCCTCAGCGTCACTGGCAATCATGATGATAATCATGTCCACGCATCTCTTGCATCTCAAATCGGATGATAATCATCACGACGCATCCTCAGCATCACCTACAGTTAAGATGCTAATCGTGACAACGCATCTTCTGCATCTCCAATCGGCTCTAGAAACGTATTTGATACAGGTCAGGACGATGACAAAGAAGGTGATGATGATGATCACCATGATGATGATACCCGCGTGATGAACAAACCTGGTTGATCCTGCCAGTAGTCATATGCTGGCCTCAAAGATTAGGCCATGCGTGTGAACCATTATGACCATGATGATGTGGATGCTGACGATGATGATGAACCAAGATGATAATCATCGCGACGCATCCAGAGCATCAACAGCAGTCATGCTGATGCTCATGTCCACGCATCTTTTACATCCCAAATCGGATAACAATCATCACTCAGCATCAACAGCAGTCAACATGATACTCACGTCCGCGCATCTCTTGCGTCTCAAATCGGATGATAATCATCATGATAATCCTGCCCACTCAAGTCGGATGAAAATCATCACGACGCATCCTGCTAATCATGACTACATCTAACCGAACGTTTGAAACGTATAAGAGATGAGGACGATGACGAAGAAGGTGATGATGATGAGCACTATGATGATGATATCCGCGTGATAGACAAACCTGGTTGATCCTGCCAGTAGTCATACGCTGGCCTCCAAGATGATAAGGATTATCCTTCTGCTCATTTACCAACTAACCTTGGACTTGTGCTGTAACCTTTGAGAAGAAGGGTTCGGCAGATTTAGTCCGTTCGGCAGGCTCTCATCGAGTCCTTGGCCAGTCTGCCAGCGATACCGGAAGTGAACCGTGGACCACTTCAAGGCAATTCGACCTTGAGTAACATTTGCATTGCGTGGATATTGGAGACCGATTCATGTATGGTTTCATACGCAGGGAACGAACTATTGCTGCACTTTTTCTGACTGTCCAAGCGCCGTGCAATCTGTGTTTGTCAGGTGGCCGTTTGGCGCACCCTCGCCCGAAGTGCCCGAGGCTTGGCAACCTGTCTACTCTCTCCGCCACAGTGGCTTGTTCTGGGATCTGGCCACTAGGTGCCCAGTGTCCGCGGTGCTTGGGCTTAGATCAGAGCGCTTAGATCAGCATTTGCCAGGCTGAGCCCCTGCTGCCTTGCAGCAAGTGTGGGCGCTCTTTCTGGGCAAGAAGGCTTGAGGCGAGACTGTCGAGCAGCCCAGACGGCGTGGGTTCCATGAGTGAACATGCGCTATTCTACAAAGCAGTTTGAGCGCAAGGTTCACGAGCCGGGTTGCAAAGCTGTACCTCGCCAGGCGTGTGGGGAAGATAAGAGATTGTGTCGTTCCGAATTTGACACTTGTCGAGGCCAAGCGAGGCGTCTTCGAGTCGCGACGCCAGCGCCTCCGCGATCTTCCTGTGGCACAGGCTACAGGGCTGAACATATGTGTGCGCGTGTGCGCTTGCAACATGGCATGTCATGTCCTGTAAAACTCTTGGGCCTGCCTTGCCAGATGTGTGTGTTGCAGATTGTTATTTTTGATGGATGGCCGATGCGATTCGGCTCGATCCGATTTTTCGATTCGAACCCATTCGACCGATCCGATTCGACCAACCCTCAAGGCTCCGGGGGCACAACTGATGGAAGTCTCCAGAAACAGCATGCTCCCAGATGTGTTTTCCCGGCCCCGAAAAATGCATCTAGACAAGCGGTGGATTCTCAAGGCAGCTCCTAGAAGCAGCATGCTCCCAGATGCGCTTTCTCGGCCCTGAAAAATGCATCTAGACAAGAGGTGAATTCTCAGGGCAGCTCCCAGAAGGAGAATGCTCCCAGCTGCGTTTGCAAGCAGTGGATCCTAGAAGGAGCTCCTAGATGCGTTTTGCCGGCGCCGCAAAATGCATCTAGACAAGCGGGTTCTCAAGGCAAGGCAGCTCCTAAGAAGCGTGCTCCGCTCCTAGAAGGAGTCCCAGCTGCGTTTTCTCGAGCGGTGGGTTCTCAAGGCAGCTCCTAGAAGGAGCATACTCCCAGATGCGTTTCCCGGCCCCGAACAATGCATCTAGACAAGAAGGGGTGGAGTCTCAAGGCAATTCCTACACTGAGCATGCTCCCGGATGCGTTTTCCTGCCCCCTAAAAATGCATCTAGACAAGCGGCCCCGAGATTCTCAAGGCAGCTTGTAGGAAGGAGCATGCTCCCAGATGCATTTTCCCGGTCCCGAAAAATGCATCCTGCGTTCGGATTATCAAGGCAGCTCAGAAGGAGCATGCTCCTAGATGCGTTTTCCCGGCCCCCAAAAATGCATCTAGAGATTAGCGAATTCTCAAGGCAGCTCCTAGAAGGAGCATGCTCCCAGATGCATCTACACAAGCGGTGGCCCCGAAAAATGCATCTAGACAAGCGGTGTTCCTCAAGGCAGCTTCTAGAAGGAGCATACTCCCAGATGCGTTTGTTTGTCCAGCCCCGAAAAACGCATGTAGACAAGCGGCGGATTCTCAAGGCAGCTCCTAGACGGAGCACGCTCCCAAATACATTTTCCCGGCCCCGAAAAAGGCATCTAGACAAGCGGTGGATTCTCAAGGCAGATCCTAGAAGGAGCATGCTCCCAGATCCCGAAAAATACATCTAGACAACCTCTTACTACTACTACTACTACTACTACTACTACTACTACTACTACTACTACTACTACTACTACTACTACTACTACTACTACTACTACTACTACTACTACTACTACTACTACTACTACTACTACTACTACTACTACTACTACTACTACTACTACTACTACTACTACTACTACTACTACTACTACTACTACTACTTACTACACTACTACTACACACTATCACTATGACTATTACCATTACGAACGCTAATACCACTACTACCACTGCTACCGAAACGCATTTTGACGTCTTGCCGGGCTATTTCAACTGCCACTACAACTGCTACAATGCTACAACGGCTACTGCGAAATGAAAACCAGGTCTAAGTGCGTGTTGCCGGGCCGAAAAAACGCATTCATTCTTGCCAAAACCATGGCCCAGGGCCAACTCCGGACACGAGCATAGGAACGAAAGGAGCATGAGGTGTAGATGCGTTTTGCCGGGCCGAAAACACGCATCTATCAGGCTAAAGGAAAATCAGGTGTAGATGCGTTTTGCCGGGCCAAAAAAGCGCATCTGCTTTTCATTCTTACCCAGACCATGGTTTAGGGCCAACTCTGGAAACGAGCGTAGAACGAAAGGAACGGTAGGTGTAGATGCGTTTTGCCGGGCCGGAAAAGCGCATCTTGCTTTCTTCCGGAAACCATGTTCTAGGGCCAACTGCGGACACGTGCATAGGAACGAAAGGGGCATGAGGTGTAGATGCGTTTTGCCAGCCCATAAAGCGCATCTGGCGTGTTTCCGGGCGAGTTCTACTACTGCTACTACTGCTACTACTACTACTACTACTACTACCACTATTCCCACTGCTACCGCTATTCCTGCTACTACCGCTACAACTGCTAGCACGAAAACAGCACGAGGTCTAAATGCCTTTTGCCGGGCCAAAAAAACGCATTTGACGCCTTGCCGGGCTATTTCAATTACTACTACCACTGCTACTACTACAAAGACTACTACGAAAGGAAAACGAGGTCTAAGTGCGTTTTGCCAGGCCAAAAAAAAGCATCTGGCTTTCATTCTTGCCAAAACCATGACGAAGGGCCAACTCTGGAAACAAGCGTAGGAACGAAAGGAACATGAGGTGTAGATGCGTTTTGCCGGGCCGAAAACACGCATCTGGTTTTCATTCTCCCCGCAAACCATGGCCCAGGGCCAACTCCGGAAGCGAGCGTAGGAACGAAAGGAGCGTGAGGTGTAGATGCGTTTTGCCAGGGCGTAGTAGTAGTAGTGGTAGTGGTAGTAGTAGTAGTAGTAGTAGTAGTAGCATCAGAAGTAGTAGGAGGAGCAGGGCCTCGCCGCTCAGGCTCACGCGGTGGACAACGACTGGTCAAATTGCGTTTTCCGGGCCCGATTTAATGCATCTGCACATTTTGACCGATTCGATTCGATACCGAAAGCGATTCGAATCCGGTCGCGAAAGGGGGCCGGCCATTCATGTTTTTGCAAAAGCAGTGATGCACCGATCCACTCAGGCCGTTGCAAATTGGCACATTGCAAATGGATGGAACGATGGCACGCCTATAAATCAAGTTCTCTCCGAGAAGCTGTTGGTTGCCCGTTGAGTTATGAACGATGTTTTTGCAGGATTTTTGCAGATACGTGTTTAATCAAACATTTGCAATGTGTCAAGATCCACTCGGTCGAACTGTGACAATTCTGCATTGGGTAGGGGGAGCAATCACATTGGCAGGCTATATCTGCTGTGAACGGAGCGCCAGACAAAGCTGCCGTGACACCAAAGCAGCAGCCTCTTGGCAGGTTTCACACTTCATTGCGGTTAGCACCTTGGCACAAATTGAAAGGATCAATTGGAACCTGCAGATTTGAGAGAGAGGGATATCCGAGAGAGGGAGAGAACAATTGTCCTGGCCGGCCACACGGAAATCTGGAATTCGCTTAAACCCAGGAAAGGAAAAACCGTGGCCTGGCTGCACGACACTACTTGGCAGAGTTGCGACAGGGTCATCAGCGTTGGCAAACATGTTGAACTGATTGCTGTGTTGGCTTCCCATGCTCATGTCTTCGCCAGAAAGTCAGGACGACGTGGTTACACCTGTGAAACTGACGCTTGGCAGATCTTAACTTGGTTTCCCGCAAAAGCCTTGGCCTTGCCAGCCTTGTTCTCGAAGCAGTGCCGCAATTCTGTGTGTGTTTTTTGTGGCACCTGCGCGCATAAGGAAGGCAGGGAAGGCGACAAAGGTCAGTCCAAGCCCAGAGGCGCAGAAGCAAGAGATAGGCATTGAAGTCATTGAATTTCTGTACCAAATTGAACGGGCTTGATGGCAGGTAGGGGGCAGGCTTCGAGGACGAGACAATGCTGACAGCCTGCATGCTAACAGCTTGATTTGCCAGTCTGAGCAACAGGCTTTGCCTGGCATTTGGTGCAAGGACGCAAAGTACTTGACACTCCGCCAAAGAAACTCGGCAAAGGACGTGAGAAGGGAGCCACAAGGCGATGTATTCAGTTGCGGGAATGGCTTTTACATCCCGATTCACAGCATGGAAATGGTTCTGAGGTCACACAGGTCACAGAAACCTGAGAGAGTCGACGAGTCATTCCAGCACCTTACCTTGGCCATATCAAGACATATCACGAAGGCTATGAGGGATTCGGTGTGAAGTTGCGGAGCCATTGCTTGAGGCACACTCCTTCACCGAGACCTGTGAAGCTGGCGGAGGCGAGGTGGCAACCTGAGGCGGGTAACGTGTGACACCGTGCAAATGTGCTCATTCGACTTTGGCAGACTCCAGAGCTGAGCCTGCTGGCAAGCGTCGTGAGCCAAGTGCAGTCGGAATTGGAACAGAGTTTCCACGTGTTTGATCACGTGCAAGCAAGACATTAGACTAGAGCTGGACAAGCCAGTGGTGCTTCCGTGCCTGTGCCTCTTGCTCGCAGCCGGCCTTGTGCGGCAGCGCCGCGCAGAATGATCCCCTATCTTTATCCTGTCACCGGCTGCGAGGTGAACACCTGTCGCGTGCTCGTGATGCTGGTGGTCGCTCCAGCCAAAGATTGCTTTGGCTGGAGCGTAAAGCGTGTAAATCCGGCGCCGTAAACGCGTTGCGCGTTGCAGCGCGCAAAGCGCGCTGGAAGATCGCTTCTTTCGCACTTAAGGAGTGAGGGCAGGGCGTCATCATGTTCAACCTTTCAAAAGCCTATATCATTCCCCTTGTGTGTGTTCCAGCATCTAAAAAGCCGGAGTGCCCTGGCAGCGTCCAAACAGCGCCGTGTGGCGGAAGACTTTGATGTAGAGCGTGGGATGTTACTTTCAAAACAACCCTGTTCCAAAGCAAATGCAGCTGCGACTGAAATGTGCAAGTACACAAGGCAGCTCCCGCAAGCAGTTGCTGTGCGGTGCCCAAGCACAATCAGAGCACAATAGCCTGGCGTGCAGGAAGATCGCTCTTTGTTTGGTGCGCAAAAGGCGGGCGCGGGACGTCGGTTTCAAACCTTATTCAAAGGCAAACATGAATATGCGCGCAACTCGCGCAGAAAATGAACGCATGAAACATGCTCCGCAGCGCCAAATTACTCTGTCGCGACCTGTCTCCATCAGCGATCTTGTCCATCGCCGCTGATCTGTCACAGCTACTCGGGCTGAGACGCAGTGGGAGAGAATTTGCGGCTCGTGGTTAACAATTTCGGGCTTTAAAACGGCAAGGTGTCAAGAGAGATTGTTGCATGGTCGTTGGGACACCAGAAACAGGGTGCCCTTCTTGGACAACCTCAAGAAATCCGGATTAGCCTAAATGCTCCCTCCTCATCCTAGATCACCTGCACGACCCCCTGTCCACGCCGTCATCCCATGGTCCACTTCCTGTCGCCCGCCCGGACAAACTCTGACCAATGGGCCTCACTAAATCAAATTTCAATCAAAAAGACACGGTGGAAGGATCAACAGCGGCCTTGTTGACCAGCGGTTGTTAACGCAGAGCGGGCTTGCCGCCCAGGAGAGAGGAGGGCCCATCTCAAACGAGTCCCAGGCAGGAGCGGCTTTGCAAGCGCTGTATGCCACCCTCACATGCACAAGTGACGACATGCTCTACTTCTTGGTTGCCGCATGGCAGTACGGTCTATTCATTGAATTGTGGACTTGCTTCAGAGTCTGCTACGAGGCTTGTGTTGCTGGACTTTGGAACAGACATGGATTCACAGCAAAAAGACTCATCAGACGCACTGAATGGATGAATCAATGAAGAGTGCTCTATTGAGCTTCCACGTCAGTAGGTTTGCCGCAAGCTATTACACATGTTAGTGCGAGTGTGTGTAAACTGTACATATATATACATAATATAGTTGTTTTTTGTGTCTGTAAGCTTTTGTGCATACAAGTATGTTCGATTTCAATATAATATGCATTTGGTCCCCCACACCCCCCACGGCCCACCTCCAGCCTTCCAGCTCTGAAACCTGGAAAGATGCTTCTTGTTGTCGCAATAACCCCAGAAAGCTAAGATTTTATCCTTGGTGTTTTTGGTTTTCCAACAGCAACCAAGAATTCCTTGGTACTTGCGCTGCACAAACCAAGCGTTCCCCAAAGTTTCCTCAAAAGTATTGGGGTTCTTGTCTTTTTGGCTGAGCAATCAAAGAAGACATTGCTGGGGGATGTCGAATTGCTGCAAGCCTGCTTTTCTTGTTCACCTTGTTTATGGTCCGCGCTACAAGATATTGTTGAGATTGTGTTTAACTATGTTTAGGAACAGCTGATGGCATTACATATACAAATACCTATACATGAAGTTGTTTCGTGAGATCACTCAAGAAATTGTACATCAAGAAATTACAATATACTTGTTGTAGGGGGTAGCGCAAGACCTACTTGGTTTAAACTCAGGAAGCAGACTTTGAATAAAACACCATGGTATGAATCACCTCTAGTCAGTGGAAGGCATTTATATTGGCTAATGGGAAGTCAAACAGAACACCCGACTTTAAGAGTATAAACGATTTAATATATCCTTACTATTTTGTCTTTGCAATTGCTTTTGCTACAGTATGCGCCAATGGGTTATATTGGACAGTTAAAACATATGGAATGAATAGTCGAAATGAAACAACCACAATGATAAAGCTAGTTGCTTAGCTTTTGGTGTTTTAAGATTCGAAACTACTTGTGAATGTAAAGTGGGTGATCGTATAGGTATATTATATGGTATGTAGAAGAATGAGTTAAACGTATCCAACAAAGTCCATATACGCTGTGAAAGAGAACTTAAACATCACACACTGATGAATGTGAACTTTGTTTCGGTTACTAGTTGTCCAAGAGAAAGTGGGAATTGTCTAAGCCAAAATTACCGCAGCCACAGGACATTATAAATCAATCTATCGTGAACATATTAATAACTATAGTTGTATAATGTACTGAACATATGTGTTCACAATGATCAACAAGACAGTAGTATCAAGCTCACTGAAACAACCATACATAAATTAAGGTTTGACATATGTTGGTGCTGAGTTATTAGGTAGTACATGATGCCAATCTACATTTAACTATCGTAAAATAATGCTGATACCAAACATAGTGCCAATAGTAGTAGCAGAGTGTTAGCGCAGTGTATTGGCTTAGGCCAAATTTAATAGGTTATTGTTAGGGGGCTAAACAAGAAAGATTTGAAGAAACCAAAATAGACGTAAGGCACACAAAGAACGATAAGTTTGACACATGGTATGGCAGTTAGACGATCTGGGCAAGGAATCATAATAGTTGGCTTACATGATGTCGCAAATACAAGAACAACCACCATAATTTTGAGCATATTAATAAACCATGTTATAATTGATAATTTGGAATGCATCACCATGATGATTACAATTAAATTCAAATTAGTCAGAATAAGATATCATAATACAAGATGTGATAGTGATGAAAAATCCTGGGTGCTTGTGTCATGGTTTTTCAGAGCTTCAGGTGGGTCATGGGGATATGTGCAAACACGTGTATATATATATATATTATGTGTCCACCCTCCCATGTAAGCGTCCTGTCAGGAGACGCTAGCAGCAAGATCTGGAAACGCCTCTTTGGAGATGGCAAACTCAATTGCGTTTGAGGCGGGAAGGCTGGCTTTGGTATACTGTACCTGACCTGGATTCTGTTGCTGCATTGGTTGCGAAAAAGATGTCAGGGTTTCGCGTCGCTCTTTGCAGTGCCTCAGGCAGCTTGCGCAGACTCGCCCAGTGACAGGGATGTCGAGGAGATACTGGCTCTCGGTCGCCTTCGTGGCCGATTGTGCTCAGCATGGGGCTGTGAGGAGCTCGATTCTTTGTCGCCGCTCCGAATCGGTCCTATCCTAGATGACGAGGCCTTTAGAGTGCGGCGCCGTTACCGTCCGTTGCCATCGCTGTATCCTCACACAACTGTTTGTGGTTTGCAGAGGCTGCTCAGTCTGACTTCGCTGCATTAGATGACAACATCAGAGACGATCAGGCTGGCGCGCATGTGTGAGTTTACTGTCACGTCTTGCGCAGATTGCCAGTTGCGTGCTGCGCACCAGACTCGCCTTCCACTGAGAGCTCTAACCACATTTGAGAGGAAGGGCGTGCTTTGCGACGCCTGGAGAGGGAGTGCAGAAAGTTTCACGCGGCGCATCTCCCCCCAGCTATTGTCGGCGTCGCTGCTACCTTTCTACGCCGGCAGAAGAATGGATCGGGATTTCAGCATAGCAAGTTTGCAGCGCAAGTTAAGCCTTGGCTGTGCAAAAGCAGATGGCCTTCTTACCTTTCTGACATGACGCGTCCTTGGTTTTGCTGAGCTTGTGGCCGGGCGTGATTTCTCAGATAGGACATTGGTTGCCCTTGCTTTGGAAATCTTGCGCTGTATCATTTGTGAGGGAAAACAACCAGAGATGTGTATTACTGTAGGACAAACTGCGCAGAGAGATCAACTCACCTGTTAATAGAACATGGAAGGCCTTCCCCGCACATGTCAATGTAGCGGCAAAGGATCCCTTGCAGCTTTTTCCTCTGCATTTTCCAGAACGCAGCGATGGCGTCCCACTTAACTTTGTGGGGGTCTGGGGCTCGTTGTCTCAGCGCTTGCAACTGCTCTCTGGTATGGCGACCAAAATTTGCTTCCGCCAGAATGTTGCGTGAATCGTATAGCCTTGCGGCTGCGTCGGCCGTGCGACATTGGGATTTGCATCTCGGGGATGTGTGCGGGAGTTTTCTTGAGTGGATGTCGGCGAGTCAGTGGGTGTGTGTGTGTTTTTTGGTGGAAAAGGTTATGCTGAACCCTTCGGTCTTTAAAAGAAGAGGTTTTGCATGTAGAAAGGTGGGCCCTGGGGGGGATGGCTGAGAATACTGTATATATATATATATATACATACATACATATTCTATGTGTGGCTGCGGTGAATGGCGTTTTTCCACGAACCCCGCCGCTACCCTAACGGGGTGTTGGGGGCCGGTTGGGCGGGTGGACGCTGCGCTTGCAGGCCCTGGAGGAGATGTCCGCTGAGAAGCTATTCAACCGTTGGATTCGGTGCCTCAGCTCACATCGCAATGTGCCAAGTAAGGCTGTGCCCTCGGATCTTGGGGCTGCTGTGGAGACAAGTTAAGTCTCAAAGTGTGGTCTGCTATCCTTGCATTACCTGCGGCATCCTAGGTGCGAGACTGGTGAGCCTGATGAATATTCAGGCGAGACTTCAAAGACTCAAGCCACAATGACGGAGCATGGTCATGAGTTTGTTTTTTGTTTGCGCGTGGAGGTGCAACCTTGTATAACCCGTGCATAGAGCAACATGCATGGCCTGGCAGGAAGAAATGAGGAAAGTGTGTGAAGGACTCAGTCATGCGGACAAAGCCTTGCGCAATCTTTTTGAAAGTGCGTCCAGTTTAGCACCAGCAACAACCAGCTGCAATGTGCCAAATTGCAGTTGAGGACTGAACCTCTCCCTGCTCGGTTGGCCCTCGCGCGGGAACCTAGGAATGCTGATCCTGAGCCAGAGAGCGAAGGCTCAGACGACTTGTCGGAAATCGATTTGAACGGAGGGATAGTGTTGAATGTGTTGAAGCGATTCAGGTCTCCGAGGCAGCGGCGCTTTGCGCTGAGGTTGATGCGTTGCTGGGCCAAGGCACGCCAAATAAGCTTGATGATAGGCTGTACCCCCTGAGGGAGCCCCAAAATACTCCTCGTCAAGGACACTGTTCGGGTGGAATAGGGCAAAAGCCTCCCAAAACACGAAGGCGACCCTTAGAAACGAAGCTTGCCACAAGGTGAACACCCCTGTAAAACGAAGGCGACCCTTTAAACGAAGCCTCCGGACATATTCCAGCTTTGCATTTTTTTTATTTTGGAGATAGCTCCCCTGTTCTTGAGGTCCAAGCTAATTTAACACTGACATAGAACTGGAAGTGCCCGCCATGGCTGGGAGTTGTTTGTGTGTCACCCGTTCACACAAAGTGCTAACATTGCTAACCATTTTCTCATCTTTCAGAGTCGCAGTTGGGGCGAAGTCCCGAAACGTGCTGGCAACGGAGTGACTGAGTGTTGATTGGTTTAAGCAAAGGGGAGCGGAGCTGCGGAAGGGCATTGCACCCATTGTTGAAATCTTAAAGATAGATTTCACTTTACATTGGCATTGGCTCTTGATTTTGCATTGGGATGTTTGGGCTGTTCTCTTGATTCGAAAGTTTGACGTTCCTGCTGTCTCAGCACCACCCAAGCTTCTTCGTTCCTCTTGTGGAACGAACAATGTGTTCTTCACCTCAAGTCGTTCACGTTGCACATTTGGAGCCCGGTTCTCCCGAAAGTCCCTGCCTTGGCAGGTGGGCCAGATACCGGGCCGGAGGTGGCGCGCCCGGAGCAACTCACAGCGCTGACATGGTAAGCCGCTCGATTCTGGTTGAGCTACGAAAAATAGGGCCACACTGCCATATACAGTGAGTGTGCTGCCGTATTGCCATGACAGGTTGCTGGCGCAGAAGCAGGAGAGGCGACGAAGGCAGCTTGCGCATGTGTGTCAAAGCTCAGCGAAAAGGTTGTCAATGCTGGTAATCACAGAGAAAATGCAGCCTGTGTTTTGGCGGCCCGTTTGCGATTATTGCATGGCATGAGAAATACTCTGCTTTCAAGTGCGGGCCTCCAACACCAGAGTTCCTCGTCGTTCCAGTTACTGATGACTCATCCGTGCAGAAGTCTCGTAGCATGCGTGACGAATAACGTATCCAGGCATCACTATCGGCGATGACAAACTTCGAGCTGAACGCCGGCAAGCCACAGGCGCCAAGCTTGGCTGGTCCTTGAACAACTCCGAAATCTGAGGTATGTGGAGCACCAACAGATTTTGCGGTGGAACTAAGACTGTAGTACCTTCCTGCTGCCGACTCGTAAGAGCAGGGTTTGCCAGCTCGGCTAAGTTTGTAGTTTGTCAGTAGCCAATGTTGAGCTTGCCGCTTCTTTTGGAGGTACCAGAGTTTCCTTGCTGGAAGCCCTACGACCCCAGTACCTTGGCAGAAGGAGTGACAGACACCTTGCATTGCGACTGCAGAATCTGAAGAGATCGAGAAATTGTCATTGCCTGCAGCTGTTGGCAAGGCAAATATTGTGAGGCACAGCCAGACGCTTGGGCCCAAGCTGGGCTTGGAAGCGCTGGAAATGCGCTTTGCAATGATCTAGTCTGACGAGGCTGCACGAGTTTTAGGCAGCTTTTTGCTGCGCTGACAAGTGTATCTAGTTCACAAGGTCTCGTGAGCAATCAGCGGCCTTCTCTGCGAGATCTGCGATCAATTGAGCACTTGTGTTTGAAAATTTGCCATGTGGCAGGTGAAAGAAGCTTCAGACCTGCAAGGTTGGCTGCGAAGGCCTGATGTTTACTTTTGGCTGCTTCTCGCCAAGTAATGTGTTTCAAAGACCAGCTTGAATGCTACTTGCTGTTTGCGCTATAATCTTCCATGCTTGAGTTGCTTTGGTAGTGAGCCTCTTTGGATGGTAAAGTCAATGCCGGTGAAATGAAGCAGTTGGTGATGGCATTGTTGCATTGTTTTGGCGGGACCCACACTGAACATGAATAGACCACACTGGTTGTGGTCACAATCCAGCCTGCTTAACACCATGGCCTTTATGCTAAGGGCTATGTCAAGGCATTTTGACTGGTTTCCAGTCTCTGTGCCCTTTTACCCTTTTGAAGATCTACATCTTCTTTTGATTCCACAATGTCTGCCCGCCTCTTTGGTGCGATTCCTTCTGCATTTCTTTGTCCAAATTGTATCCCTCGCCTGCCACTCTGGAAGCAGCAGAGTAGAACTCTTCCAAGAAGAAAGGCATTGTCTTCCTCCTGGTGGAATCCATGGCTGATGTCCTCGTGTTTAAATTCCTTGTTCAAGAACGAACGTGCTTTGGCATCAACGAAGCCTTCCTTGATACGCGCGATTCAGCGCGATCGACCCATGAAGGTGTTCGCAAGAGGCTCCCTTTCTCTTTCTCTTTATGTTTCTTTATTTTTCTTTGTGTCTTTCTCTTTATCGTTATCTTTGTTTTTC
This sequence comes from Effrenium voratum, assembly GCA_963377175.1. Lineage (NCBI taxonomy): Eukaryota > Dinophyceae > Suessiales > Symbiodiniaceae > Effrenium > Effrenium voratum. Next base: position 87,506 of record CAUJNA010000837.1, read on the forward strand.
TCATTATCTTGCTCTTTCGCTTTATTTGTTTATTTTATTTATCTTTCTTTATCTTTATCTTTATATTGTTTCCCTGTGTCTTCATCTGTTTCTTCCTTTTTTTCTCATTATCTTGCTCTTTATGTTTATCTTGGCTTGTCTCTATCTCAGTTAATTGCTCCATCTCTTTCCTTTGAACTTTCTCGCTCCCTTTCTCTTTATCTTTATTTTGATCTTTCTCTTTCTTTTGCATATCTCCTCCTCCTTCTCAATCTCCTCATATGTTGTGTGATCTTTATTTATCATGGATTTATCTTTCTTTATTGTTCCTTCTTTCTGGCGTTTCATTATGTGATTATTTCGTTTGGTGTTCATTGTCTCATTTGTCATGTCTTCCTTTATTTCCTTTATTTCCTTTATTTCCTTTCTTTATTTCCTTCCTTCCTTCCTTCCTTTCTTCCTTTCTTTCTTTCCTTCTTTCTTTCTTTCTATCTTTCTTTCTTTCTTTCTTTCTTTCTTTCTTTCTTTCTTTCTTTCTTTCTCTCTTTCTCTCTATATCTCGTTCTCTCTTTCTCTCTTCTTCTCTTTCTCTCTTTCTCGCTTTCTCTCTGTCTCTCTTCTTCCCTTTCTCTCCTTCTCTCCTTCTCTCCTTCTCTCTTTCTCTCTTTCTCTCTGTCTCTCTTTCTCTCTCTTTCTACTTTGGCGCAAGAGTGAGCGCGCTTTCAATCACAAAAGGCCGTAGATTTGGTTTAGTCAAGGCTGTCATATGAATCATACATGAGTCTATGCGTTTATGGCGAAGAAAGTTCTGACATCAGCTCTAATATCATGGTGTTTTTTTGTTTTTTGCGTTTGCTTGTTCGTTAGTTCGATCGGTCGGTCGGTCGGTCGGTTGGTTGGTTGGTTGGTTGGTTGGTTGTGGTTGCTTGTTGGTTGTTTTGTTTTGTGTTATTTTGTGTTGTGTTGTTTTGTTTGTTTGCTTGCTTGGTTGCTTGATTGTTTGTTTGTTTGTTCGTGCGGTTGCTTGTTTGTGTAGTTGTTTGTTTGTTTGTTTGTGTGTTTGTTTTTGTTTGTTTGCTTGTTTTTGTTTGTTTGTTTGTTTGTTTGTTTGTTTGTACGTGTGTTTGTTTTTGTTTGTTTGTTTGTTTGCGTGTTTGCGTGTTTGCCTGTTTGGTTGGTTTGTTTGGTTTGCTTGGTTTGCTTGCCTGCCTTTTTCTTGCTTGCTTGCTTGCTTGCTTGCTTCCTGAGTCTAGGTTTCACCATTATGTTTCATGTCATACACCAATGATACGTCAGGTGCTAACAGGACCTATGCAGCTTGCGGGCTTTTGCGTAGAACATGTGCTTAAAGCATGTGCATAGAGTTCCCGAGTTTGACAAAGTAGGCTGCGCTTCTAGGCCAAGCAAGTGGTTGATCATGCTCAAGTGCCTTCATTGTTGACAATCACTAATGAACACATGAAAGTGTTCCTTAATTCCTTTATGTGTTTTTGTGTCGTTCATTGCAGGCTGTGCCTTGAGAGCCTTTGCCTTCAGGTGTGCTGAGCAGATTGAGCTGCGCCGACAGGAACTGGAGTCCTGGCAGACTCAAAGCAGTCTTTTCACTTGAGTCAAGTGCAATGAACACGGATGCTTTGCAAGCTGGACACAAACCAGAAAACCCGGCAATGTCCGGAAATGTCAACTTGAGCCAAGATGCTTTGCACTGAGCAGCATGGATCCGGCAAAGTCTTGGCGCATCCGCCAACGCCAATTCACTTTTGTGGAAGCATAGATGCGGGATGCATCACAGGGGCTGGGTTGCGACTCGCCAGAGTGGCCAGTGGTTATTTTTTATTTGACCTGCTGTCGTTTCATGGCATGCGACAGTGAAACTTTGCCTCATGAGACTGGCTTATTTCACTTATTGACAACAGGGAGGCACACTGTCAGCAGGTCAATAGCCGGATCCTGTTCAGCAGATTCGTTTGACGGGGAAAGTCATTTGCCTGCTTGCCAGCCTTGCCAGCCGCTCAGATTCCGAAGATCAGTCCACTCAACTGGTTGATGCTTTTCCCCCCGTCGCTTTCCTGCTCAGCACCCCGTGGTTTGCGAAACTCTTTCCAGGTCGGGCCTGAGCGCAGAACAGCTTGCATGGTTTTGCAGTGACCATGCGCGCGTGTTTGCCCTGACTAGCTCCACGGCAGTATATTACACATGCTGGATGCCGAAGCAGCGTGGGGACTAACGCACTGAGCATATCTATGTGAAACCACACGATGCAGTCTGACAGTCAAGAGAGCAAGGAGCCGAATGGTTGGAAATTGAGTTGTGTCGAGGCAACAACATGATGTTCTGGCAGCTTTTGCTGCTTGTGCCGTTGGTGGCGTCAGGCTGGCTGAAAGCATTGCTGTTCATTTGCCCTTTGCTCCCTCTCGGAAGTTGTTCTCTATGGAAAGTCTTATATAGATGTATCATAGTCAAAGTACCCTTTTACTCGGGGCTTGTAGGAATAGTCATCAACCCTTGACTTTTGCTGTTTTAGAGAGCAGGAACCAAAAAGGGAGCCATGATCAGAATGCCGGAAGTTTGCATGGCGTAAACCAGCTGCCTCGAGCACGAAGGAAAAGGCACGCCTCACACAGGCACCCGTACTGGGATCCAACAGCTGGCGCTGAGCACCGAGAGGACCTGTTCCCGACGACGTGGACATTGCACGCCAAGCCGCACAGTCCTTCGTAGGGTCTAACAAAAGGTGCAGAATCCACAGTTGCCAAGCTTGCTGGCTGAATTCCAGAAGTTCCACTGTGACCGCAAAATGACTTGATGTCAATGCGCACATTTATTGTAAACGCTTTGCGTTGCCCGCCTCGGCCAGCCCGCTTTTGGCTGGCTTTGAGGAAAAGATAGTGCTTTAGTAACTTTAGTTTGCCTTGAAGTGTTGTTATAGTGAGTGATCCAAGCCAGAGGGCGCGTGCATGTCCGCGCGATTCCACCTGGCTTCAAGGGCCAGAACGAGAGCCGTAGAGAGACAAATTTCTACACAATTTGACTGTTGTTTTTTGGGGAGGGTTTTGCCGTTTTCTAGGGATGGACTTGTTTTCAAAGGGGATTTGACAGGAGAAGGGAGTTTGACCGGTTTCTACGGCTTTGAGGCAGGAATTGATGCTTCTGAAGGGGAATTTGACCGATTTTAAGGGGAATTTTGCCGGTTTCTAGAAAGATTTGAGCGGAGTTTGACCAGCTTCAGAGGAGGAAGTTGACCAGTTTCTAGCGGGAGTTGACTGGGGTTGAGCCGGTCTTTGCAAGGATTTGACTGGCTTCTAGATGGGAAGTTGACCGTCTTCTATCGGCTTCTAGAAGGGGATTTGACCTGTTTCCACGATTTTCAGGGAATTGCGCGGAGTTGGGTCAAGGATCCTGTTGAAGTCGAAGGATCTGACCTCCCGACCTTGGGGGCTGGCTTGGGGGTTGGGGGAGGCCTTTCAGACAAGTTGGTATTGTTTGCACATTTTCGCAGCCTTTCTGAATGTGGCATTGTGGCCAGTCTAAATAGCAGCACCAGCTTGTGTGTCCGGGCGCGTGGTCTGGGGGGAGGGTTGGCTGCTTGGCAAAAACTTCGGCGCTTGAAAAGATGTCAAATGCTTTCTTGTTTTGTGGTTGTGCCCTCTGTTGTTTGCGCAGTGTTTTTTGCATTTGTCCGGTTTTTCCATCAGTTGTGTCTGCGTGGTTTTGGCTCGTTTGTTTGCGCCGTTTTGGGCTTGTGGATTTGCGCGGGGTCACTTAACAGTCGTGCTTTGGCCATTGCTAGCCCTGGCTTTCGCCTACTTCTTGCTTGCCCGCTTTTGCATTTTTGTCGGCATTTTGGGCTTTGTGCGGATCGCATGTTGTGCTCTGAGCACAGATTTGCAGCTTGCTTTTGTGTTTTGTGCGGGTGTCTTGCTCGGACGCCGTGCCTTGCAGTATGATGCAGTATATTTCGCAGGTTGGAGCCTGTGCGCCGCTTTCGCGACCTTCGTGGCTGCTATGCGCGCTCTAAATCTGGCGCACGAAATTGACGGCCTCAGTCGCAGCGGCTTGCTGCTGCCTGTGTTTTCGCGAGGGTTTGCGGCGTGGCCCGGTGCCGCCTATGGTGCGGGCGAGGGTATAGTGGTGTCTTGGCGCAGCTCGGTGTGCGTTTTGTTTGTGTTTGGGTTCTCGTTCATCACAGTCTATGCAGGGGCGAGCAATGGGTGCAGGGCTGGCAATGGTTTCGATGCAACCTTTTTGCGGTGGTTTCGCGGCCGGGCCGTGCGGCAACACGACGGTCACGAAGCTCGTTCGGTGGCGTGTTGTGGCATGCCGTGGGGAATCCGGATGGAGACCATGATGCCGGTGGGCTGAAGAGGCGGGCCCGGCTCCGGCAGCGCCACGCAGAAAGGGCTCCAGAAAGGGATCGTGATGACGACAGGCTGACAGGATGTTGTGGTTTGGTGGCCGTGCTGGCTAACGGGGCAGACATGGTTGTTTCGTGGCTGTGCCGGCTGGCTGACGGTGCACTGACGCGGAAAGATAGCTCCCGGAAATCAGGACCGCGCTGTGGCTCCGAAGGCAGAGCTCGATCAGGATGGTGCTTTTTCGTGGCCAAGTTGGGGTCTGCGCGAGCCGCCTTTCTTGTTTCGCGCGCGGGCCCCGTCCCTGCAAACAACATCTCTGATGTTTGGGTTCTCGTGCAGTTGAGTGTGTGAAGCGAGCGAACGCCTTGAGCCGCAACGCCCAGCGCATTGTGGCAGATGCGCGCGCTTCAAGGGCACAGCCAGGGGAACGCGACTCGCGGTGCAATCGTGTCGCAGTTTTGCCGGTTTATGTGTGCACGAGCGCGCGCGCGCCGTTTTGAATCCATTTCAGTAGGTGCATTCTCTGTTGTTTGTGGGCTCCTTGTCTGACCTTGTTTAGCGCCTAGGCCCCGAAGAGGTTTTGCTGTGCTCTTTACATGTTCGCGAAAAAGATGGACGTCCTTTTGTGTTTTTTGGGGCGCAGAGTTGGATCTTGACGCAGTCCGAGCTCGTCCTAGGGCCATCCGCGCCTTTGAGCTAAGCTTCTCAGCCTGCAGTGTTGAACTTCCGAGTAGACGTCCAGGTGTTTCATAAGCGGTGCTTCTTTGTCGCGGCTGGGAGTTTGTGACACCGCGCGCCTTTCTTTCGGTGTTTGCATTTTGATTAAATGTGAGCAGCCTGCGTTCCCATATTCTTCTGCAAGATGGTAAAGTGCGATGCTTTTAAGGCACATCGTTTGGCCTGGTTCCGATGTTATTTAAGGAGGTGTGTGGACGGACGGGCGACCGAAAAAACCTTGAGCGCTCTTGTTGCTTGCCGAATTGGTTTGCAGGAAGATTCGTGTGAGACTTCTTTTGGTTCGACATGGATTGCAGCGGCCAAAGGACATGTTCCAAATGTAGACAGACAGGCAAATGAAGTGTTGCCCAGGTCTTGCGCCAATGTTATCCGGCACTACAGTGACTTGGCCAGTGTCAAGCCCGCCGTTGCAGAAAGTCATGGGGTATGGGTACAAAGTCACTTCAGATGTCATCTGACGCTCTAAGGTGAATTATTCGAGGTGCTGAAGAAACTTGGACCTACATTAAATTTGTTACTCGTACGGAACCCAGCCTTGGATTTCGCATCTTCCCAAGGCACAAGAACTTTCTTGACGCGCCCCTGTGCGATTGTGGGGCGTCTCAGTATTGGCGAAGGGGGCATTTGTGACAGCCAGCAGTTGACCGAAATCCTAGGCGGCAAACGCCGGACTGAACGAGCGGCGAGCCTTCTTGCAAATGAGACCGTGGACATTGCTGCTTTGGCGCACAGCGATAGTCTCATGCCGGTAAGAGTTGTCATGGAAGCGTTTACAGATCACATGCCATCCTTGAAGCGCACACGCGCATGTTCAGTAGCAATCTGTTTTCAGCTCCGGCATATCAGCTGAGGTGGTGGCATCCAACCTGATGCGCGCAATCGAAACGGCATGGATTCAATTCGGGCATCGCCCAGCAGCGAGTCTATCAAGTGAGTGGAGATTTGCTTCTTTGCAACCATGGAGCCAGGGCATTTTTTAGAGCACCTCTCCTGGCTCTTTTGTAGCAAGCGAGCCAAAATGGTAAGTAAAGCGAGCTGCTGAGTTTGCTACCCTTTGCAAGATGAGGCAGTCCAACATGTGTGTCGATTGTCAGGTAAGTGTGGTTCCCAGCATCGGACAGGGTGTGTTCAGCATACTGTGCAAAGCATGTCCATGTGATTGCTGGCAGCCTTGATGCGACTTGGACATGCCCCTGATTGATTGACTCTGCGCCGCGAAGGAGAAGCTCATCACGGAATCGCTGCGGGCATGGTCAAGCTCGGAACGTTCGCAGGATTGAACTCGCAACGCCAGCCGCCGACGCTGTTTGTAAAGCAGAGATAACATCTAAAGGATTGTTCTGAGAGAACCGACTGATTCCATGAACAAGGGAAACATACATGTTTCAATCCAACCGCAAACCTGCAGCGGTCAAACGCAGACCAAAGACTGGGATGCTGAGGATGCAGAGGGCAACATTTCCCACAGGCTTGCGCGCCCACACACACACACACACGTACGTTTCAAGCAAGGTGAAACTCCAAACCGGCGTCGACAACCCTGATGATGCTAGACGTCGACAATCCTGATGATGCCAGGGGTGTTTTTGAACAGCTTCGTGCACCTAGTTATGAGCAATCGTGACAATGCCATATTGGACTAACTGGGCAAATTACCGACTCCCAGACAGAGAGCTCCCCTGTGGAGGTCTAGACAATCGTCTTTGGCAAGGGAGAAATACCCAGTCCAGACCCAAGAAAGCCCCTACCGGACTTGTTGTGAAGCACTAGAGATGTCTCGCGCCATGCTCCAAAGCAACAGCATCAGCGTCCAATCAACCATCGCCAAGATAGCCGACCCAAGCTGCAAATGTGAGCCTGATGCAACAGCACAAGCACAAAACAGTATGTTGGCGCCTGCAACGCCCTTTGATGCAGGATGCTTTCAAAGCAAAGGCTCCTCGGGCTTGAGAATGCATGCCAGAATATGCTGACATATGCTGACTGCTCCACACTGAAATGCAGACTGCCATAAACTTGTAACTACATAGAAGGTCTGTCACACTTCCACGCGCAAATAGTCTGATCTTGCTTTGGCTGGTGATACTGTTTGTGCAAAGAAGTAATGTTACTTGGGCGGTGTGTATTTGCACTGGCTGTTCTCAACTTTGCGAGACTTTGCGACTGCGCAGGTGTCATCAAGGGCGATTTGGACAACACTGCACGGGTCAAAGAGGCAGGATGTTTTGGGAAGGAATGTCGCCCAAAGCCGGAATGGCGGTACCCAAGGCCTACAAATGGTGAAAGCAACACGAACTTGTTTTGGTAAAGAGTCATGCAGATCTAGAATCTACGTTCTGATCATTTGCTACCCATGGCTCAAAGCACTGGTGCACGGCGATGAATTCCTCTTAATAGGCTATTAGAGGTGGTGCGTTTAAGCGGAATGCTCAGTGAAAAACTGTAGTAGCAGAAAGCCGAAGGTTCAAGCAATCTGTCTCAAAGGTCCTTGTTTGCTCTTCTTCAGTTATAAAGTCTTGACAAACTGTTTAAAAGCGGGCTGAGCGAAAATGTTGAAAGCCGTCAATTGAGAAAGCGCCACAATTCATCGGATTTTGAAAATCCTCACACAATGTCATAGAAACAAACGTGAAGAAAGGGAGCATTGTGGTTGGGGAGGGTTGGTTCGCACTTCTGAGATTCTGAACTTCGATTGTGTCCGAGTGTGAACTCTGCGCATTTTCGGACTTCATGGTGAGTTTTGAACTCTGCGCACCTGATAATTTTGCTGGGTTGTACAATGAAGCCCGGAAACCGCAGACGGTTCGCAACTCGAGTTCGGGCGCGTCCTCCGCGACTCAGTTTCAAAATTTACTGCTCCGCGCGCCAGACTCGCGCGGGATGCATAGATGCGCGCGATGGATGGCGGACGGACGGACGGACGGACGGACGGACGGACGGACGGACGGACGGACGGACGGACGGACGGATGGATGGATGGATGGATGGATGGATGGACGCATGGATGCATGCAGCGTGGATGCATGGCATGCATGACATGCATGGATGCATGGCATGCATGGATGCATGGATGCGCGTCGATGCAAGGGATGCAGGCGATGCGCGAAAGACAGGGGCTTCCGAGGACGGCGGCAGCCGGATTGCTGGGTATTTGCAGTGTCTTGAGCCTTCCCCGAACTGAAGCTCCAATCGCCGCGCGGGCGGTGATGATGCACCAAAGGCGCGTGACATGCAGACGATGCGAGGGGTCGCTGGCAGCAACTTTAAACGTGCTATCCACTGCTGGGGATGAGCAGTCATGATTATTATCCTCCCTGTTGGTCATTTTGGGGATGCGTAGTGATGATTCGATTCATCATCGTCGTCATCATCATCATCATCGTCATCATCATCATCATCATGGTGCCCGATGGTCAAGAGGATGATAATAATGACGACGATGAGGAGCACCATGATGACGATGTTGATGATGATGAATTCATCGCTAGGCATTCCCGACGTATATCAAAAAGAAGGGACGATGATGATGATGATGATGATGATGAGCGCCATGATGATGAGGATGCTGATGATGATGATGAATCATCACTAGGCGTGTGTTTCACGTTGGGGGCGCTGGTGATGCTGGTCAGTCGGAAGGCAAAGCCTAGGCGCCTTTGGGCGACATAGCGCGGCGAGGCGGAGGTATGTTGCTGGCGCGCAGCCGGCTGCGGCAGCCCCGCGACGCCGAGCCCCATATCCACCAGCTCTTGCTTGTTCAGATGTTGAAGCCTCAGAGGCTGCTCCTTTGCAGGCAAACCCGCTGCAAGAAACTCATCCGCCAGAAGACTTCCGTGGAAGCGGCTCTGCACGTGCGCGAACCGCTTTCGCGAGCAGCGTGGCGCGAACACGCAAAGGATCGGGTCTGGCTGCAGCGCGTTGAAGCTTTTTGCATGCAGGCTTCTGTCATTTTTGGTGCGTTTCGAACCTGGATGACTAGGCATCCCGGACGTATCAAAAAGAAGGGGTGACGACGGGTGACGATGATGATGAGGATGAGGATGATGATGATGAGGATGCTGATGATGATGAATCATCACTAGGCATGTCTCATCGTCCTTCTCTTTTGATGTGTGTTTCAAGTTGGGGCTGGTGATGCTGGGGGTGCGTGATCATGATTATCATGACTGCTGGTACGGGGGGGACGCATAGTGATACGATGACAGCCCTGCATCGCAAGTCGGGCCCAACACGACACTTGAAACGTATATCAACAACAAAAGGAGATGAAGCATCCCCATGATGAATCATCACTAGGCTTCCTCAGCAGGGTTGATGGTAATCATCACTGCGCATCCGCAGTCATGAAGATAATGATGACCACGCATCCCAGCATCGCCGCTGCTTAGTGGGACACTTGAATCGTGGTATCCAATGCTGCGGGGATGAGCAGTCATGTTTATCATCATCCCTGTTGGTCATTTTGGGGATGCGTAGTGATGATTCATCATCATGGTGCTCGATGATGATGGTCAGGAGGATGATAGTAAAGATGATGATGATGATGATGATGATGATGATGATGATGATGATGATCATGACGCTGACCTTGCCTACCGTGAAATGAAAAGCTATGCAGCATCACCTTTTATTGCTGAACATGCCTGCATTTCGAGTGACAAGCTCCTGATGGCTTGGGGATCTTTACTCCTTGCGGAGACCTTTTTAGCTGTGAGTGTATGTGTGTGTGTGTGTGTGTGCGTGTGCGTGCGTGGGTGGGTGCGTGGGTGGGTGGGTGTGTGTGTGTGTGCGCGTGTTTGCGTGTTTGTGTTTGCGTGTCGTGTTTGAGATCTGTATTGCAAGGGCGCATGGCGACAACGTCGCGAATGTGTTGGCCACCAGGATCAGCTCAAGATCCTGCGGAGCTTGCATCCCGAGATCAACGTGAACTACAGTCTTTTGGCAAAGTTGGTTTGGCGAAGCCTCGAGGTCCGTGCTGAGGTTCGTGTGTCAGGCTTGCATCCAGCAGCTGGACGCCTCTTGAAATGTTCATGCGTATCTTTAGCTCAGCCATCACGGCATGTTAAGCAGTGCAGCTCGTAGCACCAAGCATAGGGCCTCAGGGGCCATTTTGAACTATTGCGAGGTTACCGCAATGACTCGGCAGAGCTTTCAAGCTGGGAGCACTTTGAGGCTGTGTGATGTTTGCATACCTTGCGTTCACTAACCGTTTGCATGGCTCATGTTGCTCAGGAATTCTTGCAGGCTAAGTTGCTGCCGGAGATGGTTGCAAAGGACCCACGCAAGACCAGCTGCCTGAAAAAGAAGTGGCTGCGGAAAGATTGAACTGCACACAATTGACCGTTTCGGTCAAACCGCGTCAAATGAAGGCTGCAACCTGAGCCCAGGTTTTACCATTGGCGTGGCCGCCCACTCCATATTCCTGAGAGACTCAGTAGGAAGGAGATCAGCATCTCGGCTAAATAGTGCGCGACCTGTTTGTTAGATACGTCCGATCGGAAGCAGGCAAACTGCCCGACTGTCAGTGGCCTTGTTTGTGCTTCGAGAGTCATTTTGGGATCACCGCAGCCAAAGGAGGTGAGAACGTCACTCGGCAGCAACCTGCCCCACAGAAAGTTTGCTTGAGCTAGAAGACAGCGCTAGATTGAATGTGCTATGTGGCTTCCACAGAAGAAGCTGGACGCATCCCATCGTGCTTTCAGGGATGGCCGTATTTGCAGTGTCTTAGGTTGTTTGGAACAGAGATTCGCAGCGACAGGCAGACAATTTGTGGCTCGGCTTGCTTGGTTGCCACTCAATTTAATTTTGCCTGCTTCTCCAGGTCATAACCAGATGCCTGGCAAAGGCAGCCCTCGGGCTGCGATTATGCACTTGGACAAGACCGACAGCCCCAAAGCAACATACAGTTGACGTAATGAAACTTGACCATTGCCAGTTCCCGTGCACCTGCTACTTGGTGCTGAACATGGCGTTGCGTGACGGACAATGCGGGTTCTTCCTTTTTTCAGGTGTGCTTTGCTCTCCACACAGAGTTTCGACATGATATTTTGTGGGAGTCGTCCGAAAGGTTCTTGTGTTCATACAAATTATATTTAGGGAAAGACCTTGTTGGTCATGTTGCCCTTTCTCGCGAAAGCGTTGTTCAGGGGTCGCGCAGAATCCACAAACAGAAGTCGGTCTAAGGATCGCAAGATCTGAGGATTGCCGCAAGAATACGTCGCTGCAAAAGCACTCACCAGCAGAAAGTTGAGCGCAACTTCCGAGCCGGATTTTGGGAAAGGTGTGGGGCAAGATCTGCGAAAGTTTTGGGAAAGTGGATGAACCTCCACGCCATTGGGTCCCCTCCTGTGCTGCTGCCTGCGCAGCAAGCGAGCTGGGGGTTGCAGAAGTGCACTTCGCAGACCACTTTGGGACTGAAAAGCGACTTGCGAGCCAGGACTGCGGAAGTCTGCTTCGTGTATGACTTTCGTACTTAATGTTGCGAAAGCTCCTTGTTCCAGAACTGCCGTTTTTGCGGAAAAAGGTGGTGTTCAGCTTCGCAGGGCTAGTTCGGGCAACCGCAGTACAACTGTATTATAAATAAGATTACAGAGAAACGATGGACAGCTTTCGCAAAGCCTCTGCGAAGCCTCCGCAAAGCCACCGCTCCAAAATCCATGTCTGCCCACTTTGAGGCTGGCCCCCTTTCGCATAGATTCAGCTTGATTCAACTATATTCAACCAAATGCGAGCACGAAATGTTTGCGGAGCAATCGTCCGCGAAGCCCGTCAAAGCCAGTTCGCGAAGCCACAGTGTTGCCCCGAAGCCTCGCGAAGCCAACGCTTCCACGAATTCTGCCCCCGGTGTAGCCTGAACCTCTAAAACGGAACAAGCAAAATGACAGTTGTGAAGGCCTTTAAGCTCCAAAACTTGCAAAGGGACAGAAAAACACAACACGTAAAACCTCTGGAGGAGTCAACAAATCCCAGTCCACAGTCTCTTTGGGACTGTTGCATGTTTGTGCATGTTTTGGAGCTTCGGGCATGCGCAACTGTCATGTTTCTCTGTTTGCGCAGGTTTTGAAGCTGCAGCGTGCCAAAACCATGAAAGTGTGAACCTCCAAAACCTGCGGAAGGTCCTGGGCCAGAGTCTCTGGGAATTTGCGGTCACTGTGCAGGTTTGGAGCTTTTGGCATCCAGAACTTGATCTCGTTTTGGAGCTTTCAGTCCTTGTCCCATGCATTCGTTTACCTGTGTATGTTTTGGAGCTGTGAGCTGTTAAGAAGTGCATTTGCTGCTCTTTGTTGAAGTGTCCAACTTTCATGGAGCTGCGTGTTTTGCACCCACAGTAGCTGGGGTTTTCAGTATGTTGCGCTCAACAATTAAGCAATTCCGGCAGGGCACACCTTTATATACGCACTGCGTGACTGCACGCCGACAACGGGTTCACACACAATAACCCAAAGCGGGTAATTATTTTGTTGAGTTATTCAGGAGAGCGATGCGAACAAACAGTTCAAACGCACTGTTAAATAGAATGTACCCTGATGCGTTCACAGTGGAATGTAGGCACTGGGCAGGAGGGCTGGCCACGCATTGTCCCACTATGTAAATATAATGTATGTATAGGTGTGTATGATATGTATATATATATATTAATATATATGTGCAAATTATAAGTGTATATATATATATATACATGAACACCACTTTAACAAGAATAGTCTGTTATATAACTGCCGTGATACTGGGTGCCCTTTGACCAACCAATTTGATTGATCATTAATTTTTGCGCAGTGGGCAAGCCGCATCAGGCAAGCCACATCCAAGCCACATCTTCTGGGAGTGTGAGTGTGTGTGTGTGCGTGTGAATACGAGCCTTGTGTGCCAAGGCGACGAGCATGGCAACTTGGCTGACGGTAAAGTTTGAAGCAGCGGCTGCACGTGATACGCAATGCTGAGACGGACGAGGGCTGTCTTGGCATGTGAACTTCAGAGACGTGCGCACTGTTTGCTTCTCAGGTGGCAAGCCCTACAACAATCAAATTCTGGAGATTTTCTACAACTACGATGGAGGCCCTGACAAGGGATCGAGATGGGGCGGTGTTGCTTACAGGATTTGTGTTTCTCTCCTAGGAGTGCTGAAAGGCTGCATTCTGCTTTGGAGGATGGGTTTGGTAGGTTTAGGCTTTGGTAGGGAGTGGGAAAGGGTGGGTGAGTTTAGAGTGGTTTTGGGAGGGTGGGGTGGGTGTGGGTTGTCTAGCGTGAGTATAGAGTGGGTCTGGGATTGTTTACGCAACCATTGGTTGGGTTTAGTGTTGGTTTCGGGTGGGTTAATGTTGGTCTAAATAGCGTGTGGGGAGTTTTAGGTGGCTGCAGGGGGCTTCGGCGTGTCTAGGATTGCTTGTGTTTGATTTGCGGTTGGTTTTCGCTCGATTAGGGTTCATTCAGAATTGGTTTGACGCTGGATTTAGGGAGGATTGGGGATGAGTTCAGAAATGCTTCAGGTTGGGTTTTGTGTGGGCGCGACAAGCGAGCCAAAAGCTGCAAAGCCAAAAGCCAAAAGCCGAGCCAGAGCAAGAATCACGACCAACAGAAGATGCCTACGACTGCAACGGCATTGGTTTGGACCGCTTGTTCATGCATTGCCCCTTTGCAGCTCCCAGGCGCTTTCACAATCGACCCCAGCGCTGGATGCAGGACCCTGGGCTCCTCGCCAGAGCCTTGCTTCAAATGTGCGGGTGGCTTTCTGTCACAGTAACTTTAACTCTTTGCCCCAACTGTCTTAAGCAGCATTTATTCTGGCTCACCATTGCCCTCGCGCGTGTACGGCACAAATTATTGTTCTCAAACAGCCCTCATGATTCCTGCTGCGCCCAAACATCATGTTCAAATAGAAATGCCAATTTATCATTGCAGTTCTGTCTTTGTGTGACTTTTGTATGAGCCACACATGTTCCAATTTGACTTGGAAGATTTGTCGACGCGAATCAGGTTGTTGTGAATTAGTATTGCAGAAGCACAAGGTGAGAGCGTGCCAAAACCCCGTTGAGTTAACTTTAGTACGCGGAGGCCCCTTGTGTCCAAAACTGCCACGTCTCACTGCAAAACGATAAGGAACAGAAAGAAGCGATACCGATAGTGGGAAGCGGCCTTGTCAGCTTGGAAAAACAGGTTGTTGGGTAGCAACAGGCCAGACTTGATGGCTGAACAAAAACAATGACAAGAACTGCCAAAGTGTGCTTCGCGCACCACGCTTGTACTGTTGCAGTTTTTGAGCCTGAGCTGCCAAAGTGTCGAAGTGGAAAGTGCAGAAAGTGCAAAGTGCTACAACACGATAAGGATGTAAAACACAGCAATGACGATAACCCAAAACAGTAACTCTAGCAACAACGAGGTTTCATACAACATATTATATGCTATTCTGTGTTCCCATGATGTGCTGTCCAAATCTAATTGCACGCGGCTTGCGGAATATTATGTTGGTGTGTCAGCATGTGTTGGGGTTGACGTCCTCTAGAACAGCTCTCGCAGCCATGCCCACGTCTCTTCACCAGCTTCAGTTTGAGGTGATGTTTGGAGACCAAGGTCTTGAGGTTCCGAGTTCCTACACATGGCGTTTTTGTCATTCCTGCAAGCAAGCTGAGTCTGGTCATTGACAAGCTCCAGAATAGCCTGCTTCGGTTTAGCATGACGTGTCTAAACCAATTTGGAACTATGTCAGTTATGGTGACTGACAGTTTTCGCATGTGTTGGTCCTACTGGAGAGGCGACGTTTGAAGCTCTTTAGGATAAGCTCCCTGCACCAGAGTTCAAAGAAGAAGCTTCAAGCTGATTCTGTCAGAAGAAAATATTCGAAAGAACAACTCCCCATCTAGAATAGCAAGACAAAGAAAGTGTCCAACATGATCTTTCCTAGGGAGTGAAAAATGAATATCTCCCGAGCTGGAATTGGAAAAGCGGGCCTCAAACTGATCATTGTGAAATAGAAAGGTTCCCAAGCCAGAACTTGAAGAAAAGCTTCAAGATGATCATGTCTGAATAAGAAATTCAAGCAAACAAGTCCTGTGCTGGACTTGAGAGCAAAAGCTTCGACATGATAAACTTTGGAATAAGGAAACTCGAGAGAAACAGCTTGAGTATTTGGAGAACGGACGTCAAACTGATCAATTGCGAATAGAAAAATCGAATGCTCGGAAATGAAGAAGATTGATTTGGAGTGGCGTGGGAAAAAGCCATTCTCTGGAGTCTCATACGAAGATAGAAACTCCTAAGTGCTGCTGAGAAAGCTTCCAAAGAGTGTCTTGTAAAGTCCTTTCCTGAGCAAGGGCTTCTAGAGGGAATGTGTTTGTATCCAGATCCAACTTCTATGCAAATGGAACATTTTATCTGCGCATCAGTTGCGCAACATATGATCGGCGTGGTAGCCCGTCTACGCAATCTAGACAGAAACACGTGTGCAGAAATGATCAGTTTGACGCGCGTTCTTTCAATTCCGTCTCGGGAGCTTTTCCCTGTCAACTTTCTATTCAAGAACGATCATTTTGAAGCTCTTCCGTCCAGTTCAAGCTCGGGAGCTTACCCTTTAAAGCTTGGTCGTTACACCAGACTCGACGAATCTCCAATTAAATATCGACACCACGCAAAACAACAGCACCATGTTCTAGTAGAGCTTGTCAGAGAACGGGATGGCCATTGTCGTGCTTTGAACTAGAGACGAAAACTCAATATTCTGGAGGTTGTCAGCCACACTCATGTGTAAACGAAACATTGTGTTTCGGCAGGGGCCTTTTGAATTTCCTATGGTACAGTGACCCGTTTGAAGTTTTAAGAGTGTTCTTCAGATTCTGCAAGCATATCTTTCGCAGTATCCGCACAACGAGACTATTTGTTAATTCGACTTTTTTTCAACTGCTTGCCCTGGAGCTTCTCGTATTCCAAAATGAACATGTTGAAGCTGTTCCTTCCAATTCTGGCATTAACTATTTAATGATGATGATGTTCTTCCGATTGTGGCGTGCTTTCCTTGAGTTTCCTCTTTAAGCCTGATCTTACTTGAGCATTTGTCTTGCTAGATCTAGCGCTTCCTTTTTGTCTCGCCGCCCTGAAAGCCTGCTTCCAAAACTGCGCTCCAAGCTGCTTTGTATCTTTCCGTTTCATGCGCTCTCGCATTGCCAGGGCCCAGCTCCCAAGTGTGCCCAACCCTGTGTTTTGCTGGGAGAGGCTTATGCTTGTTGCCCTGACACGCTTTTGCAGCACGCCCAACACGCTTAGGTCTCAGGTTGTCTCAAAACGGCCTGTTCCGAGAACTGATTGCGCATCGTTTACGCCCCAACAACCCTGGCGTGGCGGCGATTTTCAAATGTCAAGGGTTCCCAAGCCTGTGTTTTGCTACCGAAATGTGTTTGCCCTTGTTGACATGATTTAACTTGCCCAATGCACTATTTCTCAGCTTGTCGTGTTTCTTTGTTCCAAAACAAATCCAAGGAAAGCAATTTTGTTATGCAACGGTTCCATTCCAACAGCCCTCACAGGCTAGCAGGCCTCAGATCACAAGTTTAACCTTGTGTTTCGCTGTGTTGGGCAGGCTGCGAGGGATTTGTTTTCCGGGCCTTGTTGACACGCTTTTGCAGCTCACCCAACGCACGTATTCAGCCTTCCATTCAAACAACCCTCGTGCGCTAGCAAGTCTCAGATGACGCTTGTCCTTAACCTTGTGTTTCGCGATTTGTTGCACGCCAGGGCAACTTATTGTAAACGCCTCGCGTTGCCCGCCTCGGCCAGTATGCTTTTGACAGGTTTTTATGGGGGAATTGGGCCGGTTTTTTGGAGGGGACTTGAATTGGACCAGGGAACTCGAGTTGTTGGGGTTTGCCTGGTCAATTTTCTAGCGGTCATGGATGCCTCGAGGCTCGTGGGTTTGGGTGAAGGATCTGTCAGGGACTTGCTTCAGGGCTGAAGGCAGCTGGAGCATGGGTTTGGGCTTGGGCAGGGGCGGGCGGGACTTCGTGAAGATTTCGAAGGGGTCTTCGGCTGCGCAGGTCTGAACACTTCCCGGCCCTGGGGCCGAAGTGAATTTGCTCAAGTGATTAAACGTATTCTCAACACAAAACCGTCAAAACGCCCTTTTGCGTCGACCTACAATAGAGAAACATCGCCCGCCAAGCGAAACCCATCGGACTACGGCCATTGCGATTTGAGTTGGAACCCGCCCACCAAACCAAAGCCGTTGCAAGACAACGCGTCCACTGCTACACAGGGTTGGTGTTTCACACGCGTGAGCCAAAAACACCCCTTCTGCAGTCACTGCGGACAGATTCTCGTTGTGAGTTGGCTATCAAACCTGATCAGTGTGAAGCTTTTCCTTCCTTTGGGAACTGTCCCTTTCAATTTGCAATGCCGGCCCAGAAGCTGTTGTTCATGTTGAAGCTTCATGCTGGCAGGGGCGACTGAGAAGCTGCTCTAGATGGTTGTTTGACTCGCGCTGGAGGGGCCTGCTGACCCTCCAAGCCATGCCTTTTACCCGAGCATTGGTGCCATGAGGAGCAGTCCCATTTTTTTTGGTCGGGGAGGTTCTTGTTTTGTTGGCTGTTACTGTTGCTTCACAAAGATGCACTCACACGCAACTCTACATTTGCGTGGCTCCAGCCTTGCGTCTTGTGTTGCGCTACTGTTCATTTACAGCAGAGCCAAGCGAAACAACGTCTCCCCTCACGTCCCTGCTCGTGCTCACTTTCTTGGGCTGTTGCCAACAGGTTGAAGTCCTAAGCGTGAACTCCACATTGCTCTGCAGTGCCTCTGCAGTGTTTCTGGCACCTACGACGCGCCACCCAACATGCCTCTGTTCGAGTGCATGCGGCTACCCATGTTTTTGGTCATGTGGATTTGCACAAGAAGCCGTGAAAGACTTGGTGCGTGAGGTCGTCCCGCACGAACATGTTCGCCTGCCAGACACGGCATTTGCTTGTGACCGTGGTCCAATTTGCTGGTTCGAGATGCCACCATCTGCATTTGAGTCATGCAAGTCAGGTGACGAATGATGACCTAGTTGTTTAGTGTCAGACCCCATGCCAGAATTGAAAGACACACAAGTGTCCAAACTTGTCCTTTATAGGAAGTACAAAAATAATATCTCCCGAGCTGGAGTTGGAAAGGCGGGCCTCACACTGATCATTGTGAAATAGTAGGGTTTCCGAGCCAGAACTTGAAGAGAAAGCTTCAAGATGATCATGTCTTAATTGGAACTTCAAACGAGCAACTCCTGAGCACAACAGCGCCTTCGTGTTTTCCCGTGCATTCTTAGGCGCAATGGCCAGTATCCTGAGCCGTTGCAGCTACGGCTGGCACTTGATATTTGAGCTTGAACTAAGGAATTGCCGTATGGGGTTCCAGGCCAGTCGAGGGAGGACAGAGAGCATGAGCATGTCGTCCTTGAGTTTAGGGTCAGCGCATGCTTCCAACCCTGGCCTTTCGAGGTAGTCCACAGCACATTTGTGAGGGTGATATTGGCCGGTGCGCTCCTGTGTGGAGGGAGCTGAAGGGCAAGCCTTCACTCACAATGGAGGCGCAGCCACTTGGCTTGGCACCGTCCAACATCAAATCGTATTGCATTGTGTTGGCCTGGTGTATGTCGCACTAGCTGTCGATCCCGAATAATGACATTGAGCTGATACTGTAGTTTGATTAATGAAGGTCTCTTGCTCAGACCTGATTTTGTAAGTAAATTCAAAAGTGTTCGTGAGATTTTCTGAAAGCCCCATGTCTTTCGCTCAGGTCAAACTTGCCAGCTCTCCCGATGCATGAGCAAGTGCTAGATGCGGCTGCTCGTCTGCAGCGTCGATTCACCGCGGCGGCCTCAGCGCGTGTGTTTGAGCCAACTGCTCATTGTTTCTTCCGACACGAATGCAAAACCGAAGGGATCCGAAGGGCATGTGACACAGTGAGCAAGGGGCCGACTACATCAGAGACCTTCAGCATGCGTGGCGACCTCCCACAGGCAAGGGCCAATCTCTGCGCTATCCGACGGGATTGGCGGGTCTTCCTGGAGAAGTTGGCTAGTTGGCTATGCGAAGGGTGGCTTTTGGGCAAACACAAGGGGAAGCAGGCTTGCCAAAGCAGTTTAAGGCAACTGCTTTTAACCGACGGAAAGGTGACCAAAATCCCAACCAGCTCTTGAGCAGATCAACATAATGATGCCTAAAGGGCAACGCGACCAATGCTACTTGTTGGCTCCGTCTTCCTCATGCTTTCAGATGGTCCATTAGATTTTGGGTTTGTTGGAGCGAAGGCATCAGCAGTCAGCGAGCCTCGGGACAGTCTCGGGACAAAATGCTTGACTGGGCGAGGGCATGAAAACGAGTGCGTCCAGCATGCGGTAGAAGCAAGCAGAGGTAGACGGCATTCGGCCCACGCTTATCAACCTGGTTCCAGGCAAAGAGTAGAGCTTGAGAAGTTCAATACCCCTGGAATGCATGTCATGGCTGTTAAGAAATGTTCAGGGATCAGGGCGGATGCGCAGGTTGAAACTGTGGAGCAGAAGTGGGTTGACGCCTGGAACAAAGCGGATAAGAAGTGCGCGAGCGGGCGCCCCAGGCTTCCAGAGCGCTGTCTCGCTTTTGATTGGCAGACAAATTGCGCAAGATGTCGAGAATACCAGTCCTAATTGGGGGGCAAGTCGCGAAAGGTAGCCTGCCACAGGCGCGTTAATGAATCTGACCCACCAATTTCACGGGCCCTTTTCAGGCGGGGTCTTCAGCCTCTTTGTTTCTCTGCATCTTCTACTCACACCAACCGTCCCTAGCCATCGCCAGTGGTTTCAACATGCGGTGGGGCCAGGCGAGGTGCTAAATAACCCCCTTTGAACAAAATCCGAGGTACGTCACCCCATGAACCAATTGTTCTGAAATATTTGCTTGCAACATTGTTTGACGGGATGGTTTTGGGCCTTGACTGTTTCTGTTCTAAATTCGTGTCATCCCGTTGACCCCAGGAACAGGTTCCGGGCACAGGACCGTGCATGTTATATTGATGTGGCTTGAAAAGGTGGCGGAACCCGGCTTGCGCGGCGCGAAAAACAGGTGAAAAAGAATCGGTTCCGAGCCGGAAATCAAATCGCTTGAACATGGCAAACAATTATTCCTGGATTCCAGCAGTCAGAATAATTTATGCCCATGGCGGTCAAGAACCCTAGGAAGAGCAATAAACGTGTTCCTGGGGTGGACCAACGTGGTGTTTCTGTGTACAGTGATGCGCATGTTTTGTTGTTTGCCCCTCGGGTTTCTTAGCTGACTTCGCTCTGATGCAAGCGTTCCCTTCCTGCGTGTAAAGGGGTGGTCCGTGTTCTCGAGGGTCAACATTGGAGAGGGTTTTGGACTGGGCAGCTGGCTGAGGTTCTGACGTGCCCCGTTCTTCATGCACCTTGGCTTGAATGCTAAGCGCTCCTGCAAACAGTGACCGCCCGGGATTGAATCATGGTCGTATGGCCTAGGAGGATTTGTGTTCCGAATGGTTTTGCATTAGATTCAATGCCGCGAAAGTTCCTTTCAACCTGGCAAGACGCCAGTCGAGTTGTGGCAGCTTCTCAACTGAGACAGCGCTCGCCAAGTTTGCTCATCCTTGTTCAGATCGGCGTCTGCTGAGGTTACTCGTTTGTTTGCCCTTGCTGTCAGGCGAAGATCTCCCAGTATATCCAGATACTTCTTCGAAAGCGGTTTGCGATTGCGTGTGATTTGCGATTGAACGTGATTTGCCAGCGCAAAGGCCGCGGCTTCGGGACTGGTTCATGCAAGAGTGCTGCAGCTGATGCATACAGTTGCGGCGACTGGCCTTCTGCAGACTTTCGGCTTTGGAAGTTGTAGATAGCCTGCTCATGGCAAAGCAATGAAAGAAAGACAGGTTGACGGATGGTCAGATCAGACAATCGGGCTGTGACGAGTATCTTACATTTACGTGAATCTACGCTTGAAGGGATGCCCGCTTGAAGTGTTCTACCTCACTGCGTTTAGCGCAGATCTCTGCCTTTGACAGATGAGCAGGCGCATGTCGGGCTGGATCATGCGCCCATGAGCGATTTGGCAATCCGCTTCTGCTTTGATGGTGCCTACCCTGCAGACGTGTGCTGCGATCCGCAACACTCAGATTACCGCCGATGCTGGCAAGCTGGACGCTCGCTTCTGTCATGTTCATGTTTTGAAGTGGATGTGTGCATGCACCTGCGAATCCTGGAAGCTAGACACAACGCGGAAAGCAAGTTGTGACAGATGTGCATGTTGCATGGCAGATGGTGTTCTGCTATGTGGCACTGATACTCGCTTGATCGCGGGCATCAATCAGACTGCAAGTTTCAATTGAGTTCTCGCTCAGGTGCATTTAATGAGCATCATAAGAAGCAATGCTGCAGCGGACCTGCGCTTGCTTTGGCTGCGGAGATCCAAGAAAGGACCAGGGTGTAATGATTCGACAGCCAACAGCCCAAGAGTCAAACCTTGCCTCAGGCGCACAATGTAAGATTATGTAAGCCTGCCGGACAAATGTTCTAGAAATGCCAGCTTCCGACAAAGGCTGCGCCTCTGCTCGAGAAAGAAGTTTTCAGCACTGCGTCCTCGCAGAAAGTCATCGGTCAGCCGATTGCAAGTCTTTCAGGATAGCGAGCACATCCGCCTCAGAGACTTTGTCACGCTGCCTGGCAGTGGGCCACTTTGACCGCACGGCCTTTATGCCCCAGGGCACACCTGATCATCTCAAGAAGTTGGCTACCAGCCATCAAGATGATGAGGCGGGGAACGATGCAGACGGGGTAAGTCAGCGTATGGTAAAGCTCTTGCAAGCGCGAGAAGATGAGAGAAGACTGATGCAATTGCTGATGTGTGGCCGAAACTTGGCCGGAGTGCTTCCTTGCCCCTTCTACCAATGTATCACAAGGTGTGCCTCGCTCTCCGATAGCAGTTATTGTAAGACTCAGCGCCAAATCCAGGATCACGGGCTTTCGCTTGTGTGCTGGTGTCTTGACTAGCCATGGCTGAAATCTCTTGCTGGCTTTCTAACGCAAGGTTGTCCGGGGGGGAACTGAATAGATTGCCGCCTATATTAGTCCGGAACTAGGTAAGGCCTTGGGCGTGCTTGTAAAGTTGACACTGTGTCCAAGGAATGTGTAACTGTGTTTGCTGAACATGGTCGCGCTTGAGAACGCAAGATGCTCATGCTGCAGTCATGAGACCCTGATCTAAGCTTATGGTTCACTTGTGTCCTACGGCTTCAAACGTTCGGAGTTTCAACCGCGAAGCCATGTCACTGCGGCAACGAACTCAACCAAAGTTGTCTCTTAAAAGACGCGACATATCTCAACATTGACCAGCAGCGTTGGCGCCACACATCCGACGTTGCAAAAGATGCAGGACTGCTCTTGAAGATTTGCATGAGTTGTTGATGTGGAATGGGTTGCAAAGTGGGTGTAGCTCAAAAGCACTAATTAAGCACAAAACAGCAAAGGATGTTGCCAGTCCATTCTTCACAAACATAAGTCAAGAACACGCAACAGCTCTAAAGTTCTAAAGACAGGCACGATGGCCACACAGTTGTGTGAGTCTCCCTATTCTTTTCCGGACATCGCCAAATTTGCCTAGAATCCCGGCTTTATGAATTCAATGCGACTGACAATGTCAGCAACGCCTGGCCATCCACGTGCAACGGCAGGAGTCGGCAGCTTCATTGATTTGGGGATGTCCCTTCAACGAAACGAGATCCTATACTCAGCAGGAGCGTGATGGACGTGGCTGGAATCTATCTGCCTTGGGACAAGTCTCCCCTTTGCTTAGAGCTCCTTTTCTTTTCGATTGTCACGTTTTGTTTCGTGTCCTTTCTCCTTGGGCTCATGCCAGGTGCGGCGAGCCTACAGCTACGGCCATGCGCTGACTGGAGGCCGATGCGCTGAAGCAGCACTGATGGAGGACGAGGACCAGGTGGTGCTCGGCTTGCATGACCAGCTCAAGGCCAAGGCAGGCGGTCTGTGCATTCTGACCTTTCTGGCTTAATCTTAGGTTATCTCACCCCTGTACATGTTGTCAATGATACGTTTGTGCAATGCATGGTGTTGAAGTCCCATTTCAAGTTTGCCCAAAAGCCTGATCTTGTGCAACGTGCAAAAGGTCCGGCTAAGTGCGCGCTAGAAAAGGTGCACATGACTGGCTGGACCGTGAATTTTGGGGCCGGCTCCTATGAGGACTGAGTGCATGGCCAGCCGGTTTGTAGTGTTTTCTTGCTGTGTGCAAGGACCCATTCTGGATCTTGGCGCAACAGCGAAACAGTTCAGGCATCTTTGTGGATCCCACAGGCGTGCCGAAGGACCTGTCAGTCCCACCCAAAGTTCGATTTCTGGCGGAGGCGGGGTTTTGCAATGGGGATGCGGGTCTCATAGTCTGTCACCTTCCAAAAATGAGTGCAGGCGGCAGAGCCGGACAATGTTTTGCCGCTTTTGCGCCGCGGTGGTCTTCCTGCAGGGCATGGCCGACGAGTTGATGTAGACTTCTTGAAGGCGCGTGTTGTTTTGCCTTCTGGCAACGCATCGCAGGATGGGTGTCAATGTCGTGCACGTGAGAGCAACACACTCAAGTCACTCAAGCCTTCCAGCCATTCCAGCCTTCGTGGGGCTTGCAACTAGCAGGAAACTCGTGCCTGGAGGTGGATGTGGATGGGTGCGACTGTGTGCTGGCAGCTGTGGCGCTGCGCTTCATCCGACCAAAGGCAGGAAAGACTGCTTTCAAAAATCCAACAAGTTGCCAAATGTGCCTTTCGGCAATATCCACATTGCGTGATGTCCGAGACATTTTTCCAGCGCAAGTGCTGGTCCCTTGAGATATCGTGAGAATGGTACACGTTGGCCTTCTGACACAGACGTTTGTAAATATGCCGTGGCCAGATTGTTTGGATGGAGATCAACTGGTCACTTCCTCCTCCTCTGCGTTTTGCGCGACAATGTCATCCTGAATGGCGTCCATCGTGGATACGGCGGGCGTTGCTCATAGGGACTGTGCTTCCAAGGTGAACCTTGCATGTAGGGGGAACACCTGAGACCAGCTCGCGCAGGTGGGCCCAAGGTGGGCGTTACCTCAGCACACACGGCTGCTCCCTGTCGGCGGCAGTTGCGGAAGTGCAGGCAGGTTTGTGTGCAACTACTTTGAGTCGCTTTGAGCATAATGTTTGCCGCCTCACTTGGACCGTAAGCTGATCTTTGACTGATTCGTTCATATTAGTATCGATTTGTTGGAGTTGGGGTCCAGGAACTGTAGCAATACTGTGCCACTTCTCAATTATTTTACACAACACTCAAGTTGCAGGAAGTTTTGGCAACGTTAATGTTTCTTTTGAATAGGTTTTGTATTGCGCTCAAATCCACCAAATTGGGATTTGGGCAACGCTGCTTTCAAACTTTTGAGTTGCTTTTGTGGTCGAATCCATTTCCAAGAAGTGACCCAGAGCGCTCAGACCATAGCTGTACTTAGGGTCATCTGGTGCAAGGGGCACAATACCCTTGGCTGATTGTTTTAGGCTGCTTTTCTTTTCCAGGGTTTAACATCAAGGGCTCATCACGGAAATGGACTCCAGCATTTTGTTTTTAGGTTGGCTTCATAAAGGTAAGTTGATAATTGTTCAACAGATTGAAAAAGGCTCCTTGTGGGGTGGGGGCTGCATTGAGGCCCAGCCAGGTTGGAAGGGTTGGACGCGGCCAAAACAATAGGGTTGGGCACGGGCAGAAAGTGATGTCCAAAACATGTTAGCGGGGGTATCCTAAAATTTACTTTGGGTGATTGCTTAGCCGCTGCGAGCCCGCAATCAGACAAGGTTGCATAATTGCAACGGGGCGCGTTCAAACTCGGGGTGGCCAACCTCAGGCATTCGGCTATCAGCTGCTGCGCGTGAGTGGTAATGTCAATGCAGTCTTTGTCCACCAGAGCGAGGCAGAGTTTGTTGGAGGTGCTGGCGCAAGCTGGCAGCACATGTTAAGTGAGTTCGCCTCGATCAGTGTTTCACGTGGGTCCGTTTACATGTCGCGCCCTTTGTCAATGTGTGAGTAAGTCGCAATGTATTGCCAACATCAGACTTGTTGACATGATGATACTCACAATGAAGTCGGCAGTGATGAACGCTTCGCAAAGAACGCGCCCGTTTGCCCCTGAGACACTATTGGTCCCTGGGCAGGTGTGTGTGTGTGTGAAGGGGATCGGGGACGCGCACGCACTTGGTGTTTGGCATTCGAATCGAACCCCAGAAGCGCAGAAGCTCGTGAGACATGGTCCGCTTCAGGCCTTTCAAGTGTTGATTTTGAACATGCAGACACTTCATGGCGGTTGTTTGGCTCGATCTTGTTGGGTTGTAATATGAGTGGCAGGATGACTAGCGCAATCAGGGGACATTACTGACATCAACGCGCCACTTGAGCAACCTGCCGTGGTCACCAAGTGGCCTCAAAATTGCCCGACCAGGCCCAACCAATCCCACTTGCTGGCCAGGAAGTTGCCACTTCATTTTTTAGCAGCCCATGGAATGTTTGTATTTCAGAGTCTGATCCGTATGGACTTCAAGGTTGATCCGTGATCCCAGGTCCCAAGTGACGAGCATTTTTTCCAGGTGACCTGATGCCCCCCTTCGGCGTTGAAGCCAGGCAAAAGTGATCTCAGACCCCGAGCTCTGCTCTTGTGCTAGCTGCCGTTGAAGCTGTCTTATTTCATGTTCTCCAGAAGGACAGAGGAACAAGCATGGGTTTGACAACCCCCATAATCCATCTATACATCTCCACGCAGTTGGTCCACCCGGCGCTATAACAATCCTGTGCGCGTGCCTTTTGCTTTGAAACCCCTCCTGGGAATGGCGATAAGGGGCACGGCGAAGTTCTTTAGGGATGTGTCGGACACAAGGTGGATGAAGTTGCCTGCTTCAGTGAGACCTGGGGCAATGACTATGGACGCTATGCTCATTGGAGCCTTATTGATGATTGGCGGCGAGGGCTGGTGCACGTGGCGCTGCAGCGAAGCTGGTGCAATCTCACGCGCCTTGTTCAGAGGTAGAGGTGGTCGCAGATACCGTTAGCCAGCTCAGGCTGAAAACAAGGCAAACATTGAGTGATTTACTTGAGCGTGGGAATTCTCAAGACTTGTGTTGCCAAGGCTGCATGACTGGATGTTCGGCATCTCACACCTACCCTTCTCTCTGTCAGTCTGAGACAGATACGTGACGCTGCTGGTTGGATGAGATCTTAGGTAGTGAGCCAATTGAGCTTCAAATCGAGGAGTGGCAGCAACGCGCAAAGAAGCTTGCCCTTCTCGTTGCGGATGCCAGGTTCATCGAGGGATTGCAAGGTGCAAGACAACATCAAGTGTTAGGTTTGTCCTCCATGATGAGTTGGTTCCCTTCTTTTTGGTTGGCGAATTCTGAGCCCCAGTGAAATGGGGCGTTGATTGAGTATGTCAGGCTCAGAAGCTGGGCTATGCTGGGCTCAAGCTTGGTCTTAGTTAACCCAGCCCTGATTGCAGCGAGCCATGGGCTGCGAGAGCAGCAAGGTGCAAGCAACCGAAAGCGCTACAGTGCAGATATCCAGATATCAAGAGTTCCTTTGCCGCTCTTGGCATTCTTGTCGCTCGGATTTGCTTCTGTGCTTGTTTGCTTTTTAGTTTTCGCCCACGTTGAGTGGGGTGACTGCAAAACACTCGTCTCGTTTGCCGCTCACAGACTCAAGTGAAATTTGCTACTGTTCCCTACTTGGTGTAGTCAGGGCGCCAGCAACACTGGCCCGCCTCACTTCGCCTCGACAGAGTGTCATAGTTAGGCCCAGCAACCCCGTGCGTGGGGATTCAACGCGTTTGCAGGTTCCTGCAGCGCTGTGCTCCGTCCATCAGCCTCATTTCGGACAAAGAGGCCGCGGCGTGTCTGGACATGTGGGTGGACAGCTTCCAAGCGGATCCACCCAATCCCATGTTCTTATGGATCGTGAAGGACAGGTTCGAGCTTGAATTACTTGTATCACACGCGTTGGCTGTGTTTTGGAGGTGCTCATGGACGCAAGGCTGGTGGCAACATTGTGATTTACACAACCACCCGCACGCCTGAAATCGATGCCTTTTGCGTGATCTTTAGTGACAGGCGGTGAAACATCTTTGAACGGGTTGTTTGGCCAAACCCTGGACAGCTGAGGGGCTGTCAATTTTCACTTCGCGACTGAGGCAACAAAAAATACTTTGCTGACAACCTGTTTTGCACATGGCTATATTGTTGCTCGTTCGGATTGCGAAGGATGGGGCTAAGATCAGCTGATGTCCATTTAGATTGTCAAACATGAGGGGCTCCGCATTGGTGGCTAAAAGACACACTGCTTTTGGACTTTTCTTATGTTGTCCAAACTTGTTTTGGGAAAACTAGGATGTCATAGGGCTAAGTGCTGTTGGCTCCACTCTCACTCTGGTCGGACTCGGGTTCTCGGTTGAGTGGTTGCCTCGGGGCCATTTTGGCTCAAGTCCTTGACTTGACCCCTGGTTTCGATCACGGATCTTCTCGTTTAAATTCCCCACCCTCCACTCCCTATGGCCTTTGACCTCACACGGCCGGTTCAAGAGATCAATCAAAAGGACACCCTGACACGTCCACCAGCTCCCCCAAGGATACAGGGTATGGGTGGATGCTTGCGTCTCAAGAAGAGGAAGCTCAATGAGCTCGAGATCTCCCCGGTAGTTGACCACCGGCTATGCTTGGAAGAGGCGACAGAAACGAAATG
Source organism: Effrenium voratum (assembly GCA_963377175.1). NCBI lineage: Eukaryota > Dinophyceae > Suessiales > Symbiodiniaceae > Effrenium > Effrenium voratum. The sequence continues at coordinate 115,316 of CAUJNA010000837.1, forward strand.
CGGGCAGCCTGCCTCTTGAGGTTCAAGAGCAAGCCGGAAGTGGAGTTCGAGGGGTCGGACCACATGCTGGCGGTGCTCAAGAGAACCCTCCTACGCGGGGAGTTCCCGACAGGATCCCTAGCAAGATCGTGGCTCTCCACCGAGGCCTCCTCGGAGAAGCACTCGATTTCCTTGCCGACCATCTCACTCAGGTAAAACTGGATGAGTTCTATGGTTTCATGATGGGTGAGGATGTCATGGGCAGGGAGCCCCGATGTCCATGGATGACACGTTGTCCATCTCCAATGCGCTAGCGCAGGTCAACAGTGATATCCTTTTCTGAACGCGGGAGGTGTATGAGAGCAGGGAAAAGGGAGATGTGTCCTCGGCTGGACCCAATTTTTCAAGAATTACCGCGCCTTCAACAAACGCCCGGGAAACTGCGGGAGGAGTCACAGTTGCTCCGTGCTCCTGCCGTCGGGGAAAGCCTGTGAGAAGAGCCAACCAAGAATGTCTCGTCAACCCCTCGCCTCTTCTAGCGATGGCAGGAAGGCTTCTCCGGAGGCAGAAGGTGAAAGAATCTGCGGGCGAGCTATCGGTTCCCAGTCCAAAGGATGACCGGCTGCCTTGGGCGCTGGATCCGGCGCACCGGCACAGGACCTACCATCAACCTCGGGGCTTGCTGTCGCAGACCCGAAGCTGCTCGGGAACGGCTGCCACAAGCGCCGTATCCGGCAAGGGGATGTGGACCTCCAGGTGATTCGTGCCCACTTTTTCTGCCGCGAACATGAAGAGCGATACCAGGAGTTCCAACGCCGCGATACGCCTGGACAGGTGTAGCTCTCCAGACTGCAGCTTGATCAGCATGGGTTGAAGCTTGTCAAGCTTCTCTTTCAGCAACCGTGCTGCGCCCTTGTTGATGTCCACCTGATAGCCCAGCCACAGGGGTCCCAATGCGAACCCTGAAGTCATCCACAAAGACTCATCCCCGAACACCGTGGTTGATCCTGTCCCTGCACGTGTCCTAAACGGAGAAAATGTTGCACTTTTCGTGGCCAACATGCCACTGGTCTGTGTTCGATGTATTTTTTGGTGGGCTTGGTTCAATGCTGTCAAGGTAAGAACGAATGAAAGCAGTCGTCAGTAGTCAGCGCAGTCCAGGCTTCAATATTTCAAGACTCATTTTTGCGCCATCCCTCAAGTGCGTTCGCTGCCATTGTCGCTGTGATTCACGCTTGACCGGGCATGAGTTGCACAATGTTTGCTCAATCTGCAAAATAGACATGACATTGCTGCAATGTCCTCCTGCGGGCACACAGAGCGACTGGGACAAGAGGCAGCGCGTGTACGATGCCAGGTGGGGAGGGTCCTCTCCCGAACTGTTGGTGCGGGGTTCGTGAGGTCCCGTGCCAGCAGACCGACAATGAGGGCAACGCGAATGCCGCTTCCACGGGCTGCGAATCTGCTTAGGAGCAAAACGAGCAAGCTTTGGACCGACCGCTACGCTGCCGGACCTGCTAGCCCTCCATACGCAGGATGTCCATTCGTTGGAAAAGACTGGTGTAGGGAAAGGGTTGCCTGGCCGGTTGTTGCTGCGAGGCCCTTTTTGTGGACTTGCCAAGTTACTGCTTCGGGATTCGGGACCCCGCCTACTGAGGGCCCTCCTGGACTTTCAGTTGATCTACTGAAGGATTCTTGTGCGACCTGGGCTGGTGTTTCCCGGGTGCGTCCAAAGTTTTTCTTTTAACTCGGATCTCCACGAGACCGGGATTCACGGTAACACGGACGTATGCGGGAAAGGGCGCACGAAAATGCCCTTAATCCGAGTGTCGGCAGGAAGCTGACACAGCCTTGAGGCTGTGTTCGCAGCTCTGTCCGCCCTCAAGTTTTGGATTTTGCCACCCACGCGTTCTCGAGAAAAAGGAGTTTCGTGGAAGCGCTGCAGACTGCGACTCAGCTTGTTGAAGGCAGGGTGTCTCCGTTTTGTTTGCGCGTCTGACAACAAGCACCTGGGCACTGTTACTGTAAAGGGCTTCCTACACCCCACTTGCTCAACGCAAGTAGGGATGAAGGAAAATACTGTGGAGTTTTGCATACGCGCGCGCTGTAATTTGATTACTTAGCGGGGCGTTGGGGAAGAGCGAGCAAACAAGCAGGGCACAGGCAATTTGTCTAACCAATCAGGGTGCCTCGTTTCGAAAAGGGACCCAAAACACAAATGAACTAGAAGAGGTGGCGAAAGAAGTTATGCTGGCCCTGTCATGAGCCTTTCCAGTTGCTTGTCAGGAAAGAGTGGGGTTGGCCCCCGCTTACGCACGCCAGGAACGGGGTTCTACTGAGCCTCGTAAAGATGACCAAAACACCCTAGATAAAAATGACCAAGCCACCCTAGGGACTTTGGAGCAACAAGACATTCCAAGAGTCAGGCTTCAGCACACTCAGTCCCATATCATCCAGTTGCATATGCATGAGGTAACCTTAGATAACCAATCACCAGAGGTCCAGTAGTACCACTACCCGCTTGGTGGCATAGTCAGTACGTTGGACAGAAACCCTGGACGCAAACAAGACAAGGTCAACAACAATTAAATGATCTTCCAGTTGCCTATCTTTTAGTGACAAAAAATCGCCCGTGCCCCCCCCTCCCCCACGAGAATCCATGCGTATCCTGGGCAAGGACGAGCGTCTGTCCAAGGAAGAGCAGCGGCGACGACTTATGCTGCAGCTCCGATACATGCTCGACTATGTGGCCAGACCTCTCAAGCAGTATGGCGCAACGCTCGTCATCAGAAACTCGGCCGTGATTGCTGGAGGGGGTCCACGTTAGCCGCTTTTGCGCCATGCTTGAGGAGAATCCCAAGTTCCAGTGTTTCTCGCGTGTGATTCCCAGCTCCTTTGTTAGCCTGCAACTTTGTGGCTGGGCCAAATCCGACTGTCATTGTCCAAATGAATCGCTTGATTCGCATGGTCACATACTGCATGCTTCAAGTGTGAGACAGCGAATCGCTTGAAAGGCGCTTTGGTCCAAGCAGTTCCAGCGCAGTGCCATTTTGATTAGAGATACTCATGGGGGTCAGCAAGTTAGAGGAACTATTGCCATGACCCGTATGGAGTCTTGGCCACAAGCATGTCTTGCCGGGCCTTCTGTGTTCAAGGGTAGTTTTCTTCCGCTGGATATTGCTCGCAACTCGGCAGTTTTGAGGTCGCAAGATTTCAAGCGGTACTCAGCCAGAAGACGCCTATTTTGTTATGTGTGCTGTTCGATCACAACAGCTGTGACAGAGCTGACAGCTGCGACGATGTCTGACCAGGACAGTTACTATAAAGCTGACCTCTGCCATGCAGAGCACCAAGAAATCCAAGACCAAGTCATCCCCAGCTTCGAAACTCTGGAGCGACATCGACGCGCGGCCAACAGGCGCAAAGAAGCGATCGCGAAGACAGGGACTTCAGACGAGAGCTGATAGAAGAGAAAAGCCACAGAAAGAGTGAAAGAGAAAGCGCGGGGGAAAAAAAGAGAGAGAGAGAGAGAGAAGGAAAAGCAGAAAGAAAGAAGCGAATAAAGACAGCAAGACAGGAAGACAGCAAGAAGTAAAGTGAGAAAGACAGACATAAAGAAAGATGGCAAGACCCAAAGCAGAGATTAGCAAGAGCACGGTGAAAATTAGACCATTCAGGGCAAATCAAGCTGCTTGCCCTGGCCCTCGACAAGAGCCGGACTTGACGCATTTTTTGAAGCATCTGTCCACTTTGCCCATACCCAGGTGGCAGCCGCCATTTGAGTTATGCTTTGCGTCCCCCAGTTGTCTGGGTCTCAAATGAGTTGCGCAGGCACAGCGCCAAATCAGCATTTGCCTCCCGAGGAGATGACAGCGGCGCCATCCAAGCGGCCGCAGGCCTCTACATGCCCGGCACGTGCAAGGCCCCAGGGGCAATGTCAAACCTGATGGTGGTGGGTTTGCCACCGGTGGTGAAATACGCGCCGAGGCGCGGCGCGCTGGCTCAGGGTTTTTTGCAATCAACATGATAAGGACAATCTCAGTCAAAGGGACTTAAGATGAAAAAAATGACAACAAGCTAGTAGTGCCGAGACAAAGAACCTGTTGGAGCAAGATGTCCCCCTTTGAGCGAGCCACCCCGAACAGAGGTAGCGGATTTTACGGGGCGTTGCTCAAATCTTGCGTGTGTAGATGTGCTTTTCAGCTTGAACCAGAAGAAGGAGCTATGCGTTCCGGATGGGCGTTGCCTTCAGCTGTTGCCCTTACAGCAACTGCGACATGGAAGTTGACGAAGGGAGCTGTCTGTTTTGGCTGCCATGTTCCTTTCAGAAGTAAGGGTTTGTTTGGTAAGAGACAATTGTGGGTTCACCTAGGTGGGGCACTCTGGGGTGGAAGAAGCTGGACAGCCTGAAAGCGGTGGACAGGGCAAAGGCTGACCTACTGAAGGAGGCAGGCAGCCAAACTTCGGGCAGTTTTCTCACGGGTCTAGTTGCATTCTTGGTTGCGTAGCAGAACGGGTTCTCGCTATCAAGCATGTGTTTGCCAGCTGCGCCGGTGTGTTCGCAAGCGCTCGTGATTTGTATGACTTGCAAGATGTTGTTTTCGCTGTGCAAGTTGGGTGTCTTGGAAGGTGGTTGGTTTGTGTCGCCGTGGCGCTGCGATTTGCGGTCGCCTTTCGTGGCGCGCGAGCGTTTGTTGAGTCATCTCGTTGGCCCTTTTGTGCGAGCTTAAAGTTTGCCGACAGCCCCGTGTGTTTTGGATACGCGTTGTGAACGTATTAAAGTTGGAATGATTGGACGGGGCACGGCTTTGAGCCCTTTCTGCTTTGTCGATGGTTGATGTTCGAAAGCAACCCGCGCACACACACACACACACACACACACACACGCACACACGCGCGCGCAGCAAGACCGCCCAAAAAACACTACCGTCCCGTCCCAAGGCCTTCCCCCATCCCAGGAACAGACGGAATACGTTGGAGATGTCTTTAGCATCTTTTTGGGCAACGGTTGGGCTTTGGGGATTTGGGTCATGTCTGGGCATAGGCTGGGCATGGGCTGGAAATCCAGTTTGGTGTCTGTTTGCCATGGGGGATGTGTTTGGGAATGCGTCTGGGCTTGCGCGGGCTGTACATGCGCCTTTTATCGGGGGGGGGGGGGGGGGGGGGTAGGTGTGTCTTTCCTCCTCAAGGTTTCACATCATGAAACTACGCGCGAAGAAAGTAAGTTTGAGTTTCTTGTTCTTCTGGAAATGTTAGTCTTGGCTCTGCCTTTGTTTGAGTTCATTGGTTGGTTGGTTCGTTGGTTTTCTAAAGGTTGATTACACGTTCCGTGTTTCGTATTTTAGGGTGTTTACTAGTCGTGTTGGGGAGCTGGCTGGCCATTGTGAATACTGGTCGCCATTGCAAAGGCTCGTACAACAAACCCAGGCATACCGGGTGAAGGCGCAGTGGCCATCCGTGGCCCAAATCAAAGCAGCCAAGTGCAACCAAGCAGTCCCTAGCGCCCTCAAGCCGAGGCCTTCTTATGGTTCTTTCAGCGACAGTCGACAAACGGCGGTTTTTCACCGCCTGCGCTTCGTGCACCGATCTTTGGGGTCCGACCCGACAGTGCGACAGGTGGGCCCGTCCTGGTACCTACAGCTCCTGGGCGTAAAGCCAGGCTTGCAGAAGCTCGCCTGCGCAAAGCTGCTCTGTTTGTGGCTTTGTTTAGTGGGCTCCCTACTAACCCTACTACAAGTGATCAACTGATTGTGTTTTTCTTCTACTCGGGTTATTAGTTGCAACTTGCTGCAACTGGCTCGAGGAAAGCGGGCTACGGGCGCAGGCTCCTTGAGGCGATTTGCGCCTTTTCGGACGAGCAGCAGATGCCCACCTTGTTGGACTGCGAGACCGAGTGGCACGAGAACTACTACGGGCGCTTTGGGTTTAGGACAGGGAGAATGGCTGGTCTCTTGGGCAGCAGCCAGGGCTGTTTCAAGTTTCAAGATGAGCTCAGATGTTGTTTGCCAAAGCAAACTGCACTAGCACCGTGAAATGGTAGGTTTGAGTGAACTAGTACTTTCTGAAATTGAAAAAACATATAGAAACAATCAAAATACTGGGGCCAACAACAGTATAGGGAATCCGAATGAACAGCGAGATTGCCAGCCAGGGTTGCTTGCAAAATGTGTTTGGAGGTGCAGCCTTGGGCTCCCTTTGAAAGAGAACAGAGAGGATGCGGTTGTTGAAGCTTGATTGAGCCAGGCCTGCCAAATCCTAGCTGTCCTTCAGGGGCGGGCCACCTAGATTGGCACATGTTTCTAAATTGCCGCGTCTACTTGGAAAGAAAGGTTCTGCGCATCTGGGGGAACACAATGACTTTGCCAAGCACGAACCACTGTCGGACACCTGGACTTTCTGCCCCAAGTTGACTCGCCAAAGAAGTGCTGCTCGTAGGGCAACATGTGTTCAAACTACAACCGAACAATGGGTTGGCTGAAAAGGAAATATGCAGTTGACGCCAACTGAATATTGCGAGTAAGCCAGTCACACCTAATCACAACGCGCATGTAAATTGCAGAGAGTTGCGCGGTTTCCCTTGTTAACTTTGAGAGCTGTGGACGTTTAAGTGTTTAAGCGTGTCAAACAGGTTGGCTCAGCTTCACAGGACCTGGCGCCGGGTAGATCTGGAGGTGAAGGGTTGTGAGGAGAAGATGCCCCAGTTCATCATGCTGCGCCCCCAAGGCAAGGCCAAGGCGGTGTGATCGCCGGGCCCTTTTTCGGAGTGCCCCTTAGTCAGCTTCAAGCATCTAGGCCTGCCCTCCTTTTTCCCGTTTCGCATGCCAATGCTTTGGCAGGATTGCTCCGACCGAACTCGATCCAACCTTCTAAAGATGACATGACAACAAAGCACAAGTGTCGCGAAATGGTGCGTTGTAGTTTCGTGTCGGTTGGTGTTGCTTTGCCACGCAGAAGTGTTCTACCCTCGCACAAGGATTTTGGATGCTTTCGCGAGTCAAGCCGTGGGTTTCACCGCTGCGGAGATTCGGCGCGCGTCCCTGAAGTGGGTCGCAGTCCCGTGCGGGGGCGATAGAATCCCTCCCTGGTTTGTGAAACTCGAACAACTTTGGGGGATTAGATTTCCCTGCTGTCTGCCGTGGCAGGTTGTTCTTTTTTGCGCGCTCTCGCGCGTTTGTGCTACTCTTGCTCCTGCTTGTCGTGAGTGGTTCGACACCCAGAACATGATTGTGTTCAGCTCGCGAAAGTTAACCAGCTGTACAAACGCCCTTCCATTCCTATCATTTCAAATCAACACACGTAGTTGTTGTCGGAGGCGGAGGGGTCTAGCGGCTTGCAGCGAACCTGAGAAGTATGGGGAAGCTGCCCATTGCGCCCACATCACCGTCCCGACTGGGGTTGCCTTCAAGTTGAGGGAGCACATGCGTTGGTTTGCCTGTGTTGTTGTTTTTGCATTGCTCCGCAAGCGGGCCCCGGTCATCCTTTGAATTCACACCCAAACGGGCACCCTCAAAACGAGGAACCACCTGTTCCTCGAAAAAGGCTGCCTGCTATGGTTTCCTCGTCAATCCTACCAAAGAGGGGGCACCGATGGGTGCTGCGTTCATCAGTGATGCTTTGGTCCCCACGATGTACGGGCCGCGCGCCGTATGAAACTTCCCACTTCGAGGGCGCCGTGATGGCCAACCGTGGATCCTTTGAATCTGGAAGGGCCGCAAAATTCAAGAGCCCGAGTGCTGCGACGTTGATTCGGGGATCCACGCTTGAAGGCGGCATCCAAAGATGGATCTATCTAGCCCAAGAGGCCCAGTTGAACTGGCCCTTGTTCTGAGAAGATCCAACCTGAATGCGTGCCATGGTCCAAAGACTTCTCCGTACCGATCCTTCCACTCATCAAAGATCCCTGCTCAGGGTGGTGATTGGTGTCCTATCACCCTTTGACCGCCTTTGTCCCTGCGCCCATTGATGTGGAAGCCGCAGCGGGCGACAGCCTAACTTCCCGCCTGGACACTCAGAACAAAAAAGATGATTGCCAAGTTGAATTGTTGTGTTCTTCTTATTATTGTTCTTGGTATTGTTCTTGTTTGTATTCCTGTTGTTGTTACTGCTGCTGCTGCTGCTGTTGTTGTTGTTGGTGGTGGTGGGCAAGGTGTTGGTGCAGTGTTGATGTGGTTGTTGCTGTTGCTGTTGCTGTTGCTGCTGCTGCTGCTGCTGCTGCTGTTGCTGCTGTTGCTGCTGTTGCTGTTGTTGCTGTTGCTGTTGCTGTTGCTGTTGCTGTTGCTGTTGCTGTTGCTGTTGCTGTTGTTGTTGTTGTTGTTGTTGTTGTTGTTGTTGTTGTTGTTGTTGCTGTTGCTGTTGCTGTTGCTGTTGCTGTTGCTGTTGCTGTTGCTGTTGCTGTTGTTGTTGTCGTCGTCGTCGTTGTCGTTGTCGTTGTCGTTGCCAATGTCGTTGTCGTTGTTGTTATTGCTGTTGCTGATGCTGTTGTTGTTGTTGATGCTATTATTGTTGTTGGGTTAGGGTTTAGTGTTTGTAATATTGGTTTATTAATAAACACTATAGTGTTTAAGATGAATTGAAAACTATAAAAATATAAGATTTTATTAGGATGTGTTTTTTCAAAACAAATATATGACTTCACGAAGGCGCCACACCGATTTTGGCCAGCGATGCCACAAGTTGTGACAGCTTGTTAGAAAAGTGGTGACTTGCGTCACGTGAGATCATCCTGTGGCGTGTAGCCACAAATCGAAACCACATGGCTTGAAAGGCCTCGCCAAGTATTAAGCACCACACACCCCTCAACCACGAAGTGTCGTGGCAATTTCAGCACTGAGGGCATTAACCAAACTCCAGGGATATGGTTGCGCCAGCATTGTCATGAACTTGCCGGTGTTGCTAGTCTTATCCAGACCTGTCAGGGGAACGTGTGGGCGACCCGTCCGGGAGCAAATGTGATTTGATGAAGCACATCGGTTTTCCAGAGAATCCAGACGAAGGAACTTGTAGATCAGCTTGGTGGGTTTCTTCCACTTTTCTCCATACATGCAGAAATCCAAATTACATTCCAAACAGCCAGCATTATGAATAAAACGACGTATCGCAAGGACATCCCATGCCATAGAATTGAAAGGGTTCTCGACAACAAATGGCACCCGCTGCTTGTCGCAAAGTTTCATCAGCCGAAGTGTAAAAAGGAACATCCGGTTACCCTGGCGAAGCTTATATTGATCTGACGGCGTTAGCCCTGGCAGCCCCCAAATATGCTCATTCGTGCGCAAGGGCCCGCTTTTTCTTGCGCGAGAAAAAGTCGTATATGGCATGCCAAACCAGATGAACTTAATGCGGTCTTGCTGAATGAAATGCACAATGGAACGCTCCACATCTTGAGAGAGGACATTGTTGAAGGGGAAAAGACATATATCGATAGGAAAACAACGCTCACCAGCTTTTTCCAGTGCACTTGATAGGCGAGCAGTACCTGCAAATATCCAAGGAAAATTGTCGTGGCCTGTGCTTTATGGTGAACACATCTGGAAACTCAGGACTTGGCGGTACACGGCTCAAAGGAAACGAGCTGGCACCGCTCCTGCAAACACCTTCTCCAAGTTGCGCTCCGACCAGAGGCAGAACTGGAGACTGTGCTGAGTGAGCTTTGTGAGAAGCTGTTGAACACGTCCGATTTTGGCATAGCGGCGGATGCTTTGGTCTGTTTTCCATCGGCCCCTTGACTTCACAGCATTGTGGTCCCGAAGGCCACTGCTCAAGTCGTCTGACGCACCCCCGTGACGAAGCTGGTATGGGTGTAATTGTTCGACACCCAGGGCCTTTCCTGCTGCCACGAACTCCTTCCTGAACTGCTCCGCTGAGAAGGTGAACATCAGCGAGTCCGCACTATTCAGGCTTTTGGCTTTCCTCACCAAAAGATTCCCGATCCACTTGGTCCTCTCGTTGTCGATCCGCAGCGAGTTGTCGAACACGCTCCATTCACCAGCATCCCGCAACATGTAATTCTCGAAATCCACCACCATACGGCGAATTGGTTCCGAAAGGCTCCCCACCAAATCACCCCCTGGCCGCCCCTTGAGGGCAAAGAAAGGAGGTCGAATTTCATAGGGACTGTAGATCCAGAGGTACCATCCGGCACGTCATAGCCAGATGCCTCTGTGGCCCGAAGCACCTTGAGGGCTTCCGAGCGGCATGCAGTAATAGGTGGGCCCAGGTCTTTAACCTTCTCCAAGATACCAAGAATGGCATCTCTCTGTATCAGAGGGAGTGACTTCAAATCTGTCATTAGCTCAGGCATGTTGAAATTATCCCCACCGTAGAAAAGCAAATTCAAAGAACGAATGGCCTTATTCACCCTGCGGGCAATCTGATACTTCAAATCAATTCGTTGCTGAACAGCCCTACACACGTTGCCAGCATGAGGTTCCTCAACATGAAGTAGAGGTAATGGGAACACATCTCGTTGCCGCCCATCGTCTATGCCAGGTTTGTGAAAAATAGCACTGTCCCAAGGCCTCCCCATTGCAGAAAAGCCGATGCAATCCAGCCAAAAACTAGCCAGAACAGCTGCTATAGGCCTGCCTGTGGAACGCAGCAATGCCACAGGCTCGCCCAAGTTCAACCTTGTCCCGCCCCACTTCCACGGCCTTGACCCTTCGGGTCGCCGTTTTTGTGGGGCCCACCACCTTTGCCCTGCCCTCAGGCTTCTGCCAACTTTCTGCGCTCCTTCAAGATCTGACTCTCGGCCTGAAGACCCTTCGACACGTGCTCCTTCAATGCGTGGACCACTATGCCGCCACCAGCACGGCACTGGTTGCCAAGGAACAGGTCGGCCCCCTCGTAGGAAGGTGATGATGGATTCAAGGCATGCGCTTGGGCAATAAGCTGCCTCCGCCGCACGACCAATTCCACACATGCCAAATTCACAGGATTGAGACAGTCATATGTGACACATGTGTCCAAGATTCGTGTAAGGACCTCGTCTTCATGAATTGCGCGGTTGTTGTCGGGGATCTTGGCTTGTTGAATCCATGCAAGGTGTTAAGAGTAACATCCTTCAGATACACTGGTCACAGCCCGAAGATACTCTAAACGCGTGCGCGGCTGCAGCGGAAAATCCTCGAATTCAACCTGGACAAAATCCCCCACTGATTCACGGAAACTTCTCATTCTTTCCCCATTGGCATTGAAAGTGATCGACATTGTACGGACATCCTCGGCCGCTGACCTGTCATCCCCCTCCATGCTCTCACTGGAGCGCGCCAAAGCGATTCGCTCATCGCAGAAGGTGCCCAGGTGATTGTCAGCAACCTTTTTCACTAGGACCACCCGCTGGACGCCACCACCATCGACCATAGCGTGGAGACCATGATCATTGAGTGCGGGCATGTTGGGGGCCACCTGCACATGTTCACCAATCTTATGCCCCGATACCATTTCTGCTAGCACCCAGCGATCCACCGCTGCCGCTACAGGAGCCACCGGGACACCACCAGCTCCACCCGCAGGGAGTGCAAGACCCAACCCCCTGGCAATCCGCTCAGCATCACGCTCAGCACGACCATCCGCCAAGGCTTGGGCGTATTCCCTAGCAGTTATGCCACCGAAAGCATAAATCTGGTCTGGGGGAACACCAAGAGGTAACGATCCATCGGGAATATGAAAAAAGAGGGTGAAATTCGGATTGTCAGGCGCCAACGTCTCAGCATAGATGTCTCGGTCAGGTGTCATGATGATCCAATCTGAATGCTCAACCTGGCTGAGCAATAGTCTGGCATGCACCACCCCAGGATAACCAGCATATTCGACATAGGCTAATTCTCCAGGCTGCATGGCTTATTCAACGATCCACAATCTGCAGCCCTTTTGGAGCCCCGTAGACGCCCTTTCCAGCCCTCCCCTTGATGGATACACTGTACTCTTTCTCTCCACCTTCCAGGTTTTTGACCGTGACCCGAAAAGCTAAAAACAGATTGGTCCCCACCAGTATCACTGCCAGGCACACTCCGACGATGAACAAGAGGCTGTCACCTCCACCTCGAGGCTCCGGCTTGACCGAGCACACGCAGTGGCAAGCCGATGGCTCGGACCGCGGCTGCTCCCGGGGCCCCAGGACCAACCACGAGAGGGCAGCACCACAAATGGCCACAACGATATGGGAAGCGTCCATAACCCGAAAACAGCTATAAGGGGACTTGAGAACAAGACGGCCAAATCCAAGGCTCCAAATTGCGTCACAAACCTATATAATAGGAAAATAATAAAAGTTATGTTTTTAAAGGTGTTTACTTGAAATTGATAAAATTAAGCTTTAGGGTTTAAATGCGTGAAAAATGCAGGAAAAATAAGGATTATATTGATGAAATATATGAATATAAAAAATAAATAAATAAAAGTATAAATGAAAAATTGGAAATTGATTTAATAGAAAAGATTTGATATATTTTTTATAATAAATATAAATAGAAATAGATATATATAGAATAAATTAATAAAGAAAATTATAAATATATTGAATTTACATGTTGTATGTTTTAAATTAAATAGAAATAGAATTTATTGTTGAAATATTCCAAAATCGTTTTTTATTAAATATTTATTCGATTTATTGTTTTCTTTTGAATATTATATATATTTATTTAAAATTATTAATTGGAATATATATTTTTTATATTTTAATTCTATTAAAATTTATTTTGTATATTATTAGAAAGTAACGAAGCTTTATAAATATTTTAATAACTTCTAAAATATTTTTAAATTTGTGTTTATATATATATATTTATTTATATTTATTATTTAATTAAAGGGGTTTAGAAAAATATAAAAATATTGCGATTTTGAGGCTTTGTTTTAGATTTTGCTTAAGTAATTCATTTCGAAAGATTGTATGTTATATTGTATCGGAGACCTAATTTTAGAAATTTAAATATTTAAAAAAGAAATATCTTAATAATCTTAATATATTTCTTAAAATATTGTGTTATACAAAATAATAGTATATTTTAGATATTCGTTATTAATGTGTAACTATATAGTTAGTATAAAATGATTATGTAAACAAGGAAGAACGGATTTATGGATTATTGGCCTCGAAGAAATTAACCCCTATATATAGTTATTATAATATATATAAAAACACTATCGATTAAAAACCATCCTAAAATCAAATAAAACCGAACTAATTTCGCTCGAAACATTAGGAATTACGTCGTTAATTATAACAATCGAATCCGAAAGTAACGACCAAAATGTTTTCGAGTTTTATATCCGGCAATATATATTAATAATTACTATTACTAAATTGAGTAGATTTAAAACGATCCAATCTATATAATCTAAAACATAATATTTTAAACCTTGTCCTTAGCTATTACACACACTTAAACACAATATCCTCCAATTTCATCCTAACTCTCTCAATAACATAAAGAGCGGGCCCTAGATTTTATAAATTCATAACACAATTAGCCTATGTAATATTAATTTCAAACAAGTAGACAAACAAATAAATAGATAAATAAACAAAGACAAAAATAGAGACACAAACAAAGACAAAAACAAAGACAAAGACAAACACAAGAGACAAAGACAAAAACAGACACCGACACAGACACAGACACACAGACACAAACACACAGACACACAGTGTCAAGAGACGGCAAGGCGACGTCCCGTGGGACGCTGTCCACCGAACCCTCCAGCTGCAAACACCAACCACGTAGAAAGGTGTATACGGTCAAATCGTTATAGCAGAACCCGTGTAATTGTTGTAAGGGAGAAGGAATAATAGTTACAACAGTGGTCCTGACAAACGCAGCGCAAGCGAAGTGTTTTTCGCTCTCAATTGCCGATCACGTATGAACGCAGCTTCTCATAAGATCTTGAATCTCACTTGTGACTTGAGCCAAATGGCAATCAATGGAACCTTGTAAGCAACACAAACACGGACCTCAGAACTGCTTCCCAATTTAGGCACGGGGGCCAGGAGGGTTTTAACACCCCCCATTTGGGTCGCATTGTTCATCATGCGGTCCAAACATCACAAAACGGCTTCAGCTACGAAACTGTGTCGAACACTCTTTCATTCACTATTGCTACACCGTCCATTCATTGTGAAATTTGCCAGGTCCAATCAAGGCAGAAACATGCATCCACAAATCGTAGCACATTCCTATACTCAGATGCAAGAGACATTTTGCCTCTAGCCAATACGCAACCACTTGAAATCCCGGCTGCCGCATTTGCGCATCGCGCAGCCGTCCGTCATCCACAGAAATGGGTTGGCCATAGAAATCCATAGTAGCGCACGATCATGAGCCATCTGAATATCATCGGCAAAGAAGATTTGGCGAGCAGTACATGCAAAACATAGCCATTCCAGGTACCACGAATAATATATATATAATCAAAAGGAAATCATCCATGAGGTAATAGTTCCATCCATGATATCCAGCACTCCGAGGACGTGGTCCAGTGGCTTGTGGAGCGGGCTCGCCGCAAGGCGCGCCCCGCGGCGCCAGGGCGCAAGCTGGAGACGGACTGGCAGCAGCTGCTGCTCTGGCGCCAGCGCGGCTTCCGCCGCACTGCGGCGCAGAAGGCTGCGTTTGCCAAAGCGGCCAAGAACATCAAGGCGCGGCTAGCGCGCAAGTTCCCCACCATCCACGGCCCGGCTTCGCGGCCGCACGCGGCCTGGGCGACAACCCGGGCTCAGCATTTCCGCGCCTGGTGTCTCTCCAAATCCTGGCGGATGTGCGGTCTATGCGGCCGAATGGTGGCGCAGCCTTTCAAGGCTCAGCACGCTGCGGGCCGGGACCGGGCGCCGGCCGAGCTGGCTGCCTGCCAGCATTGCAAATCGGAGGGCCGGAAGAAGCGGCCTCTCGGAAAGCGTCGGGGCTGCAGACAAGACACCGGTCAAAGTCTTTGCCTTGCAGGACCTCAGCGCGCTGCCCAGAGCGCTGAGGGTTGAACTTGCACCCTTCGGCCGCGCAGAGGCGGTTTCGGCTGCCCGCGCGCGGCGCAGGCGCAGCGGCCGCCGCGGGGCGCTTCCGGGCGCCGGCTGCCGGTTGCTTCATCACCATGAGCCGCCGCAGTGTCAAGCTCCAAGACAAACACTATCTTGCGCTAGAGCCCGACAGCTTGCAGTTTCTTGCACCTCGCGCTGGTCAAAAACATCCTGGCGCTCAACCCTTGGTCCCAGAAACCTTCGAAGCCTCGGCCGCGCCATTTTTCTAGAAGCTTTGCCGCAAATCGGTTCAGTGACACAGAAGATCAAGAAATATCTCTACCCCCTCATAAGAGCGGTCGCCGGCCAGCCGCGGTTGCCAAAGAAAGCCTCCGCCGGCCGCCAGCGACAACAGCGAGCCAACAAGCAGCCAGGTCCTGACAAGACCGAGAGGGCGAGTCGGAAGTCGAGCGCCACATTGAAACATTGAACTAGCCCAACAGCAACAACGACGCAAGGACGAAGCAACCCGCAGCCGGTGACAACGACAATAACAAGACGACGGGTGCGGGCCAATCGCCTTCCAGCGCCAGCAGCCGTCGCCCAAGCCATCCTTGGCCAAGGCCGGCTGCGGGTCGCTTCATCGCCATGAGCAGCCGCAGTGTCAAGCTCCTAGAAAAACACCAACTTGCACTAGAGCCTGACGGCTTTGAGCCGAGCGCTAGACGCAAGCGGTCGTTTGATCAACCAAACTTGCGCTGGTCGGAAACACCCTGGCAATCAACCCTTGGCTTCCAACAGCCTTTGAAGCCTCGGCCGCGCTTTTTTTCCAAATCGGTGCAGTGACACAGAAGATCAAAAAATCTCTACCCCCTCATACGGTCGCCAGCCAGCCGCGGTTGCCAAAGAAAGCCTCCGCCGGCCGCCAGCGACAACAGCGAGCGACAAGCAGCCAGGCCCTGACAAGGCCGAGAGACGAATCGGACGTCGAGCGACACACATTGAAACCGTGAATCTAGCCCAACAGCAACAACGGCGCAAGAACGAAGCGACAACAGCAACGCCTCAGCAACAAGAAGGCCGGCGACGATGACAACAACAACGGCGGGCCAATCGCCTTCCAGCGCCAGCAGCCGTCCCTGGCCAAGGCGCCCGCGGAGTGTGGAGCAGTCCTGACAGGGACGGGGCGTCAAAAACGGGGCCAAACCAGTGTCGATTTTAACATAGGGAACAGTCCTACACACTCTTTTAAGCACTTGAAGTTCAACAGGGCAGGCGATCGGCAAGATCCTTTCGTCTGGATTTTTCTTGCGGCTCCGTCCCAAAAAATAGCAAA
The DNA here is from genome assembly GCA_963377175.1 of Effrenium voratum. Lineage (NCBI taxonomy): Eukaryota > Dinophyceae > Suessiales > Symbiodiniaceae > Effrenium > Effrenium voratum. The sequence goes on from CAUJNA010000837.1 coordinate 131,578, forward strand.
GTAAAGAAATCCAGACAAAAGATTCTCGCAACATCGCCCCAATGACATGTTCACTTAATGTTCTGATTTAACGACGCCCGACTTAGCGCTCGAGGCCTTCGGGAACCGGCGACCGCGGGCCCCGAGCCCACGCGCGGCCCGGCGCAGAACTCTTGCAAAACGCTAGCGCTGCGCTAGCCCCGAGCCGAGGCCGCGCGAGCGCTTCGAGCCCAGGCGCTGCTGGGAGGCGCAAAGGCCCTGAAACCAGGTTCCGGCGGACGGCCGCCCGCAGGGGTGGCCGTCCATCCGTAGCCTCGACGGACGGCCGCCCCCCCAGCGGCGGACGGCCGCCCGTAAAAGCGGCCGTCCGTCGGGCTCAGCGCTTCCAATTCCGGGGGCGGCCGTCCGCCGCCAGGGGGCGGCCGTCCGTCGTTTTCGGCCTTTGGGGGCGGCCGTCCGTCGTTTTCGGCCTCGAAGGCAACCGTCCGTTGTTTTCGGTTCCGGGGGGCGGCCTTCCGTCGCTTCAGCCACGGGGGCGGCCGTCCGGCGTTTTCGGCCTCGGGGGCGGCCGTCCGTCGCTTTCAACCCTGGGGGCGGCCGTCCGCCGTTTTCGGCCTCGGGGGGTGGCCGTCCGTCGTTTGCGGCCTCGGGGGCCGGCCGTCCGTCCTTTTTGGACCTCGGGGGGTGAGGGCGGCCGTCCGGCGCCGGGGGTGGCCGTCCATCGTTTTCAGCCACAGGGCGGCCGTCCGTCGTTTTCGGTCCTTGAGACAAGCATATGACTACTGGCAGGATCAACCAGGTTCCTTGGGAAAGAGAATCCTTTGCAGCGCAAGCTTGTTTTTGCGCTCAGAATGCTTGGAAGTGCGCCCTGCCTCTGTTTTCGAAGGAGTCGATATCAGATCCCGGCTCGCGGTCTCAAGGGGTCGTACGACCCCTTGGAGGATCCCTCGTTAAGGCTTCATTGCAAGTTTTAGGGTTTAACTATCTATACAAAGGTCAGTACTGACCTCGAACCCCGTTCTAGCGGTGGCACGACATCCCCATTGCTCGCTTGTTCCATTGCAGTTCTGGCATATGCTCGCAGCGCGGGTTCCAAGCACTTCGGCGTGGGGGTTTACATCGGCGGCCTAAACGGCCGCCGGAGAGTGGACCCCCTAGTTTAGGGTTTAGGGTTTAGGGTTTAGGGTTTAGGGTTTAGGGTTTAGGGTTTAGGGTTTAGGGTTTAGGGTTTAGGGTTTAGGGTCAATCCAAATCCCAGGATAGCAAATCACAAGGAGCGCTTCATCCACAGTTTCTAGTTGAAAAACACCACCCACCCAAGCTCCCATTTCATTGGGCAGCCAAATTTTTGGCGACAAGTTGGAGCCCGTTGCCGAGCGGCTGAATCGCGCGCTTTTTAATTGCAAACTATCAGCCACAGGATCTTGGATTTGGACGAAAAAAGCTTCGAAGGTAGAGTTTTTGAATAGAAAGTTTCATAGCAAGAGTTCGACGAAGCAAGTTGAGCCGCGCTAGCAGCGCTGAGTTGAGCCACGCGCTGGTGCTGGGTGAGAAGCGCTTCAGAAGCAATTCCCATGGCTTGGCGATGGTTTCGAGCTCGCAGCTAGTTTGCGTTGGTGCAAATCCCACTGGCTTGGCAACGGTTTAGGTCTCGCAGCTTCATCAAAATGAGCGCCGCGCCACAACGAGAGCGATTCGACTACGCGAAACTCCGCAGAGGGTCGCGCGAGCGATTTGAAAATCGCAAAAAACCACGAGTTTTCGAAGGTCGACTAGCCCAAACTCCGCAGAGGGTCGCGCGTGCGAATTGAAAATCGCAAAAAAAGCACAAGTTTTCGAAGAATGAGAAGCGCTTCAGAAGCAATTCCAATGGCTCGGCCACGATTTGGAGCTTGCGCTAAGAACGCTCTGGAGCAAATCCCACTGGCTCGGCAACGGTTTAAGGTTCGCAGCTTCAAGAAAATGAGCGCCGCGCCACAGCGGGAGCGATTCGACCACGCGAAACTCCGCAGAGGGTCGCGCGAGCGATTTGAAAATCGCACAAAACCACGAGTTTTCGAGGGCCGACCAGCCGAAAGTCCGCAGAGGGTCGCGCGGGCGAATTGAAAATCGCAAAAAACCACGAGTTTTCGAAGGTCGACCAGCCCAAAGTCCGCAGAGGGTCGCACGGGCAATTTGAAAAACGTAAAACACCACGAGTTTTTGAAGGTCGGCGGCCCAAAACCACGACAGGGCCACGAAAAACCGCGCGCCAAGTAGAGGCTCCAAAATGACTGCCCTGCCAGCAAACGAGGATCGGGAAAAAAGTTTAGGGTTTATGTGCTGACAGGGCCAACGTTTTGGAGGGCTGAAAAAGCGCTGGACACTAAACGCATTTTCCCTTTAGGGTTTAAATTAATATAGATAAACAAGTTTAGGGTTTAGGGTTTAGGGTTTAGGGTTCAAAGACTTCAAGACGTGGATTTTTCAAAGCGAAGACCATCCAAAGCTTCGATCTCAATCCCACCCACCCAGATCCCATTACCAAGGGCCAGCCTCAACAAGTTGCCGGCGCAACCTAGAAAACCGAATTTGGGGGCGCGCGGTGGAAGCCACGCGGCGAGAACAACGAGCAAGCGGTTGCGAGCAGCAGCAGCCGTGCGCGCGGGTGGTGGGCAGCAAGCAGCGAGCGATGAGGCGCACGCGGCAAGCGACCCGTCGCCAAGTTCCTCGCCAGAGGAAAAGCAAAGGCAAAAAGTTGGGCCGACATCAAGCTCGCTTGGCGCGCACGTTGGCTCAGCAACACTCTCGTTTCAAGAAAACGAGCGCCGTGCTGCAAAGAACGCTGTCTCGACTGCGCGAGGCCGCGCGGAAAGACCGAGCGATTTGAAAATTGAAGAAAATCTGCGTGCCGCCGGATTACGTCGTCGGCCGGAGCTGCGTGTCTCGACTTGGAGGAAAAACTTCACAAGTAGGTTTTTGTAGCATGAACTGTAATAAGGAAAATTGAGCCGCGCAATGGCTGAGCGAGAAGCGACTTCAGAAGCAGCCCCGCGACTTCGAGCGGCTGGAAGCAGAAATCCGTGGCAGAGCCACAAAAACCCCCGGCAGCCCGAAACCACGACACGGCCGCGCAAAACAAGGCGCGCGCCAGGGAGGAACCGAGCCCGGGACCACCCGCTTCAGAGACGGACGCAAGACCACTGGGCCACCAGGCCCGCGGCGGGGCCCCGGCGCGCCCACGGCTCAATTGCGGGCGCAAGGCCCCAGCCGGAAAAGCGCGCAAATTTAGCGTTGCAAATTTTTGCGATTTTGGCCCCGATCTTGGATTTGAGTGGCAAGCCAGATTTAGCAGCCTGCGGGAAGCGCGCAGAGCCGAAAACGAAGCCCCGGGAAGAGCGCATACATTATCGACCAACTCTTAAATATATACTTAGAAGTTAGAATTGTGTTTAGGGTTTAGGGTTTAGGGTTTAGGGTTTAGGGTTTAGGGTTTAGGGTTTAGGGTTTAGGGTTTAGGGTTTAGGGTTTAGGGTTTAGGGTTTATGTGGAGGTACTAAACCCCACACGGCCAATATATCCACTGATATATGCACGTCCCAAAACTGTATCAAACTCCTCAACTCAGCAAATATATCCTCAATATCAAATCAAGAAAACGTCTGCCAAATATATAGTCTTGATCAGCTCTTTCTCCACAAAGCTCCGCAAATTGTCTGCTGACACACAAAAGCTCTGCAAGAGATGTGCGATCCACGCTGTTGCCAGCTGGGATTGCACTGCGGGGTTGTACCTCAAAAAAAACGTCACTGAACGGATGTCCAGCAACCCATGCACGAATCCACACAGGATCCGATGAACTTTGAACCTTGAGTCCAAGTTCCCTTGAGCTAGCAGCTCAGTTTCTCGAGCCTGCAAACCCAAGTCTTGAGCCTGAGCCCAATTCCCTTGAGCCACGGTTTCAACGGAAAACGTGGTTTCACATGAATCCGCAAGGAAAAATTGAAACACTCACAACTCTCATGCTCTGCACAAACTGTCCTTTCAAGGCTGTCTGATTTGAACACATGGCTGGTTGCGAAACCTCAAGTTTCCTGCAAGTATACACAAGTATTCACACTGCAGTAAAGTCCACGACCTCTGCTCTGCATTGATGGCAATGATGCCAGTGGTTGCACCACAATCACAAAAATGGTGTACCCTAAATTCTCTAATTGCGTAGTCCGGCGCGCGGACCTAGCCAATTAAGCGCCGAGGGTTGCATCCCTCGCGTACCCAAGTTGACGGATCTCGAGATATAGATCACGCCAAGCGTTCTCGCTTTGCACAACTTTGCTACAATACACAAATGTAAATTTGATTGCACTGAATGTCTGGGGTAGACATAGTTTCACACCTGACCAACGAAACTTTCTGACAACACTGCTACTGACTTTCAAGAATCGAATCGTACGGGCACGTACGAGCTCCAAACGATCTGAAACTCTGCCAAAACGCATCTGCTGACTTTAGTTAGCTGATCACATGCTTTCTATCAACAAATATCATCACAGATAGTCAAAGAACTGACTGAATGCAAATTCACGAAATGCTGCAATTGGTATTTGAGCTGTACGGGAACGTACCATGCTCAAATGAGCTGAAACTCTGTCAAACTGCATCTGTGTGCATTACGCACCTGAATGCATACAAAGTAACACTGTCCAAGGTGTTTTATAGCTCTGGATCTCTTATTTACATATATGAACAAATCTTTGCACCTGCTGCACATGTTATCATCCGTATGTGTGTCATCGAAGTGATAGCCACTGAGATGCACACAGATTGAATGAAATTCCAAGCTCCGCACTAAGCGGTTTCACACGAAAACATCCTCACTTGGTCATACCTGAACAAGTGTTCAGACACAAAAATATGCAATGCTGCATACTCATGCCTGTAGGCGGAATGCGTTGCACTGAAGGTACTCATGCCAGTACCTGTGCATCATACACATGATACAACTGTATCTTACTAGTGGATGTAAACCTTCACACCCCCCTTCAACGTATGACGTCTACGGTCACTTTCAACCTAATAGACTTCTCAAAAGAAATGCAAATGACTCTGATCTGAAGCAATGCGCCTCATCATAGTCTTGCTGACAAAGATGGCACTCCGTCTGCTGCGGCTTAAGTCTCGTGCAATTGGAAACACACTGTGCAAACTCTAAATGATTTCACTCCTGCTTTGCCTCGAAGGCATTCGCAGCTGCCTCGATGAAAACATTCTCCCGTCCGGGTGACGAACAATTTCTCTGGCAATCGCCTGGTGAGATTCTCTCCTCTCCAATTTCTCACGGCTGCAGGACGATGAACGTCCTCTGTCTCTGATGGCTCCGAATCTGGATGCCTCTTCACGGCTTTGCTCTGATTCCTGGTGGAACTCAGGCAATGGCACACAAGAAACGTTGTCAACACAATCGTACCGGTGTACCCCACTAATGCAATCAGAAGGATATCCATGGCTGGCAACTACCACACACGCTGATGTGACTGCTCAAGCAATGGTGCTTTTACCTCCTGATTAATGGCTAAAATGGCTTGCTTCACAACTGCTTTATTATAGCTACCACTAGCTTTGTAGTTGGGAAGCGAATGAACTTCTGCACCACACGTGCATTCACTCAATGTTGAAATGCTGTCTGCAAACTTTGCAGATGTACTGATGAATCGCCAGCGTTTGCTGTACCCTGCCGACTCACCTGAACTGCACAAGCGGGCTGTGGCTACATGGATCAAAGGCTTGTCAAATCTGCGCAAAACGGCACGTGGCAACGTATGCCTCAAGTTCTGCACAACACGCCATTTCCAATACGCGCAAGTAGCCGAAAGCTCAAAGCTCCAGTTCGAAATCGCAGGGTGACTCATCACACGCTTTGCTTTTGCAAGCAACAACTTGAATGTTCTTCTAAGACCTGTGTGCGTCTGACGATGTCCTGGCTCATGATCATGCATTCTCATAAAAGCACTGCCTCCGGTGCAAGGCAACGAAACATGAGTCCACACAACTGGTCTGTCTGCTGATTTTCCAGCTTGCACTCGGTCCAAGGCGGCCAATAAAGCTACGACTGTGGCTTCTTTACACAAATCGTCCGCTTGGACAACTCTCCAAACTGCATACTCAGGTCCTAGCTTGTCAAAAGCTGCACTGAGCACACTGTCTGGCTCACAACACACTTCCAACAACAGATACTTAGTTCCGGGCGGCACTGTCCACTTTGAACTAATCACATCAATCTGCATTGGATCTTGGAAATCCATGTCTGCATGAGTCTCCTCCTCGGTTTCCTCACCTTCTGACATGAATTCATCTTGCTCGAGATCTGGCTCGATCTCCATTGGCATAGCATCTTTCTTCTTGCCTTTGCTCACTTTCTTCTGATTGACAACGCTCTCAAACTGAAAAGGTGCAATCTCCATGTCACTGACTCCGGTCTGAGCACGAAACACTGAAAGCTTGTCACTTGGCAAAACCTTAGTAAGCATATCGGCACAATTCTTTTCTCCTGCTACCCAATACATATGCAAGGACCCATTATTCATATGTTCCCTTAGAAAATGCCAACGAATCGACGAATGTCTCAACCGTCTCTGAACGTCCTGTCTCAGCAAGGCGGCCTGAGCACTACTATTGTCATTCATGAGAAAGACCCTGGCGTCCTCTTCACTTCCTGGCACTAAGAAACATGTCAATTGACGAAGTCCAAGCGTCTCCTGTCCTCCTGCCAAAATGGCTTGAAGCTCTGCTTCAGTTGAACTCAAACTCACGACTGTCTGAGTCCTGGCAAATGACTTCACGTTGGAACCAAGCCAAAATATGCAACAACCTGAAATGCTCTTCCTGCAGTTGCTCTCGAGCGGTGCGAAAGAGGCGTCGGTGTACGTGATCAGGTCCACTTCTGACATGTTCTCTTGTCTCACAGATTCTGCAAAAAGCGATGGAAAACTCATCTCGAAATGAGCTGTGCCTAACACATAGCGACAAAGAGCCTTGAGCGCCCTTTCCTGTCCGATGGTTGGCTTCGCCTGTCCCGTGGACAGCGCACTCACTGGATATGCAAGGTCTGGTCTAAAGTTCACTACCCATGCAATTCTCCCCAACGCTGACCTATAGTCTGTTGCAGCTTCTTCTGACAATTCTCGAACACTGACCTCATCACACGCATCCAACATGCTCTTAATGGCTGGTACATGTGTCACTGGCTTGATGCCCTTGCACATGGGCAAATTGGCTAACTGCTCGAAGTACTCCTTGGTGTGTCCTACAAACAATCTGGAGTCATTCGGCTTCCTATGCACAATTCTACCCAAAAACTTACACGTCCCACCTCCTGCGTAGGAGGGGCTGATGCGCCCAGTTTCTGCACATGCAAACTCCTGTTGCAGTCCCTCAAGAAACCACTCAAACGTCCGACCTTCTGGAGTTAGGATGAGCAGATCATCCACATAGGTGATCATCGTCACTGGTTGGTCCACGATGGATCCATCCTGACTAGACACACGACCCACAAAGAGTCCGGGCTCAACCTCTGACTGCTCCATGCCTGGAAATCGGTGCTTGATGGTGTTGAACAGGTGGAGCATCCATGCACGACTGGCACATCTCAGTCCATTCAACGCTCTCGAAAGATCCAAAAACAATGGCCTTCCGTCTGCGTCCCGAATGCCATGCGGCAAACGGATCACTTTCCTGATGCCGTCAGGTAACGGCGCACTCATGAACGCTGTGGAAACATCAAGCGCTCCTAGGCACTGGTCGGCATGACCGGCTGCTGCGAGAAGGCACTTGAATGCATCTGTGGACACTGTAGCTGACGAAATCCCTAGGCTCACTGCTGAAGCTGCACCTGATGCAACCTCTTGCACAACCAGTCTGGCCCTCACGAGTTGCTTCCCGTATTTCTCCTTAAGAGCCAAAACCCATCTAGATGGAATCGCGGTCATGCTCAACTGCTCGCAAATGGCCTTTGCTTCATTCTCACTAATCAGCCTACCTACCCACTTCTCACTCATTTGTCCCAGCTCAGTCATCATGCCTGCGACCACGTCATCTGGTGGCAATTTCTCACCTGTGTACTCATCTATGGCGGTCACGGGATGGTTCAGGAGGGCTTCTCCTCCACACAAACTGACTGGGTGCGTGCGTTCTGAGTTACTCCACAAATTGTTTCTAAATGCGGCAATGTGGTGATCAAACAAACAACTGAAACTGTCCTCTTCACATGGAACGCCCAGAAGCTTGCCAAGCACCATCTCATCATCAGGATCAACCACGTCCATCTGGCTGTCCTCTGCCACATCCATTTCACCTCCAATCTCATTTCCTACACTTCCAGGAATTGCAATCGGCACTGCCTGACTCGGATTCTGAAATGCTTCTGGCGGGGTCTCAGGCGCTTGCAACACAGGATTCGGTGGTGCTGCGGTGCCTGGAATCACGTGTCCTGCCGATGCTGCCTGCGCATGGACTCCAGCTGCTCCAGCTGAGGATGCTGAGCCTCGCTCTGATGAGGTCGGGTCTGATGCGGCCTCATCCTGCGATGCTTTGGCTCGTTCTTCCACAACCCAACGTCTGTACCTCTCACGGCACTTTGCACTGTGCACTCGGCCTTTCGGCCCAAGTTGACATGCTGAGCAATCCTTGCTACGTCCATGCTCCTGGTACCAAGTCCAGGGAGGGTTCCCTACGACTTCTTCTGGCAAAACCTTCTGTCTCTTGGCTTCGCTCTCTCCAGCCTCTGGCTGGTCATCCGGCTTCTCCGGATCCTTCTCCTTCTCCGCTGACTGGCCTTTGTTGGCCGGCGGTTCCTGAATCGCAACAACCACATCAGGATAGATCTCAGTGGCGATCTGGTGCGGCGCCAACAACTTGATGGATTTGGCCCTGAACACATGCACATCACCATTCTCCGGGCTCTTCAGTGCGCACGTGTAGCCAAACAAACCTGCATGCGAGGCTCCAAGAAACATGGCTTCTGAAAACCTTGACTGCACCGTGCTCGGAACACGCACTGAATCTGGAAGCTCTGCCAGCACCCTTGCGGCGAAAGGCGCCGACTGCGGCAAATCCATCGTCTTGCCAAACAGCAAGTCTCTGGGTGAGCGGCCTTGCTCATCTTTGCTGAATGCATTCTTGTTCATGCTCAAGTACTCAAGAGCATAGTTCAGGGATTGGTGATCCCGAGCAACGCGCAACTTGTGCTTGCTCCTCATCTCTAGATCAAGCACCTGAAAGGCTTCTTGGAACACACGATTGGCTCTCTCTGCACCTCCGACCTTCTGATGGTCTCCCTGAGCGGCAACTGTCACGTTCACCTGCCTTCCCTCCAAGGGCAAGCCGCGGAACAGCTTGACAATGGCGGGTTCTGCATCTGTCACAACTTGCACTGGCAGGCCTTCTCCGGTCAGCCCAAGATACATGAATATCTTCTTCAGGCGAATCCGGTTCGTCTCAACACTGGGGCTCACGGTCATCGCAAACATGCAACTGGATCCGTGGTACACACTCAAGCACTTCACATCGATGCCTGGCAGCCAAAAGAAATCGGCCTGGACCATGGACTGGTCCCTCTCGCTCCTCCTGTGGTGCTGTGGCCCCACTCCACGGGCCTGTTGGCACACAACGCAATCAGGATCATATGGAATGTGTCCTCTTGCAACATGCACCTCTGCGGACACTTGCGTCTTGAACCTGCGAACCATCTCGTCACTGGCTGCTGGCTTCTTGCTGATTCCTGAAATGCAAGGCTTTGCCAACCTCACTTCTGCTGCACTCACAGACACGGACCTAGGATTCCTGCCTTCACGCTCTGGGCCCTGTGACCCTTCACTGGCAGGTCGCTTCATGGCTAACTTCTTGTTGGCCATCGGCTGGGACGAGTCCGCAGTTGACTCATCAAGCAATGCACCTACCTGAAACTGAACCTTCTTCTGAGATTTCTGTTTGATGCACACAGCCTGGTGGCTTTGGGCAATTGCACTGGCTATGGAAACCTGATGTGCACACTTGGATGCCCGCAAAGCTTGAGCGTCAACTCCAATCCATGGACATCGTGAGAACCAAAACACGTCAACAACCTGTTTAGTGCTGCCCTCACGAAGCGTCGCCGAGACTGAATCCATGAAAAATTCCCAACCGTTTTCTGCAAGTTTGCCAAGGCTCAAAATGCTGCTCTCAACAGTTCCCACATAGGCTTGCACTTTAAACCAACGAGTCTGCTCTGCTCCCTGTTCGGTTCTGGTGCAAAACGGCAATTTAATGGTTACTCGAAGAGACATGTCCACGGCTGCTCCTGTTGCGGTTGAAAACCTGGCTGGCTTACAGCTACTCCCAGTTATCAAGTACTCATGCTGCCGTGCAAACTGCAAACTAATCACATGCGAGGACGCACCGGAATCAAGCAACATCCACTCATATTCGCTCTGATGCACACTCTGCAAGGTGAAGTGACACAAAGTCATCAAACTCATTGCTGCTTCCTCAGGTGCGGGTTCACCGTGTTCCTCGTCTTCTGGCTGATGATCCGATTGACCATCTTCCTGAGTAAACTCGCTCTGCTTACCCTTTCCCTTCTTGCTCTTGCCCTTGCCCTTGCCACGGCCCTTGCCAGCTCCTTTCTGGCCCTTCGGTTGGCTTGCTGCCTGAGACTTTGACTGTCCCTTGGCTTGTGGCACGTTCGGCTTATTAGGACAAGCTGAGGCAAAATGCCCCTTCTTTCCACATGCATGGCAGATCACGCCCTCGTTCTGCGCGATCTTGTCCTTCTGTCTGCAATCTTTGGCCATGTGGCCGGGCTTCCCACACAGGTAGCACTTTCTTTCAGTGCTCTTTTCACGCCCTTTTCCTTTTCCTTGTGCACCACCAGGTGCTCCTCCCTGAAACGCATTTGCCTGCTTCTTCGGATTTCCAGATGGCTCCGTCCAAATGCGGTGTCGGTGCTCATGCTCCAGCGCACGCAAACGGATATCTTGGTATGATCCATCACTATGCATCAAGGCAAACTCCTTGCATGGACCATGGATTGTCTTCAACAAGACCTGTGTCAAGTCGACATCTGACAAAACCAATGCGCGCCTGTCTGCATCATCTGGTAGACGACTGATCATCTTCTCATAGCGGGCCACTGCGGTGTCCAGGGAACACAAACTGTCATGCACTGTATCTTCACGAAACGTTTGCATCAACAGCTGACTTCTGAAGAAAAGTCCTTCCGATCTTGACCTCAGGGTGAATTCCTCTGCGAGCTTCCTCAAGGTCTCAAAACCACAAACAGCGAACTGAGAACTCTCAACATATGCCGTAATGATCCTCATGCCACGGGGATTGTCTGCAAATGCCTGCGTCAAAACAACCTGCAAACGAACACTTCTGGCTGCCTGCGCTGGGGTTAACAAGGCTTGTGTCAAAGGCGTCCTGTGTGCTGCTGCTGCATACACCTCTGCTGGAAACTGATCACTCATCGCTCCCAACCAATTCGCCACATACACAATGAACGTAGAGAAACCTATCAGCTCATCTGACCTGGTCTTCCACGCTTTCACCTTCTCTAAAGGTGCCACCCAACGGTCCGCTCTGCCCATCTGCTCGTTCTGCACTGTTCCCACCGGAACTGTACCATCTGCCGCTGGCACCGCTGCACCCGTCACTGGTGTCTGCGGTCCAACAGGTTGCGCTTGCGCGCCACTCGCTTGCATCTGCTGCCCAAAACCGGGTGGTGGAGGCGGCACTTGGGGAAAAACTGAACTCCCCAAACCACTGCTGCTGCTTGCGTTTCCTTGAAACGTCGGAAAGCTTGCCGGTGGTGTCATCCCACCTGTTGCATCTGCTTGGCCACTTCCGGTTGCCGGAACGGCCGGTGAGCTCCCCGAAGCTGGCAAACTGGCTGCTGCCGAACTTCCAGGTTGTGCTCCTCCATTCTGTCCATCTGCTGAGCCCTGCTGACTCATCATGGTCGCAATCTGGGCTTGAAGAGCCTGCTGCCCCTGCACCAGTTGCGTCACAACGCTCGCAAGTGCTGTCACCTGCTGCGTCAACACTGCAGTTCCCGTGTCTGGAACGGGTCTCGCTGGAGATGTCTGCGGTGTTCTGCTCGAAGCTCTGCTCGCCCTCGGTGGCGAACCTGACCTCGATCTCTGCTGTGGTGGCGTACCTGCCATCTCGCTCAAACTGATTGAGCTGCCCTGACCTGCTTCAGAGCTCCGCTACCATGTGGAGGTACTAAACCCCACACGGCCAATATATCCACTGATATATGCACGTCCCAAAACTGTATCAAACTCCTCAACTCAGCAAATATATCCTCAATATCAAATCAAGAAAACGTCTGCCAAATATATAGTCTTGATCAGCTCTTTCTCCACAAAGCTCCGCAAATTGTCTGCTGACACACAAAAGCTCTGCAAGAGATGTGCGATCCACGCTGTTGTCAGCTGGGATTGCACTGCGGGGTTGTACCTCAAAAAAAACGTCACTGAACGGATGTCCAGCAACCCATGCACGAATCCACACAGGATCCGATGAACTTTGAACCTTGAGTCCAAGTTCCCTTGAGCTAGCAGCTCAGTTTCTCGAGCCTGCAAACCCAAGTCCCTTGAGCCTTGAGCCCAATTCTCTTGAGCTAGAGCCCAAGTCCCTTGAGCCACGGTTTCAACGGAAAACGTGGTTTCACATGAATCCGCAAGGAAAAATTGAAACACTCACAACTCTCATGCTCTGCACAAACTGTCCTTTCAAGGCTGTCTGATCTGAACACATGGCTGGTTGCGAAACCTCAAGTTTCCTGCAAGTATACACAAGTATTCACACTGCAGTAAAGTCCACGACCTCTGCTCTGCATTGATGGCAATGATGCCAGTGGTTGCACCACAATCACAAAAATGGTGTACCCTAAATTCTCTAATTGCGTAGTCCGGCGCGCGGACCTAGCCAATTAAGCGCCGAGGGTTGCATCCCTCGCGTACCCAAGTTGACGGATCTCGAGATATAGATCACGCCAAGCGTTCTCGCTTTGCACAACTTTGCTACAATACACAAATGTAAATTTGAGTGCACTGAATGTCTGGGGTAGACATAGTTTCACACCTGACCAACGAAACTTTCTGACAACACTGCTACTGACTTTCAAGAATCGAATCGTACGGGCATGTACGAGCTCCAAACGATCTGAAACTCTGCCAAAACGCATCTGCTGACTTTAGTTAGCTGATCACATGCTTTCTATCAACAAATATCATCACAGATAGTCAGAGAACTGACTGAATGCAAATTCACGAAATGCTGCAATCGGTATTTGAGCTGTACGGGAACGTACCTTGCTCAAATGAGCTGAAACTCTGTCAAACTGCATCTGTGTGCATTACGCACCTGAATGCATACAAAGTAACACTGTTCAAGGTGTTTTACAGCTCTGGATCTCTTATTAACATATATGAACAAATCTTTGCACCTGCTGCACATGTTATCATCCGTATGTGTGTCATCGAAGTGATAGCCACTGAGATGCACACAGATTGAATGAAATTCCAAGCTCCGCACTAAGCGGTTTCACACGAAAACATCCTCACTTGGTCATACCTGAACAAGTGTTCAAACACAAAAATATGCAATGCTGCATACTCATGCCTGTAGGCGGAATGCGTTGCACTGAAGGTACTCATGCCAGTACCTGTGCATCATACACATGATACAACTGTATCTTACTAGTGGATGTAAACCTTCACAGTTTAGGGTTTAGGGTTTAGGGTTTAGGGTTTAGGGTTTAGGGTTTAGGGTTTAGGGTTTAGGGTTTAGGGTTTAGGGTTTAGGGTTTAGTGTATAGGGTTTAGGGTTTAGGGTTTAGGGTTTAGGGTTTAGGGTTTAGGGTTTAGGGTTTAGGGTTTAGGGTTTAGGGTTTAGGGTTTATGGTTTTAGGGTTTAGGGTTTAGGGTTTAGGGTTTAGGGTTTAGGGTTTAGGGTTTAGGGTTTAGGGTTTA
>CAUJNA010000838.1:0-50000 GCA_963377175.1 Effrenium voratum
TGTCTCAAATCTACTGTATTATTATCATACACTGTTCCTAATGGACTATCACGAAAATAATAAGCGTTTCTGTCTATTACATCTCTTATATTCTTATTTTTATATTCTTCCTTTGTAATTTCCTTTATCAGTTCATTGTAAGACGGTCTTAATCTTAACTGTGATTTTAATGTTTTCATCTGTGCATTGTCTAATCTCATTAGTATATTAAATTAATTAGATTATAATTTATTAATCTAATTAATTAATTTAATTAATTTATTCAAAATCAAAGTCACGAAGTTTCGTGAGGTTCGTTAGAAACTCACGTCTTGTCTTAATTGATTGGTTATTCCTTTCTTCTTCTTAATCACTTCTGAATAGGATTTACCTGTTTCACTTGATGGATGATGTCTCAATTTTTCACCTTCCAACCTTTGGATTTCATTAAAATACGCCTGTGCTTCTTCTTGATATCTTCTTTTATTTTGAAATACAGCATCATCTTTTTTAGCGCTATGCCGTTCTAATTGTTCTTGTAATTCTTTCAAATATGTGTAATTAGGTTGGTGTGCCTTGTTGTCTCCTTCATAATAGTAATGTTGAGTTGATTTATATTTATTCTTCGTTTTTGGTTTGTTTGTTTCAAAAACTGCTTTTCTATCAATAACATCACTGATATTCGGTTTGTCTTTATTTTGTGGTTCTGTTATTCTATTTACAACGTTGTCATAAATTTCTCTACGACGCATAAGCAGTTGTTTCTTATCAATAATCATTATATAATAATAATTAGATTATAAATATATTTGTCAAATAATTTTATTTGCTAAATTATTCATTTTCTGTTTATTTTTATTATCTCGTTCTGCCTTCATATTATTATACCTGAGCCGCGCTGCGGTGAAGGGTGTAAGCTCTGCTTCCACCCTGTCTTTCGCGGTTTCAAACACTTTATTAGCAGTTGTTTCTAAATGTTTTTTCAATCGTTCTTCTACACGTCTTTCTATTTCTTTTTCATCAACTTTTGGTAAATTATCCTTCACTCTATTACAGACATCATCTTTAAACTCTTCTGCTTGTTGTGGATGCATAATGTTTCTACGGACAACTTTGTTAGGGTCTGGTTTTTTTTAACTGGTATTCCATTACAGTTATGACGATATCTGAAAGTGTATTTTGTTAAATATTTTTTACATTTTGGACATTCCACTTTTTCAGTTGAGTATGTTTTAGATTTTAATTCTTGCTTTGGTTCGTGTTCTTCTTCTTCTTCTACTTTATTATTTTCTTCATTTATAATATTATTAGTTTCTACTTCTTTACTTTCTTCATTAATAATAGGTTCTTCTTTACTTTCTTCTACTTCTTTAGGTGCTTCATTATTTTCACTGCCTACATCTACTATTTCAATATGTTTAACCATATAGTTAGTATGTAATAAATATTTATATTACAATATGTTAATATAATTTGTATATAATAAATAATTATATTAAAATATCTATTATATGCTTTTCAACTCTCAACAAATGTTAAACTAAAACTACTGTCTGCCCCATGTAAATCTACAGTTTTACCAAAACTATCAACATATTTAAAATGTAAGCGTCTTAAATGTCTCATTGAAACATCATTAGCGTCATTCATTAAAATCTCATTATCATAGATTACATTTCCAAATCCAGCAGTAATAGGGATTTTCTTTAATACACGAGCAACTCCATAAGGTGCTAGTTGGTTGCCATTTGTTAAACTATCACTGGTTAAGTAAATATTTTTCATTGGTAATAAATTAACAAAACCACTAACGAAAGGGTCAGGCGCAAAATTGATTTTTTCAACAGTGTTAGACAAAACATTGTTAATAGACATTGTATGGCTTCTGTCATAACCAACACTAAAACCGTAGTTAGTTTGCAATTCTTTATCTGTATGAATTACGAAAAAGTAAGAAACATAATTAACAGGTATAGTTATAGTATTTGTTTTTAATGAATAACTACAACTAAAAAAGTTGCTATTTCCATCAGTTCCATTAGTAGCAGTATTCAATTTATTTTGTAACTCGGTTGCTAATTCACTACCTACATAACTACCTTTATCTGGTGCTACAATCGAATAATATACTGGCGCTCCTGTTAATATTCCTCCTAATGTTAAATATAATCTATTATTTACATTTTCTTCAATAGGATAAATAGTATTAGGTAGTGATAATTCGTGGACGTATAGTTTTGTATTTGCTCCTGTTTCTTGTGTTTCTGGTAAATCTATAACAAAGTCAGAAGTGCTCACACTTTCGTTTAGATTTCTATGTCGTGTATCAATGTATATTTTTCTAAATCTTGCCATAGTTATATTAATTAATTAGAAAAATATCAATAATTAATATAATGAAGAATAAATATTATGTAAAAGAAGGAAAATTAAAATCATACAATCCACGTCATCAAGGTCATAGTGAAATGTATAGAAAAAGAATTAATGAAATTCAACAAGAAAAATCATAATATAATAATAATTTATCTGACACAGAAGGATTAAACAAAGCATATACAAATGGTAAAGGTTATTATTTGGATAATAATAAACTATATGTTGCTGGGACATTTGGTAAGTCTAATATTAAATCAAATATTAATGATATTTTAAGTGATATTACAATTCCATTTGGTTTAAGTTCATACAGTGAAAGGTGTAGAGATATTAGTGATATACTTGATGAACACCATAATATAACTGAAGTTATTTCACATTCATTGGGTAGTAGTGCGAGTGCTAAACATTTACAAAATAACCCTGATAGAAATATTAGATTAACTACTTACGGTGCTCCTTTTACTTCAATGTCAAACAAAAACGATGACAACTACACAAGCCTACGAAATTTTGGAGATATAGTCAGTATTTTAGATAGAGGCAGTATAACATTAAATAGGGAGGTTTTAACCCATTAACAAATCATCAACACTCATTATATGCAGATACAGGTAAAGATGTATCAAGATGTAGTCTTATATATAATGCCTAATAATGATATAAAAAATACTATAAATCCTAAAAAGAAAGTCAGTTATGATGACATTAAAAAGATTGTAGAAGAAGAACCTAATTATAAGGTTGAACATAATAATATGAAAAATAAATCTAAAAACTATTAAATAAAAAGTCTAAAAAAGAAGTTATAGATTATTCACACTTTAAGATAAATTAATTTAATAATAGAATAATATAATATTTTTCTATTATTAAATATATAAGTTATGGAAACATTAGATATTGAAGATGTCCTTGTAGAGAAGAATTTAAGATTTAAATTAAAAGACGGTGGTTCTTATGTTCGGTCAAAAGAAAGTAAAAACTTTTATCCTTCATCGGTTTCTACTTATACCGCTGATACAAATTCAGTAATTAGATTTAACATTACTGGACCACCTAATCAATGGATTTCACTTCCTACACTATTATTAGGATTTGCATTGGAAAATACTGACGACAGCACGAATGCTGGCGCTGAATTACGCCCTATATCTGCTGGTGCTTTCTTTTCAAGGGTACGAGTGATGATGGGAGATGTAATAGTATGTGATTTGATTTCTACATCTCGTGCTGATGCTATGAAAGATTTACTTAAAACATCAGAAGCAAAAAGAGCGGATGAAGTTATGGGATTTGGTAATTCATTTAATAATAACGATGTTAGATTTTTAACATATTCGCAAGTAACCGGAACTAACACAGTAGCAAGCGTTCAAAGGGGTGTAACGGATTTTAACAAACGAGGAATTCCCAAAGGCAAAAGTGCTAATGTATTTTTTGATATGAATTTGAAATGCTTTAAGACTTGTGAAAACTGGATACCGCTATCTTACTGTCCTATAACCATAGAATTATATTTAGTGAATGATGCTACATTACCAATTATTGCACAAGGCGCTTCATCGAAATTTACCGCTACAAATACTTCTAACAGGTGGGCAATAAAAAACCAGTCATTAAAGCAACGGGGGTTTATTCGATCGACGATTCTCTGTACGCCGAATATTCAAAAATTTTAGAAACTGGTTCGCTTCCAATTACTTTTGAAACTGAAACAATGCAAGAACAAACAACATCTAAATCTAGTGAAATATTCACAACTATCGTAAGGAATGTATCTAAACTAAATAAAATATTTATTTCATTTTCTAATACATCAGACAAAGGTTATGTGGGTTCATTTGAACCAATTCTTAAAGACTACAACTCGCTATATCATCCATTGTCACAACAAGGCGATAAAGTTGATTCTGGATATTATAACCCTGTATATGATTTACCTGCTTCATTGGTAATTGGTAATCAAGTTATTCCATCACAAGAAATTCAAGGTGTTCGTGAAGCATATGTTCACTTAATGCATTGTGCTGACAATCCATTGTTGGTTAGAAGCGAGGACTATAAAACACAAGCGTTTATGTTCGGATTTAATCTACAAAAATTAGAATCAGCAGCGTATACTGGTATGAATTTAAAAATAATTCAATTATGGTGGTAAAAATTCGACCTCTTGATGGAGCATTTTTATATGGAACTGGAAATGAAACTCATCCAGCCGGTATTATGCCAGAAGGGATGTATATTCATACGGTTCATGAATGTATACTTGAAATCCGTTCAATTTCTGTAACATTTTATGATTAAAATAAAAAATATGATATTATTAATTTTCTAATTAATAATATAATATTGTGAGCAAAAACTTAATGAATATCTTTGATATTACAGCAAATAAAATTAGGCAAGTAAAAGATGGAGCAGTCAATGATATAGAAGACCTTTACGCAAGTAAATCTGACATTCAAACAGTATTAGATAGTAAAGCAGACCAAGCAGACACCTACACAAAGGAGCAAATAAATGCTAATTTTTATGATATAACTGAAACATATGACAAAACAGAAATTAATGTATTATCAAATAATATTAGTTCAAATTCATTTTTAATAGGTAATCTGACAATAACTTCAAATACAATTTTTAATAATATTTCATTAAATACAAGTTTAATAAATAATTTAAATTCTACTATGACAACTAATTTTAATAATATTTCTTCAAATACTAATTTAATTAATACAAATTTTAATAATATTTCATCAAATACACATTTAATAAATAATTTAAATTTTACTATGACAACTAATTTTAATGACATTAGTTCTAATTCTAGCATAATTTATACAAATTTTTAATAATATTTCATCAAATACAAATTTAATAAATAATTTAAATTCTACTGTATCAACTAATTTTAATAATATTTCATCAAATTCTCATTTAATATCTCAATTACAAACAGGTTCATTTGATAGTGATTTATATTGCAATAAAACAACAACTAATAATTTATTATCAGATAAATTAAATACATCAATATTAAATAATACATTAATACATAATATAACAACTACTTCAATTTTTAAAATAGCAAATTTTGGAAATTATAATAATTTCTTTGAAATGTATAATAATTATTTTGATAGTTATGTTTATGGAAGTTTGGCAGGTTCAACAATGTTTTTAAATCAAAGAGGTTTTGGAAATGTAGAAATTAATAATTCTTCAACTTTTCAAAATGATAAAATATTACTAAATCATAATACTACAATATTAAGTAATTTACAAGTATCTGGTTTATTTTCGTGTTCATCTATTTTAGATATAGCAGGTTCAGACGCTCGTTATGTTTTACAATCAGATGGATTGAGTGGATTAATAACAGGAAATACAAATACAATTAATTCAATAATTACTATCAATAATTCACAGGATACATCATTAGGTCAAAAGTTAGATAAAATAAATACTCACGCTCAATCAGTAGCAGGTGCTATTAATTTTAGTGATAATGCAACTTTACACAGTAATTTAAATATGTTAACTACTGGTTCTATAATATGTACTAAGTTTAGTACTACATCGTCGCCTAATGTTGGATTGCAAATGACATTTCAAATGTTCAATCGTGAATTTAATATTAACAGAGATGGTAGAATGTGGATGAGTAGCGCAGGAGGTCAATGGGAAACTCAAATAGGAGATGCTAATGTTGGAAGAGTTTGGGTAAAGGATAGATTTGGTTTAGGTGCCGTTGGAGTTAATGGTTATGTTTTAAATTGTGCTGGACAAGCAAGATTTACTGATGCAGTGCAGTTTCTAGGAACTGGCAAAGCAATAAGTTTTAACAATGGTTCATATTTGAATTTTAATAATAATGGTTCAATACGAAGATATACTCCTGGTGCTATAGAAGGTTTATATATGACTCATAATGATTTTGTTGCAGTTAGTGTTGGCGATGTTAGTAATGCTTCTAATCAATATTTTATGTGTGATGGACTAGTGAATAAAATTTTTAATAAACCTGTTGATGTGTTAGGTAATATTTATACAAATGCTGCTGTTAATTGTGATAATGTTAATATTGATACTGATGGTAAATTAACAATTGATACAAATTGTGAATTATATAGATATGTTAGTGCTTTTTCATCTTTTGATATGAGGAATAGTGATGCTAATTCTTCAATTAGGTTTATTTGTGGAGACCCTGCTGTTCAATCTAACATAGTTGGAGCAGTTAATATTTCTACTGGATGGACTTTTAATACTGCTACTGCTGATTTTATGGGTAATTTATTTGCTGATGATGTTTATGTTAAAACTAATGGAGCATTAAGAAGTAATCATATAGCGCCTAATGGTGGAACATTAGTAACCGTTGATACTAACTTAGCAGTTCAAAATGCATATTTAGCAACTAATACCATTCAATCATTCGATTTAACAACGGTTTCATTTTTGAATAATATTTCAATGACTACTGGAACTGATATTAAAATGGGAACAAGTGAAATATCAACTTATTACGATGGAACTAGTTTATCTACAATTGATGTAATATTCAGAACATCAAACACTGCGTTTAGAGTAGCAGATAGTTCAAGTACACCTTCAGTTCTATTATCTATTGATAAGACATTTGGAACTACAGTAAATACTGGAAGTTTTACAAATAATGCTCCATCGACTTTTAATGAAAATGTAACAGTTGCAGGAACGAAAAAATGTTGTGTAATTTAATTGAACCATCAACAGGAACTAATATAGATTTAACAGCAACAACAGTAACCATCAACGGAACGTTTGTTGATTCATCTGACTCAAGATTGAAATATGATATAGACAATATCAAATCTATTTGTATGAATATTATTAAGAAATTTAAGCCAAAGAAGTTTAAGAGACACGATAGAAATTATAACGGTAAAACTCATATAGGATATCTAGCAGACGAAGTATTAAAGGCAATCCCGAAAGAATTTGAAAATGTTGTTAGAAAAGACAGAGAGTCTTTAGGATTAAATTATTTAGTTTTACCTGTGTTAGTTCATAAAGCAGTATTAGAGTTGAGCGATAGGATAGATAAACTTGAAAAAGAAATTAAGGAATTCAAAAAAGAAAAATCTAAATAAATAATTAAATATAAATATATAAATAAATAAATAAATAAATAAATAAATAATTAATATATCTAGATATATATGGACATTGACAGGAAAGTTAAAATAGAAGTATTATTTAAGAATAATAGTATGAGAGAAAAAATGTTATTGTGGTTGTAAAATTACTAAGTTAAATAAAAATGAATTTGAATGTAATTTTAATCATTCTAAATTTGATGAATATATTAAAGAATTAAAAAACAAAGGAAAGAAGAGAAATTCCACAGACTAATAGATAAGTATGGTAAGGTATTAACTCCTATTGCTTGGGGATTGTTATGGCCTATTTTAATTCCTTTGAATATTTATTATTAGATTGTAATCTAAATAAGAAAATATAATGGGTAATTCGAACAGTAATGTTGAAACTTCAAGTATTGATAAAATTAATGATATTGATGTAGAACAATTAGATTTAAGTAATATTGATAAATTACAATTAAAAGCAATTAAGCAACTGAGTGAAAGATTAGAAAAACTGGAGAAAGTAGAAAGTGACAAATTAATATATAGACGGTTCAAATTTGTAGTTACAGTTTGTTCTGAATTAATGACATTAAGCCTATGGTTTAATGCTATTAATTTAAAGATAAAAATAAAAGTCATCAATAATAATTTGGTCATCTTCATTGATGACTTTAATAGTTATTTTTTTCACTTGTAATGAAACAAAATAAATCACATCATCCGAACTACTTGCATACGCTAATTTAACTTTATGAATGTCTTTATTAAGAAAATAATAAATATCAAATGAATTAATTGATATTAACGTTCGATTACAAACATGAAACCAACGAGTAAACAAGTTATATGTAGCAATTACATCATATTCAAAAAATAGGTTTAATGGTTTATTTGTTTGATGTAATTTATCTAACTCACTTAAATTAAAAATATATGATATTCCATTACTAATATTAATATTATCAATTTCAAAATAATGTATGTTATTTAATGTGTAAGACTTATAAACTGGTTTATATTTATTAATATATTTTTTTAACAATATTGCTATTTTTTATTTTTAATAGTCTAACATCACCTAAATTATAAGATAATACTATGTTTTAATGTCTATTGGTAAATCATAAAATATCATATAATATAATATATTTAATGATTTAATTACTAATTTTCAAATATTGTGAAAAATTTTTCATAAACATTTTAACTGGGTTCTTTTCTAAAAGGTTAATATATAAAAAACTACGCGGTTCATCAGTGGCAGTCTCATATATTTTATAAATTAGTTTCTTGCTTTCATGTAAATTATCGCTTCTAACAATTGCTGATAATTCATCTTGCAAGATTTCTATCTCTTTAAAATTTCTAACAACTGACTTATATTTACCCTAATAATTGGTGGTACGGTTGATGATTTTTGAAGACTGACAAGTGTTGATATTCCACTATGACGACCTCTACAAAATAAAGAATTTAACAATTTGTTATTTCTTGTTATTGCTGGATTATCAGACACATCATCCAATATAACTAATATATTAAATAACTTCTTCATTCCTTGTTTTTTCTGATATTCAATTATTTTATTTTGAGTTTCTAAAACTCTTTCTAAATCTTCAACATTGAACTCATCCCACCAACACGGTTCTTTATCATTATCTACTTTCAAACCTTCCTTAATGTATTTCTTCACTGGCAACCAAATACTATCCAAATTTACAGATGGAGACCAGATAAAAATTCTTTCAAATGCACCTCTATAAATATCAAGTATCATTGATACAAGTAAAGTTGATTTTCCACTTCCAGATGGTCCGACAATCATAGCTCTCATAGGCAATTTAGGGACAACCTCATGCTTACTTTGCTTAAAGTCATATTTGATTTCATCAATTGGTTTTACATCAGGCATAATAAAAATAATATTATAAATACTTATAAAATAAAGAATATAATATAAGTATATCATAATGGCAATAGACTCTATTAATTTAAGTGAAGTGGCTAGTATTCGGAGGATATATAAATTTGGTGATATCTTAGTGCCCGACACTGAACAAATATATTATGATACGATGTTATACTTTTTATCGGCAATTAAAAAACAAAATATCGTAGTATCCAAGTCCTCAATTGAAAATGACAATAACCTAGATTTTAATTTTAGAAAGTTACTAAATTTTATGAAAGATTATCCCGATATGTATACAAATGAAATGATAAATAGTGTAGAAGAAGTTATTGGTATTAATATTAAAGATGTTAGTCTATCAACTGCAATAAAACTTACTAAAGAAAATAGTTTAAATACATATTCTATTTAATATTAAATGGAACGGGATTTCCATTGCTTCAATCAATGAGCGTTGAAGCTAATTAGTTTGATGCATTGTAAAGAAAACCCCAAGTGCTGTGCCCTCCGAATATTCTATCATGCATGAAAACAATAAGATTAAATAACTATTTTATCTTATTATTTATATGAATAGGAGTTATTCAAATTATATTAATATAATAGATGAAGTAGAAAATATAGAACAAGTAATAATTACTGACAATAAAATAAAAAATGCTGTTATTATTCATTGGAAATACTTAAGCTAGGAATACAATACATCAAAAATAAAAATGTCAATGTTAATATAAATGGTAAAAAAGAAAAAGAAAAACAAAAATAAGACAGGTTTAAGTGTTTCTTCAACAGATGAAGATAGCGGAGAAATTGTTAAAGAAACAGCAGTATTTGAGGTTGCTTGTCCTATGTGCAAAAAGATGTTAGCACTTAAAAATGAGTTAGAAATACAAAAGAAAGGAAGTTGTAAATGTTCATGTATTCCAACAAGTTTCAAAATAAGTAAAAATGATAAGAAAATGAATATTGATAAAACTAAAGACAGTATCAACTTAGAAACTGATGTCCATAATATAACTTTTAAATGGGGTAAGGATGCATCACTCTCGGAAAATGGTGATAATGAAGCGCAGGAAACTATTAAACAAATGATGAAAAATTAGTGTTTAAAGAGTAGGTTTAACATAATTGCACTTTATAAATATATATAATTAAATAAATAAATATCTAATCATTTGTATAATCATAATGCCAACTATGAATGGAGAAG
Source organism: Effrenium voratum (assembly GCA_963377175.1). Lineage (NCBI taxonomy): Eukaryota > Dinophyceae > Suessiales > Symbiodiniaceae > Effrenium > Effrenium voratum. The sequence continues at coordinate 10,619 of CAUJNA010000838.1, forward strand.
ACCATAGAATTATAAGTTTTGACGATGAAGAAATTAAAGACCTATTCAATGGTGATGAAAACTTTGCTAAACAATTGAGTGAAGAATATTTTTATGGTTTGATGCTAAATTCAGCGATAAATATTTTATGAAAGGTATAACTAAACCAGATAACTTTGGAAAAATATTGAAATTTTTTGAAATTACAGGTGACGAGGAAGGTTTGATACAAATGAAAAATAAAATTGATGAAAGACTCTTAGAATATAATTTATTTACATCTATAACATTAAATTATTCAGGTAAATTGTATAATTAAATAAATAATTATCTAAATAAATATATAGTAATGTCTGAAAATGAGAATTATACTATTAATGATTTAATGAAGAAGATAACATTAATTGGTAAAAATATCAAAACCTTAAATGATATGATTAAATCCATTGATGACAAAATGAAACCAGTTGAACGCAATGAAGATAAAGAAAAAATCGAAAATATATTTCAAGCAAAATCTATAGGAAGACCAACGGGTGATTATCCTACAAAACAAAAGAAATATTGTGATATGTTGAATACAGGAAAAATCAAACAACCTAAAAGCACCACTTTATAATTGTGTAAAATTTCAACAAATGATGATGGAGTATATGTATTGTTTGAATAATACATATCTAAGTAATTCTAATAATATGAATTTATTAGAATTATTTAGCAAGAAGCCCTATATAAAATACCTAGTGGTTTGATACTTGAAGTTTTGATGAGTTTGATGGATTAAGGATTTTGAGTTTGGAGTTGGAAGTATCAGGTGTGCGATACTGGTAGTATCATTTGAATGATACTGGTAGTATCATTTGAACGATACTGGTAGTATCATTTGAACGATACTGGTAGCAGTATATAGCTTTAACATACTATGATTATAACATTTATACCCTTATATGTTATAATTATAATGTAAGTATAGCGTTTTATATATTGAAGATAAAATCCTACAAGGAGCACCACGCCTATTAAAATATATGATGAAGCTGATGAAACGAAGGAGGAGAGGTTTTTCATAAAATCAATATTTATGATTAAATCTTTGAAAATGACTTAAAGGAATAAAGACTCAATATAATAAGAGGAGAATGCCAATGATAGGAGTGACAGAAAAAGAGCTGGAACAGGATAGAAAGATAATATTGAGTTTCATTAAGGATAATCCCTATCCATCGTATACACAAGTCATTGAAATAATTAAAAACGATAAAACAATGAAAGGTATATATCTAGATATGTTTGCTGAGTATGGAGAACAAAATCATCAATGGATAAAAGGGATTTACGAAAACATAATGAAAGAAGAACTCGTTAAACATAATGGTAATAGTATTAATGAAAGAGGAGGAATGACAGCAATGCAGTTTAATTACCATACTTTGATATCAGTGTTACGTTATTTAATACAACAAAGAGCACCAATGAAAGGTTATGCCGTTACCTTAATCTGGTATAATATCAGAAACACTTTGAGCATTTCTTGGAACAACATAGGAGACTGGAAACACTAAAACAGGTTTAATCATACTATGATTATCACATGTAAAATATTATATGATATAATTGTAATATATTTATCGTTTGTAAAGATTGAATTATTATATTTTCCTAATTTGCTTATCTCTTTCAAAGTGCGTTGTTTAGACTTGGTATGCTTCTTCAATTGTTTCGTGCTTTGGCTGTTTGTTTTTGTTTTGTTTGATACTCTTGTGATATTTTTTGTTGGTATGTTGCTTTGTTTTTTGTTGCTGTGTGTTTTTGAGTTGAGTGTCTTTGATGGTTTAGAGTGTTGCTGTTTTGTTGGTATGCTGGTTTCAATTATTTAATGTTGTATGCTGTGATTAAATATTTTTGTTGCTGGTTGTGATTATTTATTTTGTTTGCTTGTTGTTCTGGATTTTGTTTTCTAGTTATTGTGTTGCTGTTGGAAAAAATTGTAGAAAGAATAATTCTTTGAATTCTCCTTTTACTATTTTTTAGGGGCAGGCGCTGTCCGGCTGTGTGCCTGTCGCTCCATCCATCCATCCATCCATCCATCCATCCGTTGAAAGAGGTTAACGGCATGAATTACGAGTCCGTAATTGAGGCAATACAATATTCTATGTGTACTGGTTTTCCATGTATATATATATACATATATGATTGTTACCAGTATAGCCGGCGAGCGGATAAAAAACAATGGCTCGGAGAGCGTTGCGTTTCCCTTCTTTATGTGTTTCTTTATCCTTATCTTTCCCATTCCCATTCCCTTTCCCTGCTCCTCTTCCTCTTTCTTTTTATGTTTCTGTGGCTCTGTCTCCTTGTCTTTCTCTTTTTCCTTCTCTTTGTTGCTCTGAACCCAGCGCAGAAAGAATCAAAGTCATGCTAAACTATCACTATCACCCAACGTAGTGAAGCCTGGACTGAGAGAGCGAAGGTTGTGACCTGTAACGCTTGATTGCTAGTTTTGTGCGTGCGTGGTAGTGGATGTGTGATGAGATGTCAAGGCGTGACGTGTGTGCAGCATGCTCAAGCCACTAAAGTAACTTTGTTTGAGCTAAGGAAACATGGTCGCGAAAGAAGCGTTGTGCGCACAGCAAGCAGACGCGGTGAACCGACACTTTTGCTTGTAGAAGCGCGGCTGTTCGAAGCAGCAACAATCCAACATTATTGCACTATCTGCCCCCATTCATCCAAATCAAACTTTATGATAAACACAAGTTAGAAGATTGACGCTGTATTTTGCGATAGAACGCGAGGCACAAGTTAGAAGATTAACGCTGTATTACAGCGAAAGAACGCGAGATAGCAAAAGCCAATCAATAAACAAGGCCACAGGTACCTGTTTTGACGTCTGTGTTTAGTACGGCCGCTGGACAAAGACGCATGGTAATTCCCAACGATTTCCCAAACGGCCAAAGGGGGAATTTCAAAATTACTGGCAGTGCCAAAAGTGGGGGACTTGCTGGCTTGTGGGACACGCGGGACCTGTGGGGCATGCAGGGGGAAAATCCAACCCGACGCAAGATAGCCTCAGGAGCCTTTATTCTTTGTGGAGGGCTGTTTTGCTCCCTCCGGAAGAATGGTGCGCAATTTGCGGGAGATTTCAATTTGCAAGCAGGAAGCTCGCAAGTATGGTTTTTAGGCACTTGGCTCCCGGTGGCACAAGGGCAAAGGAGAAGAGCTCAAGAACTTAGCCTTTGAGGAGGGCCCAGCTTATCTTAGTACACGTCTGCGTGTTGCAGTTTCCTGAGCACATGCAAGTTGCTTGATGCCTTCGGGCTTTTTGATCTCCAGAAAGATCTGTTGATGCTGGAAAAAGTTGTTGCGTAGACCCTTTAGAGCTGTTCCAGCCAAAGCATGACCACCTGTTACAAGCTGGCACCAGGCAGTCGCAGCCGCGCATGGCGAAGATCTAGCATCAGATCGGGGCCCAGTTGGCAATGGGCAAACAAACAGAGCAGGTTTGACTGAACCAGTTGCGCATTTGCAGTTCACGAATCGAAGGTCAACGTAGTTGACACGGCCAAGGTACAGACGTTTGCATTGCGAGCAATCGTGCTGACTAGTTTCGAATCTGAGATTTCGTTTAGCAACTTTGCCCCCCGTTGAAGCGCAATGAATGCCTTCGCCATCTATGTAGGTGGCATGCTCGCCCCTCTCTTTCGGGCTTTGTTCCTGCTGCGTGCTGGGTCTCTAGAACTACTGTGCATTGCTCTTTCCAGAATCTTATATCGTACAACCTGTGTTTTGAAAACTTCTGAAGGTATTCCGCCACACTGAATTCGGTGCACAGCACACACTACGCATGGCCTCGAGTTTGGGGTGACCCGACGCTCAGCCGTATTATGTCATTGTTGCCAAAGACTCTGCCAAGGACCCTGCCAATGACACGGCAACAAGCTTGCCAACATTCCGAAATCCGATTCCCAAGGTCCTTCTTCCCAACAAGGCTGATGTCATTGTCCGCAAGGATGGGACATTGAAGCAGTTGCTGCTTTGTGGCGCCCAACATGAATTGCAGTGTCCATGAGCTTCCTTTTGACCAGGCAGGAGGAGGGAGCAACCTCCAGTTTATATTCATCAATTCGGAGTGCCTTTTTGCGTGGATCCCAACCCTCATCTCCTTCGCCTGGCCAACTGCTTGAGACGCTGCAGGTCCAGCTAGATGGCAAGGCCGATATGGGCGTGGTGCAATCCTTAGCATGTGCTTTGGAATCAATCAGAGGACAGCTGTGCTCTGTTTGAAAGCAAGGGAGAGCTCATGCCGACTCTTTTGGCTTTGTGGAAGGCAGGGCATTTCGGAAATCCTGTTGACACATTGACGATTCACTGTTCTTTGCATGTTTGCTGGTTGTTTAGTTTGTTGGCTCTGTTCATTGTTCATGGAGGGGTTCTTTTGCAGTTCTGAGTATCCTTCAAGACGATCCCCAATGTATTTCTATCACCAACTCTGTTGAACTCTTGACGCACGCCGCACGCCGCACGGCAGACATGGTTCGAGCCTGATTTCCGGCCACCCCCCCGAAATGAGAAAGCAAGCACAAAAGTGCGGGACGCTTTCCAGCCCGTAAGCAATAAACATCATTCCGTTTACTATTCAAGGGAGCCCTGAAACCACAACCGTGTGGCAACGCGTGTTGGCGTTCGCTGCCGAAGCGAGGCGCTACGTTCAATGTTATGCTTAGGCCAAACATTGAGCTCAGACTTTGTGCAATTGAGAGGCACCAGGCAGTTTACACACGTAGAGGACTTTGTGTCAATCCGTTTCTCATACATCAGATAGCAGTGAATTAAAGTGCTTTCGGGATCTCGCCGAGAACACAGCAGAAGGAAGCGGGCGCCTCGGCAGGTAGGAGCGGAAGCTATGTTGCCCTCTGTGGTGATACAGAGGCTTTGCACCCGTTTTACTTCCCATTTTGCTTCCGGAAATCAGCAACCCCGTGAGGCCAGTGGCAAAATTTATCTTTGGCGGGGCCAATGTAATGGCTGGGAGCTCAGAGGAATTGACCATACCACTTGGAGGTTTGGGCCAAAGAATTGCACTCACACTATGCCATTGGCTTTCCAGGCACCTGGCATCCACTCCGTCTTGCCTTGCAAAGGCGAAGGGTTCTAGTTTGCGGGGTGAAGCTCGAAACAGCTGCACAGGTGAAGTGGCAAGAGAGGGCCGCCTTGTCGCAGTGCGCGCTGAAGGTGAACTCATGACTTTGATTTGTCAAAGTGGCCAAATTCACCAAGTTCTTGTTCTTGCCCTTGTTCTTAGCAGGCTTTTTGATGCGGCACGAAGGCAATCCAGGGGCTGCTGCAGTAGGAAGACTTCGAATGCCAGCAGCCTCTTTGCCGGGACCGAAGACGAAGCCTTAGGAAGACTTTGACAGAAGCTGCAGCTGCTACATTGCCGTCAAGCACTGCCATACTTGGGATAGGAATGTGCCAGGGGTGAAGCAGTGGAGGTCCTGCACTACTTTGGCGATGCCTTTTGGGAGGCGAGCCATGTTGCAGCATTTGCAAGACCGCATCCAACCTGTGACATGTGACAGGCCATGGGCAGCCCGCGGCCTGCTGGATTCGTAGGCCTGTCGTGAATTGACCTTGGCCGTGCAACGTTGTGCTGCAGCAAGGCGATCAAATCCATTCAACGTCCGACACGGCAGATGCTATTTCGGCACAGCCGGACGAAGCCGAAACAGCTGCGGCTGCAGAGGCTGAGGCCCCTGGTGAAGATCAGAGCAAAGCGAGCGGCCCTCAGTTGTCACCAAGAGCCTCAGTGATCAAGCAGATGCATGTGACAAACACGTGCAACGCCGATATCAAGCATCATGGCAGTACGACAGTTTGTTCATGCGCACAGTTGTTCATGCTGATTCGCCTCCTCCCCGCCAGCCCCCTACCCCTCCTCAACTTTTTGCAGCCCAAACTTGCTTTCCCTTAATCCGCATGTGTTTTGGAGGCTGTTCTGCTTTACAAGGATGCTCAGGCTCTCCGTGAAGAAAACTGACTCGCTAAGTGGGTTGCCGGTCAGGGAACAGAGTAGCCGAGTCATCCTGAAATTTTCAAGCTGGAGCGGGGAGGCTGGAGGGGGGGAGGCTAGTCACCTATGAGTTGTATCGAGGACCGAAAGCGCCATGGTCAAGGATTTAGAAGAGTGCCTATTGCAGGTCCAGTGTGTGTGTATGAATTGTGGCTAGTGCTGCCAACTGCATGCGCCGACATTTCACTTGAGCGGCATGACCTTCTTCATCTTTTGCAAGGCTCTGAAAGTTCGGATCAAAGACCGTGATTTGCGCGGCCCCAATCAATAGTCAGAAAGTCAATACAAAGCATGACGTGTGCAAGCGTGCAGCTCTTAGTTTGTCGCTGAATGTGGTGTTCCTAATACTCACCAAGGCCACTTGCTGGCAATGCGTTGTACGCACAACACATGAGACCATGCAGGAGGGCCTGTGGTCTGTGTTTTCCCCCAACACATTTGATGTTTGGGTTCTGGTTAGCTTGCATTTTGAGCAAGTGAACATCTTCAAGTGACCGGTCGCGCGTGCTCGCAAGCAACCCGCAGAAGCTTTTGGATTTCGTCTAGTGTTGTGCGTGAGGCGCCTTCCTCACCCAGCCAAGCATGTCGTTGTTCTAGTGCCGGGAATTTGGAAATGATGCACAGCACCGGATTCACACCATCTTCGGCCACTGTGGGCATGGCGTCAGGGGGTTTCCAGTGTTGGGGGGCTTTCATGTTGCCTGGATGTATGTACATGACAGTCCCTGTTTTGCCGCTTTGTTGATGGATTCTTGAGCTTGCGGAGGAGGGCTGGATCCAACATCGATGTCAAGGTATGCAGTCTTCTCTTTTGTGGGAAGGTGTGAGGCCAGAGCACTCCTGTGAGGCAAGCTCCTTCAAGAAGTTGAGTACCTTCCTCTCGCATGCTGAGGCGCACTTTTTGCTGACGTGTGATGCGCGTGCATGGGACTCTAGGATGCCACATTCTCAACTCAACTGAGTTCAACTCAGCACCAGGAAAAGGGTTGGCTTGCCTTGAAGAAGAACTCTGCGGATCCAGTGGTCACAAGGCTTTGTACCAGCTTCGTTGTAGCTCTCAGTTGGCATGAAACCTTCAGCCAAAGGATCTTCCGCGATCACCCAGATTTGGTGGGCTGGAAGCCATGGCCAAAGCATGTTCCAGCCTCAGTCAAGCAGTCAGAATCATGGTTGACGCTTGCCCCAATGACAACTTCACCACTAGCATGCTTCCAACCAATGGCCGACATTGGTCTTGGCTAGACTTGCTTGTTGCATATGGTTGTGCCAGTAGTTTTTGGCTTTTGGCAGATTCTTAAAACTTTATAATGCCGCAGGCCGCACTGGACCTTGCAATTGCCCACTGGCTACACAGCAATCACGCCAACGGCACGCAAATCCTTCTCTTGCTTCAGACTTCAATAACTAGTGGGCTCAACGCATGTTCATTTGAGGGGAGAGTCCCAGCCATCGGTTGACCCCTTCAACACCAGGTCTTCCTCATCTATAACTGCTAAGGGCCCTTACCCATGACGTAGCTCCAGCGCGTCATGTTTGAGTTATGCAAGGTGACAGCAGAGGCAGAAGAAGGAGAAGGCAATGATGTGTTGGAAGGATGGCATCATTGCTAGATTGCAGTCTCCTTGCAAGGTCAAGAATCTTCTGCCCCCTCGGCCTCTATCCAGGTGCGCCGCATGACGATGATTGGATGATTCATGACATTGGAGTGCTATCAGATCGAGCTGGTCTGGAAAGTTGGCAAGCTGCCGCTTCTAGAGGCTGGCACTGGTTCATGAGCCCTGTGTTCGCGCCAGCCGACCTTTGCGACAGCCTACAGCCAGCTGTAGCTCATGAAGCTGGGAATGCATGAGCAGCCAAGCACGATTGACGCTTGTAAGGCATTGAAACTGGAAGCTCCTCAAGATGGCTGCTGGACACGCGATGAATGCGCAGAGCCAAGGATTCTTGTTGCCAGCTGATGTAGAAGCCGAATGGTTTTTGAAGGCACCGCAGCACTCAAGTCTTATGTGGATAGCCGCGAGCTATGGTCGAGCCTGCAAGAACCTGACATGTTGGCCAGCACAATGCTGGCATCATGCCAGGTTGAAGAACAACCGCAAGCGCATTGGCATGGATGCGCTGCTTACTAGTTTTTTGGCATTCGAGGAGGAGAGGAGATGTCTTGCCAAAACCAAACTGGTGTAAAGACTCCATCCGCTTTAATCACACTTGACACACTTGCCACGCTTGAGACAGCCTGATACAACTGACACATTTGGTACACTCGATACACTTGACACGCACTATGCACGCGCACATCCACGCAGGCACAGAGGCACACGCGGCAGCCACGCAATCAAGCTCACACAACCACTTTGATCAAGCTTACAATCACGAACAGGCAGAGCCACACAGTCAATCGCACGCAACATCATGGACAGAACTTGACACAACCATTCAGAATCGCAGAACCGCCTGCCGCAGCCCACTCGATAACGCGATCAATACACATCGCTGCTCACAGTCACAAAGTCACGAATCACCATACAGACTCTCAATCTCTCGCCCAATCACGAGCATAGCCACTCACAAGCTGAGCTGGGAAGCACGTGCACAATCACTCACATAAGCACTTGCAAAAGTAGAGACACGCAAGACCTTGCAGTTAACCACGAGCAGGATCACGACCATACCCGCTTAATTACACATCGCAGAATTAAGCGCAGCAACACACTTGATCATGCGTAACAATCATGTACAACTGTGCGCCCAATCACACGCACAGATACAGCCATACATGACATGCTCAACATGCATGTTCCACTTCGACAAGAAAGCAAACCTGTCATCCACTCTGAGCCAAGCCTGCTGCTTGCAGGCTCCATCAGCATCCTTCTCTTTGGAGAGCCTCTCTGACCTCTTGCTGAGGAATGTCACATTGAAGGAGCGCCATTTGTACATTGAGTGCATGTAGGACCTTGCCTGCATGCCACAGGGTGACTGCGCCGAAGCCCGGCTCAGTTTCACACCATTGCACCGGCATTTCTTCGACGGATATCACCAAAGTCATTTCAGTTGTGCCCGATGCTGAGGAAAGGTGGCGCAGCTGGCGGTTTCAAACAATATGTCCGACCAGGAAAGCCACCCACCGTGCAGGCGGAAACTCGTAGCGGTGTTTGTGGGTTTGTGAATTGCCTGTTCAAGTGCACACAACAAGCCGCCTCCTTTAAGGCTTGTCTTTGCTTGTTTGTGGCTTGTTTACCTGTAAACGCGCGCTTTTCAGCGCACGTTCCCCATTGGCGCGGCTGCAAAGTGCATATGTTGGTGCCAAAGGCAGCTTCATCCTTCTACAGCCATGGATCCAACATGGTTCATGACTGACGGGGAGTTGATTAATACAAGCAACAAAACATGCATTTCGTAGATAAATTCACGGTGTTCGGCGCGTCAGCGTATCTCACCGCTCTTTCCGCAATGGCACCGCCGCCAACCGCATTTTCTGTGCAAACTGAGTTAGCACACCCCGGTATCCATGCCTGGCCAGATAGGAAGCACAGCCTCTCACGCGGGCCGGCTCAGCCCTCATCCCATGCCTGCCAGGCGGTATGTGCACCCGCTCATGCGCACCTGCTCAGCCTTCTATCCATGGCTGCCACACGGGAAGCACACCCGCTTAGTCACACCCGCGCAGGAGCTTGCTCAAAAAGACTTGGACATGTACTGGTGTTTCACTTTTTGAGCGCTCGCGCAGCCATGCGGGTGCGCCTGGGCGAGTGCGCTTAGCATCTGGCAGGCATGCAAAAAGGCTTCAAGGTCTCCTCACGGGGAACTCTGGCTTGTTTTTCGCGCTTGCTTGTGCTGCTTCGATCAATTTGTAGACCATGTAGACCCGAGTAGTGGGTCTTAACGTGCATGTCCAACAGTAAAAAAGGTGCCCATTTGGAACGCCTGTAATGCGCCGCCTTTTCGGGTCAGATTGTGTCCTTGCTGTCCCAACTGCGTCGGGGCAGCCTTGCAGCGCCGCGTTCGGGAGCAGCGCCCTGGCCACGGGAGGGGTGCTGGGCAGGGTCTATGCCTCTGACTCCGCCCACGTCCGGCGCCACTGCAACTCGGCAGGCTGGGAGCGTGGCTCAGCACGCTCAAGGGCAAGCGGAGCGCGTTGGGTAATTAACCTCAACGGCAGCCTCCGGGATTCGGTTGGTTCCTTGGTGGTGCGGCTTCCACCGCCGAGCAACACCGTGGCTCGGGCCGCCGACTCGCAGGGAAGACCCAAAACCGGTTCTGAAGGATGGGGAAAGCGCGCGCAAAGGTGAGGATCGCTGGACACCGCCAAGTTGGAAGGAGTTCGTTCGCCTCCTTTTGTAGCGCATTCGCATTGCAGCGTGCCTCTCTAGACGCGTTGACATGGTCGCCTGCCTTGGCTCCTCCGAGCCAACCCGGCGACAGCGTAACAATAATCATTACTGTAAGCTTGTCACATTAGAATGTGTGCTGTACCGCAGTCACCACCAGTTGCGCACACCACCCAAGCATACCGTCCCTGAAGTCTTGAGAACTTTACCACCTTCGGTTTTCACCCCCCCTCCCCTCGTCCCAGCTTTTTCGCGATATGCGTTGAGGATCCTTTGCCAAGGAGAACAACACCATTCAGCTAAATTTCAGCACACCTGGCATGGAAGGGTCAACTGCAACTGCTTGCATGGAAAGGTGCTACGGTAGCTACAATGATACAAATTATATATTTAACACCAAGATGGCTCACAGGGGGTGAGCAAGACCACTCCGAGCCTGAAAGGTTGACATAGCAAATACTCTCTACAGCCCTGCTTCAAGCCCTGCGCTCAAACTAGTGTAGCCATTCACCACAATATGTTGGCACGCCTGGCATCGCGCTATGCGCTGCGCCACTTACGAGGTGAGCAGAAGGCAATCAGAAAGTCAATTATCACGATGACATTTATGGCCCAGAGGTTCATGAGTTAGGTTCTCATGTTGCAAGTGTAGAATACCCCAAGGTACAAGACGAATGGCATGTCCGCATGTCATTGATTTGGCTCAAGACAAAAAGGCGCGCGTTGCGCGCGTTTGCCCAAGGTTAAGGGAGAGGTTGCAGTCACGGCGGGGTTCGTTCCTTTTAAGGTCCCGGGTCCCCCGTTGTTGAGAAAACTGTGTTTCCCTCTCCTTTGAGTGGTTATCAGCCGTAACGCTTTTCGGGTAAACAAACCCTTCTGTGACTGCGACCGTTTCGGTCGCACATGGAAGTCGGCCCCCACCGCGGTGTTCGTGGTGGCAAGGGGCCGCGTGCTCGGTTATTCAACACCCTGCAACAGATCATCGTTGACGAGTATAAGAAGCAGGACAGGCGCGTCCGGTGGATCAAGTTTACAGAGGCTTCAAGGCAACAGGTTGAGGCCCTCTTTGACTGGCGCGAGACACTGGATAATTGGCACCTTTTGTCCTTCGACCCTGAAGCTTGGGAAATCATCCAGCCTCTCCGTCAGGCTGACCCGTATTCGCTTGCGGACGAGACGTGGAGAGATCCGCCAAGAAGATCATCCACAAGCTCGCGATCACGATCTCCAGCTCGACGCCCAGGACCAGCGGAGCACTATCGCCTCGACGCCTACAGCTCAGACGAGGAGCCTCCGCAGGACGCGGAATCTCTCCGAACGGGCAGGTCGGCTTACGTGCCTCGGCGCGTATACGAGGCACCGGCGCATACTGAGCCTATTGCTTCGCGTAGCAGGAGGATTGGAACAACAGAGCAGCCACCGCCAAAGGCCGCGCCGAAGATCATTTTTGGCAGCAAGCCTCCATTGCCCAAGGAACTCCCTCGTGCAGCTTCTTCGGTTCCGGCAAAGGCAGCTATTCCTACAAAGTCCCCTCCTCGAGCAAGGTCTCCTACCAGGACTCAGAGTGCCTTTGGATACAAAGCGCCTCCGCGCGGTCTGAACAAGGCCGAACCCAGAAGCAAGTCCGGTTCAAACCCACCACAAGGGTACATCGTCAAGCCGCCGCCGCCCCAGGTCGCTAAAGCAGCTGCTCTTTTGAAGTGGCAACCAGCTGCCAATCCCGCGCGTGCCCCACGTAGCACCTTTTGGACACGCTGCTCAAAGCGCGCGTGGAGCTGGCTTTGTGTGTGTGCAAAATTGCGTTGCTGTGTCATGACTTCGACAGGTTTATCCCCACCCTCAGAGCCCCGCTCAAGGTCAACCCCAAACAGGGATTCGGAGGGCGAAGATCCTGACCTTGCCATGGTTCCTGCAGCAATGTCCACAATGCGCACTTCCACACCTCAACCCAAACACGACCATCGTCATCACCTCCAAGTGGTCCGATCGTGTCAGAACCCGCATCGTCCGAAGGTTCCCCAGCCACCCAGTTTCCTTCACAGGGCTCCCAAATACCCGACCCGATGAGTAACGTACCGGCTGCAGCCTTTATTGCTGGAGCTGCGGTGCAGCAAGCTCATCGAGCATCCGACCTCGCTGCTCAGGCAGCCAATCACGCCTTGCACCAACAGAAAGCCGCCGACCAGGCAAGACAAGAGGCCGGATGGGTCAGGGAACAGGCTGTAAGGGAAGTGTCAGATGTTAGGGTTCAAGCGGCCCAGCTAGCTTCACAAGCCCAGCAGGCTGTACAAACAGCACAACAGAGCGAGGCTCAAGTTAGACAACTAATCGAGCAGACTCGACAGGAAGCCATTGGCCATGTTGAGAACGCGCGGCAGGTTGTTAATGCTACTCAACAGGACGCTCAGCATGAGGTTCAACGCATCGTTCAGGAAGCTCAACAGGCAATCTCGCAAAGGGAACAAACAATTGCCAGTCAAGAGCATACCATTGTCCCAGGAAAAATCTGTGATGTATCAACGACTTGGTGATCTCGAACGTGTTGTTGCAGCACTCACCCAACAAGCTCGTGCGACCCCTGTTCCGATTCAAGAGTCCCCGCCAAAAGCCGCAACAACAGCCGAAACAGCTACGGAATCAAGCGCGGCTAAAGCCTCAAGTCAGGGCACAATTCCTTCAGGAACCCATCAGCCGGTTGGAGCACCTCAGGTTTCAGGTTCACAAGATGCCTCCGGTGTTGCCGTATCGTCGCAAGGGAATGCTTTGCCAAGTATTATCCCCGACCCTCCGTGTGGTCCTGTTCAAAACTCAGGACTTGGTCACGATGCCCCAGCTGATTCAAGGGACCCTGTTGGGGTTGCCACAAGTCAACATCCCGTAGGCCATCCGGCACGCTAGGAGCAGCGTCCTCTGTTGGAGACACAGCCCCGGGCGCGTCGAGGGCTAGCGGTTTGGATAGAGACGGTACAAGGGATCAAGCAGATGTGAGAGTGCAAGTGACGGCTGTAGCGGAAATGGTTCAGCAGCTTTCCCAATTGGTTGCTAATCAAGTGGCTCCGGCCGCACCACCTCCAGTGCCTCCCATGCCCCTTGCAGGGGCGCCGCCTCCAAAGCTGGCGACGGCATTCGTGTTCCGCCAGTACCAAGCGCAATGTTGGGAGGGTTGTACTCGTCATCCCCACAAGCGCCATGGGCCGCAATCTCCGATTCGTCATCAGACTCCAATGGAGATGACGACACTCCACAATGTCGAGTTTGCGGCGGCAGTCATGAAGACACGGAATGCCCGTACCTCACCATACCTGACCCTGCATGAATGGTGGGGAGGCGGGGGAGGCTCTGGCCAGTTCCCCAACGCAGACCCGTCTCAGGCCGCCGATCCCAATGTAGGCATGCCCATCAATGATCACGCCGCATATGAGGAATCCATTGTTCGCGTCAAGGATCTCAAGGATCTTGTACCCTCCGGAAAATGCGGGTCAGGCTAGAGGTTTCGTCAACCAAGTTTTGATGGCCATCAGTCGACTCCAAAAGACCCCCGGAGACGAAGTGTACCAGTGGGCCCACAAGCGTGTCCTCCTCTGAGCAGGAACTCATTGCGGACAAGCGCTTCCCACGTCTAGATCGTGAAGTAGCCGCAAAGCTCCTTAAAACCTGCCGCAAAGGTAAGTTCGGGCTCTTGTTTCAGAATATGGTTGAGAATCTCGCCAGGTGGGATGCCCGTAGGAAGGATCATGTTGCGTGCCATCTTCAAGCACTTCCAGCTGGAACGAGGTAGGATCGGAACCTTAGGAGGTCGTAACTTCTTAAAGTTGTCTCTTGCAGGTCTGTCCCTAGCTGACTTGGATGCCTTTCGGGAGAAGTACGTTTACGTGCTAACTGCAATTCCCGTGGCAGAACAACCCAAGGAAACAACCTTGTTTGATCACGTGTTGGATGAGCTGGAAAAGTGCACCCCGCTGAAGCCTAAGGTTGAAAAGGCAAGGGAAGCCCCTATCGGCAGCCACCGTAGGAAGCCGGAATGGTTGCGGTCCAAGGTTGATCTCGCTTTGGAACTCCATCAGGACAAGCGGAACAGGGATGAGTTTGACAAAAGTCTTCAAATCAAGCCAGCCGTTATGTCCCAGGGGAATATAATCCTAAGGCCATGCCTGCCGCAAGCAGCAAGGACAAGCCTAAGAAAAACAAGAAGAGTAAGAAGGATAAATCTGCTGACCAGCAGACTCCCGCAGCCCCCTCCAAAGCCACCTCCTCCTAAAGCTAATGCAGCGCCAGCCCCCAAGGGAAAGGTAAGGGTGGTTCGAACGCCTAGGTCTAAGGCCATCAGCAAGACAGCCAGTATGACCCCACGCATGTTTTATGCCTATAATTCGTGCAAGGCCAAGCAGTGCATTTCTCCACAGTGATACCAACAAGTACACTGGCCCCAAGCCCAAAAGCCTGTTGTCGCCGCCGCCGCCAAAGGCGAGTGCAGCTGTTGCACAGCTCATTCCGGCAATGGCAAGCGTTGCTTCCGACGACAATCGCATAAGCTGGCTTTGGGATACTGCCGCAGGGAGACACGTGATCGGTCGTCAAGCTTTGAATAGCAACATGATCAAGTGCGTGCGCGAGGCGACTGGGGGTGGTGCCCAACAAGGCACTACTTCATTAGGGTTCGAGGACAGCCGGGTGATACCTGCTGAAGAACAGGTGTACGTCCTCCGTGATTGCCTGATTACCGATTGAAGCTGCTGCTATGAGCGCGGCCGAAGACGATGTTGTTTCATGTTAGCGGCTGAGGAAGCCCCTCCACCCGAGGATGAGCTTCCATTGATCGCTTTTGGGGACGGTGACCCAACACATGCTACTGCGTTGAAGGAGCAAGCAAAATCTCCCGAGCACATGGGGTCCCATTTCCCTAAGAACCCATTTTGCAAAGTGTGTTCCATCTCAAAGACTACTTCTGCAAGGGTAGCGCACAAGAAGGATGCCAGGTCAGACGACAAAGTCGACGTCCCAACCGCACCATTTCAACATTCTGTGATTCTTGCCATGGGCGATGAACATCTCGGAGTAGGTTTCGGAGGAATCAAATCCCACCATGTAGTAGCGTTCGCCTTGCCTACCCTGTGAGTAGGCGAGACACGCAAGCGCATGTTAAAAAAATCCGTCAGTTCATGGGCCTTCGGGCCACTGATTCGCCGCCAGCATGTCTAAAAATAGATGCAGCAGGAGAGCTCGAAGGAGCGGCGCACGAAGCCGGTCTCGTCCCAGAGACAAGCTTGCCGAACAGGTGGCCCCACAATACCATCCTGGAGCGCGACATCCGTGAAGAGAAGGAGTGCTGCCGCAGCATCCACTTGCAGTCTGGGTTGCCCTACTCGTTGCATACGTTTAGCTATCCCTTTGCATGCCTCACCATGTCGTTCGATAGGCCTGCTCCGTTCAGCCCCGGTAAAACCCAATGGGAAGCTCTCACAAAGGAAAAGTTCCAAGGTAAGAGATGCTGTTTCGGGCAATTGGTTTGGTACAGAACTAAGACTCCTGGCAAGCGCACTCTCGATCCGAACATGGCGCCAGCGCTCTTTTTTGGGTTGGAGGGTCGATCCGGGGTTGAGGTGCCGTAACGTGGTCAAAGTCATGGACTATGAAGCCTTCCGTCAAGTCAAAATCCGTGTACACAACTGTTGAGAGGATCACCAAGTTCAAGGAAACGCCAGGTTGTCGTGCATGCACCGGTCATTCCTATGCCATGTTTAGAGCTTGGCAGGCATTGGGTGAACATGTATCATCAATTGTTATGGGTCTGCCATTTTGGATCAAGACTGAGCCAAATTGGCAGACACCTGGTTACTTTGTTGACTGGAGTGGGACTCCGGTATGTCTGGCGCCGATGCAGGCCCTTTGGTGGCCCATTGTCAGGCGCGGATGTTGCACCCGGCGGCCCTCCTGGACTTCGAAGCCTACGTGCAAGGACTGCTGGCCCGTGGGGAACGGGACCAGGCCGTTTGGCTGTGGAGGGCAGTTGTGGTGGTTGTGCACCTCCCCCCAACCGAGACCTCTGAGTTTCGCATTCCTTCCCTGGGGTCGTTGCGGGAGGTCCCCTGCATGGTGGCAGGGTGTGCTAGGTGCACAGAAATGCGTGGGGGGGTCCAGTTCCCGTGGCTCGGGATTTGGACCAAACGCGCAGTCCTGGTTCAAGCAGAGGTTGGCCCGGAGGCTGCTTGGGACCTTTACTATGCGGGCCGGGACTACCTGGATGAGGATCAGCTTCGGGCCGTTGACTCGGTGCGAGTGCAGCAGCTGGTCCCCGAGCACATGGCGCGCTTCATTGGCTACGTGGAGTTGGCCGGCCTTGAGGAGTGTGGCCTCGATCGGGAGGCCGTCTTCTGGGCGTGGAGGAGGTGGCAGGCAGGCCGTGTCTCTTGGCGAGAGCCGGCATATGAGCCGATCCCCTCTGGCGACTGGGAGAGTCGCGATGGGGCCACTGCGTGGGCCGGGAAGGCTCTGGGACAGTGGCTGGCTGGTTTTGCAGCGGGAGAGCGTGTTTTTCCCCCCCTCGCATGCGGTGTCCCTCACACGGCACGTCATCCGGGACAGGCCACTCTGCGAGGAATGCTCAGCCATTTGGTCTCTCTGGCGCCATGGCAGCTGTACCGACCGGGATCTACGCTCGCCTGGCGGGGGACGCCGGGGGGCAGTGGGACCCGGAGTCGGCTTTGGGGGCGGTGGGCGCCCAGCACACCGCCAGGTGGAGGCGCGAGCACGGGCTGCAGAATGATGCGGGCTTTGCGTTCGCCTTCCACTCGTTTGAGGAGGCACTGACTACTGGCGGCAGGGACCTGGCCAATTCGTGGGTGCGGGTGCGTAGCGCCCAGGAGTCCGATGTGGTGCCGGCCGCGGCTGATGTGGTGGAGGGCGAGAGCCGGGGGACGGCTGTTCATCTTCCTTTTCGGCCTCTGGCCCCTCGGCCTTCGAGGGCTCCGGCGGTACGCCTTCGAGCAGTTCAAGACGAACCGGAGGCGATCACGATGCAGGTCCAGCGGCTCGGCGAGGCACTGCAGGACATGGGGGCGATGAAGCCGACAGGGGTCCTGACGGAGCAGCTGCGGCGCGAGTGGAGAGGATCATGTACTCGTTTGGCGCAGCGGCTGGTGACGGAGGCGGAGAGGGCCACGGTGTTGAATGCCTTGCGCACATGGGGTGAGGTGATCACCTTCATGCAGGCGCGTTCTCGACCGCTGCCACCAGAAGTGGTCGACCTTGATGTTTTCCTCCATGAAGGAACAGCTGCCCCGGCCCGTGCTACCCAATCACTGCGCTGGCTGACCAAGCAGGCGAGGGTGGATCTGGGGTTGGGCATGCTCACGCCGCCTGCGGGACAGGCGCGCCGGGCAGGGCCCAGGGGGCAGGCAGCAGTGGTGGAACCGGTGATGCTGCTGAAGATGGAGCAGCGGATGGAGGAGCTCTACACGCAGGGCGATGATCGCTGGCAAGCGTTGCTGGCGGCGTGGATGCTCTATGGAGGAGTTCTACGCCACAAGCACCTCACTCGGGCGGAGGTGCGGAAGGTGACCATGTCGACGGTCCATGCGCACTGCAGCAAAGGGAAGCAGCGGCGACTGCGCAAGGGCTTCGACTTCTGCGTGCCCGGCCAGCTGTCAACCGGGTGGGACTGGTCGGCGGCCTGGCTCCATGACTTTGCCCTGGTGCCGGAGAAGCAGAAGGCAGACTGCGGGCTGGCGTTCCGTCGGGAGGGGATCCCGTGGTCGCTGTCCGATGTCTACCGGATGGTCCGGCACGAGTTTGCGGACTTGGTGGAGAACCCGGCGATGGTTTCGTCATACTCGTTCCGGCGGGTTGGTACAACGGTGGGCCAACTGGTGGGGTTGGCGTTGGGCGACTGGCAGACCAAAGGTGACGTCCCGGAGGATGCTTGCACTACAGCGGGGCCAAGTACGCGGCGTCCTTGTTAGCCAAGCACAGGATGGTGGGAGCGGTGGCGGCTCTGACCCGCCACGAATCCTGGGAGTTGGTACCGCCGGCGGAGGTTCAGGAGGCGGCCCAGGCTGGCCAGGCGGCGTCAGCCCAGGCCAAGGCGTGGGACGCCCAGGTGGTGTGGGCGGCCCCCCCACGCCCCAAGGAGCTTCAGAAGCGCTTCGCCCTGACGCAGAAGCTTAAGCGGATAGCCAAAGCCAAGGCGGAGGCAGCTAAGCCAGCAACCACGATGCCGGCCTCGCTCAACGGCCGGCGCCTGACCGCAGTGATGCGTGATGGCAAGAGGCTATGCCCGGCGTTCCAGGCGGGGCAGTGCCCCGGGGAGCGAGTGTGCGGGTTTGCGCACTTTTGTGCATGCGTCCGCTTGACGGGGAGAGCCTGCGGCGGGAAGCATGCAGCGGGCGTGTGCCGGGTGACGAAGGTGGTTATGGTGGAGGACCCGGAGTCGTCCATCCCGGCCCGGCCGTCGGGGGCCGCGAGCAGTGGCTCGGCTAGTGCCGAAGCGATGATGCTGTCGCCCAAGATCAAGGCGGTGCCCCAGAAGCGGCCACCAGAGCCGAGCGGCCCTGGTGAGAAACGGAGGAGGCGTGACGCCTGGCCCGAGGGTGACTCGGAGGCCCCGTCACAGCCTTCACGTCCGGCGGCTGTGCTCCCTGTGGCCCAGGGGGACCAGCTGTTTGATGCCCTTGCGGAGGAACGCGCCGCGCAGGTGGCTACGTGCATCTACCAGAATGCGAAGGGATCTGCCTTCCGAGCAGCCCGGAGAGCCGGGGGGGCGTGACATTGCCGGGGGCGTTCCCGGTGTACATGCCCATCACGAAGCCACGAGACCGCACGGAGGGCTGGAAGAACATGTGGGCCGTGCTGCAGCAGACGTTGGCGGCAGGTGAACAGGCTCTCGTGCACTGCATGGCGGGCCGGCACCGGGCCGCGGCGATGGGCATCCTGGCCCGTGCAGTCTTGACCCGGGAGACCGTCTCGGAGTCGGAGGCGTGGATCCGTGCCCGCAGAAGCATCGAGTACAGCAAGATCGCCCGCGACAAGGACACTGGGATGTGGGTGGAGCGAATGCGGCAGGAAACGAGGGTGGGACCCTCGTGGCCTTTGCCGGTGGGATACGTGACCACGGTGCGCTCGAACATCCACCTGCGCATGATGAATGATGCGCCACTGTGTAGCCACAAGCAGGCGCGCTCTGGTGCTGGGCGCTTGAGGGATCCGATCCTGTGCGACACCTGGGAGGAGGCGTCAGCGTGGGGGCGGACTTTGTGCCACCTTTGCCAGGTGCGAGCTCCAGCTGGGTGGCGGCGCAGTGAGTAGACTATGGCTGATGTTTTGCGGTTTTGCCTTGTACGCCCCGGCGCATCCAAATAAGCTTGGGACCCCATTTTGCACGGGCCTCAGCCTGTGCCGACGGGCCCGACCCTGCTGAGAGCGAGAATAAAGTCGATGTTGAGGACGAACTGTTTCAGCCCCAGAACCTCTGAGCCCCCCCCCCCCTAAGGGGAGTGGAGTTTGGCCCGGACTTTCGGTTTTTGGGAGATGTGGAAGGGCGAGTGACAGTCCCCCGCAAGTGATGCTTCATGGCTTGACCCCACTGCACCTGCACTGTCATGTGGGTGTCCGTGTGAGACAGGGAGGGAGGTCGGTCATGGGATGGGGTCTGCCTCCCATTTCGTATTGCAGGACTAGATCCAGCTTTGACGGCCAGGCCGGGGAGTGACCCCGGCGGCAATGGCCAGTTTGGGGTTGGTGCCCCCACCTGGGAAGACCATTGAGGAAACCCTTGGGGCCCTGGCAATCAACTGCGATTTGGAGCAATCGGTCGTCCAAGCCCTCCTCAAACACAAGATTGCCAACCTGGAAGAATTTCGGTTTTTCTTCTCGGAGGCACAGGTAGAAACCTTCCTGGGCAAACTGAATCTGGGTTTTTTTTTTGAACTTGATGACGCGCGCCCTCAATCCGTGACACACGCCGACTAACGGCCCGGTCAAGATATTCAAGACCGGAAGTGGGGAAAACACCGCACCTGATGCAACCAGACCAAGAACAAGGGGGGCCCAAAGGAACCAAAAAAGGGGGGCCAAGAACCAACAAGAACAAAGCATCAGGCGCAGCAATCTATTGCATGCGGGCAAGAGGTGCAAGCCCGTCTTGTGTCTTCTTCCAAGCTCTGAGTCTAAGCGCGGCAAGGACATCTGGCTTTTCATCTGCTGGCATTTCAAGGTTAACGACAGGCTCCAGTGTCGGGATTTCAGGCCTTCCCGCACCACCGAAGCGGGATTTCAGGCCTTGCAAACTGAATCTGGGAGATGATCGAATGATCCAGGTGGCTCGTTTGAGGCGGGCCTGGTCCGCGGTTTCACTGTATTTCAAGCAGTGTGACACCGACCGTTCCAAAGTGAGTGCCACTGACCTCGATTCACTGCTGGGAGACAGCGAGCTTCGGGATGTCAAGGTGGCCTTTTGGACCAGGTACCGAGTCCGGCTCCCCCCCCTTCGGATGCCACCGTTCCCGAGTGAGTCGAGAGATGTCCAAGAGGCTGCTGTGTGTTTTCGATGTTTGGAAGGTTCGTTCATTGCAATTCCAGCTCATGTCATCTAGCAAGAAGAGGAAGCTGGCGGACACCTTGTTCGTCGAGGAGGACGCGGACGAGGACACTGTGGCCAGGGATTGGGAGGGCTATCTGGACAAGCTCTACACGTTGCTGGTGGCCTACGCCCTGGCTGGCACGGGCCGAGTGTCAGGTGCTCCGGAGGCGGCTAGGGAGGCCGTCCTGGGGGCCGACAGCACGAGCTTCGTCCAGGTCCCGCTCGATGTCCTCCTTGGCCTACTACCACCGGGCAAAACGGGTGCTCCAGTCGCTCCCGCATCACAAGCGGCTGGGATGGCTGCAGGCTCAGGACCTGGCTGAACGGACTGAGTGGGTGACCAAGTTCCGCGAGAGCACCAAGACGCTGGGCAAGGTGGTTATGGAGGTGTTTGAGGCCCGGGACCCGCACTGGGTGGTGCGTGCCGGCGAGGGGAGCGCCGCGCCGGCCACTCCAGCCGTGGGCAAAGTGGCGACCAACACCCCGAGTACGTCCCTCTTCCAGCTGGGTAAGCCAATCGGCGGTCGGGCGGTGGCTAAAGTGCTGAACTGGTACCTCCCCCAGGAGCAGGCGATGATGGAGTCCGGACTGTGGAAAGACACGCAGTATTCCGCATGCGTGTTTGCGGGGGCCCGGAGCAAACTCCAGTGCCTCAGGCACAACGTCCAGGAGATCGAGGAGTGGCCGCCTTTGATGTGCCATCATACTCACCACCCCCGAGAGTGGGAACCACAGGAGAGTTCCGATGGCAGGTGGTACCCGTCTAAGGCCGAGGCGGAGTACACGGCGGCGCTGGCATTCAGCATTGCGGTGGCAGCTTCGTGGTGGGCGGCCCGGGTCGGCAAGGCACGCCTGAAGGTCCCGCGGATGCCAGCGATCGAGACAATAGGTCGCCGGGAGCACTGGTTGGAATTCGATGGACGGGCCCTACATGGCACCGATGGCGGTGAGCCTCGGGCTCAAGCCACCCCCATTGGCCTTGGGTGCCACGGTGCCGCGGCGAGTGGTGATCCTCGAAGTGCTATACGAAGATGGCACCCTACCCGAGGACGTGGGTTGGACGAGGGCATCACAGCCATCGAGTATCCACGTCCGACTGGAAATGCCCGTGGGTGCCGGGGCACGACTCGTGGGACGAGTGGATCCCACGCTTTGTGCAGTATGTCCACCAATCAGGCCTGGGTGAACGGTTGCCGGAGTTGATGGGCAAGAGGCTGGCCTGGAGGAGGTGTGCGAGGCTGACATTTTGGCAGGCTTGGTTTTGAGGAGTGTGTCCAGCAGTCGGCTGCACAGCCAGCACGACGGAAGAACCGCCGAGTGCCGAGACGAGGAGTTCTGCTAGCATGGGGCGGTTTGCCGGGAGTGGATGCCAGAGCGGTCCCGTGGAGGCGTTGGACGCAAGAGGCAGTGGTGAACTGCTTCTTGAGCCTTTTTCCTGAACCCTGGTTCAAGGGCTTCCGCTTCCCCATGACTGAGGAGGAGTGGCGGCATAGGCAGCAGCTGGATTGGGATGGCCCCCTGGGCCCTACCACGGCCCCGGCGGGGGTCCGCATCCGGTCGCGCACAGCTGAGGGGCAGCAAGTGGGCGCGTTGAGCCACAAGGCAGCCTTGCCCCCGCTGATCTCCGGTGTGCCCAATCCGGACGACCACTTCGCTACGGCCTTGGCAATGAAGATGACACCGACTCCACTGGAGCAGGAAGCCGTGATGGATGAGGATTTGCAGTTCGTGGCTTCAGTCATGGCGGCACGCAGGGGGGACCTGCGCCAGCTGCGACGTGGCGCCATTGGGGCAGTCAAGGAGCTGAAGCAGAGATGGAAGCGAGTGGATGATCAGTTGAGGCGATTCCAGGCACCAGCCCTCCAAGCAGTGACAGCACAAAGGGACATTGGATTGCTGGGCCTGTTGGTGATATTGTTGGCGTGGCCCGACGTTTCATACCCCCATGGCCTGGCTTTGCCCCCCACTACGGCGTTTTCCCCCAGCAAGACGCGCGGAGGATTACCTTTGAGGAGGTCCTGGAGGGGGCGGGCGAGCTGGCCAGTTTGCGTCCGGGCAAGGATGACACGTTCCTGCTGGAGCAGTCGCAGAAGGACGCTGACCGTGGGTTTTGCACGGCCCCGATGTCCCTGTCCGAGCTGCAGCGGGAGCTCAGAGGGCAGGAGTTCCGACTCATACCCAGGTGTGTCATCACACAGTCGTCAGGCAAACAGCGAGTGATCGACAACGCAGACACAGGGGGGCAATCCCTCCGGTCATCGGACGCCAACAAATTAGTCCTCTGTTCACCGTTGAGGCCAGCTCAGCACATTGCAGCGGTGATGCAACGCATGGATGAGAGCCAACTTCGCTCAGCCCGCGAGGGTGACTCGTGGGAATCCGGAGGGGAGGATTGGCCAGATGCCTATCGCCACTCTCCTATGAGCAGTGAGGAGGCAAGGGGCTGTATCGTTTGTTTTTGGCATCAAGGCTGGGGGGCGCCTGCATTTCAGCGGTATGCAGGATTGCTCTTTGGCCTGCCGTTGGCGGTGACCAGTTTCAACCGATACTCTAGGCTGGCGGAAGCGCTGGCCAGACGACTGCTGGTCCTTATGGTTTCGTTCTACTTTGATGACGCCCACATCACGGATTGGCGGTCGGCCGGTGGCTCCGGCCAGTGGGCGCTGGAAGAGCTGAACCGGCTACTGGGCACGCCGTTCTCCGAGGACAAGAAGCAGCCTATGGCAGCCCAAGGCCTTTTTCTGGGGCTTGACCATGACCTATCTCAGGCACTGCGCGACGGCGTGGTGTCCTTCTGGGCTCGGGAGCGGCTGCACGAGAAGATGTCCGGGATGATCCAGAAGGCCAGGACCGAGGAGAAATTAGCACCTGGCCTCGCGGCCAAGATCTACGGCCTGGCTAACTTCTTCGAGATGGGAGTCTATGGCCGCGTGGGATGCGGAGGATTGGGCTCCATCAAGATGCGGCAGGCTGAAAGATCATCTGAGCTGACTGAGCCTATCAAGGCAAGCCTTGAGTTGCTAGAAGCAGTCTTTGCTACCCAACCGCGGCGAGTGCTTCCGGTTTTGCCAGTGCCGTGTGAGAGGTTTGTGATCGCTTCGGATGCGGCTCTTGAGAGCCCACGTCAGGGGACGGGAGGTTTCCTGATGGTTTGGGCCGACGGCTTCGCCGAGCGACGGGAAGCTTTTGTAGCCGACATCCCACTTGAGCTTTACCAGTTGTGGACTCCGGGGGACCGGAAGATTGCTCAATTGGAGCTGTCCATGGTGTTGTACGCCCTTCTCTGCCGACCGGATACCTTCCGTAATCGGCGGGGAGTGTGGTACATCGATAACACCGCAGCCCTGATGTGTTTAATCCGTGGTAGATCCAGGGAACCCGATCTGGAGCGAATGTCCCATGTGATACACACAATTTTGTATGGGCTGAAAGTTTGGATGTATTGGGAGTGGATCCCTTCCAAATCCAATTGGTCAGATGCGATTTCTCCTTTAGGATGGCAGGACCCATGGGCCCGCCAGAATGATTTCTCGATGTCTACTGCTTTCTGTTTCCCCATCATGTGGAAGCTGCCCTTTCGTGCCGTGCTCGCGGTGACGAGCTTTCTGTAGTGCTTTGGGAGTTGATGAAGTGCATTGGGGAACTTTTAA
This sequence comes from Effrenium voratum, assembly GCA_963377175.1. Taxonomy (NCBI): domain Eukaryota; class Dinophyceae; order Suessiales; family Symbiodiniaceae; genus Effrenium; species Effrenium voratum. Next base: position 35,216 of record CAUJNA010000838.1, read on the forward strand.
GGATGTTAGAGGCATCCCAACCGGAGTTGACCGGTGGCCCCCTCTAAGCACAGCCCATGCAGGAGATGCATGGAAATCCAAAGCATTATCCCTCAGGCGATGAGGGTTGTTACAGGCACGGGCAGTGCAGACTATGAATGATGAGAAGGGAAAAAGAATTGGGGTGCGTCGCAGCCTAGCAGTAGGAACGATACGTGACACATTGATGTATGCCATGTTTAGAGCTTGGCAGGCATTGGGTGAACATGTATCATCAATTGTTATGGGTCTGCCATTTTGGATCAAGACTGAGCCAAATTGGCAGACACCTTTTTGGTTTCCCCACCCAACCCACCCTAGTTGTCTGGCCTGGCGTCCAGTAGCCGACAACTTTGAAGGTCCCGATGGGACTGGGGTTTGCGCAAGGGCGCACTGTGCTGTTTCGAGGGGAGGGGAACTTTTAAGGATGTTAGAGGCGTCCCAACCGGAGTTGACCGGTGGCCCCCTCTAAGCACAGTCCATGCAGGAGATGCATGGAAATCCAAAGCATTTTCCCTCAGGCGATGAGGGTTGTTACAGGCACGGGCAGTGCAGACTATGAATGATGAGAAGGGAAAAAGAATTGGGGTGCGTTGCAGCCTAGCAGTAGGAACGACACGTGACACGTTGATGAAGATTCACAGTGCTGAATGCAAGAAGAGGTTCTCCAAGCTTGTTTCTGCAGATAGGGCTGAAGCAGCTGTAAAAAGCGCTGCCAAAATTGAGTCTAAGGAACCCATTCCCATTGTTCATACCGAAGGGGATGAGGAGCTGGCCAGAGCAATCCACGCATCCGAGCATGATAAAGATCCTAAAATCGCAGTTAGCGCAGAAGACGTAGCGCATGAATTCGATGCAGCCGAAGCCGGGGAGCCAGCTCCCTCAAGACCCGGTGCCTCATTTTTCGATTCCGCGCCAGCGACAGCCGCTACATCGCAAGGTGAAGATTTTTGGGTGTTCAAAGAAAATGCCAACTGTTTGGTTAGGTACCATATCATGCCAAGGCAGAATCTTTTTACCCCAAACAAAGTCGAGGTTTGCCCCGTTTCCCCAGAAAGGTTCACTGCAGCTCGCGCCACTCGTGCCGTGTTTCAGGGGCAGAGCAGACAACATCCACGATGGTTGGTTTGGTAGCCGACCAAATCGCTCACTTGCGGGTTCATGGACCGGCTTCACAGTGTTCAAGTTAAAACCCACTCAGTCCGATTGTGTTATCACCGCAGGTGCAGCCGTGATGTTAGGGTCCGTACCGCCGACGCCTCCCACCAAAGCGTCAAAGAACGGTCGTCCAGACACATTGCCAATTTTTGGCACGCCGTGCAGAGCAGAGGTTGACACTCCGCCGCCCAAGCAGTTTGTGGTAGGGAATCATCGTGCCCGCAAGCGTCAGGCACGCATGGACAAGTTACCCGTGATGTTTGAATACGCATGCTCACCAGAGTCCAATATGGGTCGCGTGTTTGAAGGTCTAGGCATACCACATGTTAGGCTGGCTAAAGAGCACATCGACCTTAGCACCGATGAAGGAGAAATCCAACTGCAGTCACAGATAGAAGGTTGCGAGAAGCCCAATCTGTGGGCCGCAATTCCCTGCACATCCGGATCAGCGTGGCAACGCCTTAACAAGGCCAAGCTAGGAAGCCAATTCAAAAAGAAATTGAAGCAGAAGGTTAGAGAGTCGAGAGAGTTGTTCTCCAGATGCAGACGTCACGCTGAGACTGTCCTTCATCAGGGGGGTAGTGTTTCGTTTGAATGGCCAAGGGATTGCGACAGCTGGGCTAGGAATGATGTTGCTGCATTCTTTAGGGAATACGCACAGGCCTTTACCCCAGCGACCTTCCATGGTTGTGTGCTAGGTCTAAAGGACAGCAACGGTTGCCCCATCAAAAAGCCATGGAAAGTGTTGACTAGCAATAGCACGCTCGCATCCGCGCTAAGTGCGTTCAAGTGTCCGCATGAGAAAGGATTTAATCACTCGCTTGCAGCAGGTAACAAAACCGCAAAGACCGCTTTCTATCCCGAAGGCATGTGTCTCACAGTTGCCCGTGCGCTGTATCCGACAGTAGGACCCGTTGTGCCTGCGATGCCTGTTCAAGTGCCATTGCCTCTCGACCACCGGGAACGTGAGCAGCAGCTGAAACACATATCCCCTCTCTCTGGTTTGGAAGATATAGGAATAGCTGTTGAGTCCGATGAAAAGTGTCACGACATCGTCGAACAAGTTCTTGATGTTGAAAATCTCATCGCACATTCCCTAGGCAAGGTAAAGAGGAGAAGGATCTTGAAATCACCGCAATGGTGACCAGACTCTTGTCACGTGCCGAAATGTTGGCTTCCCTTGAAGCCGTTCGACTAGAAGCCACAGGTCTCGAGAAAGCCGGTGTTTGGGATCTTAATTCAGTCCGAGAATACGATCAAGTCGCTGCTGAGGCGCGACGATCCAGTGTAAAAGTTCACTTCGGACAGCTGATGTCGCTAGCATCCGCCAAGTTCGCCGAACTCGCGAAACACCTTTAAAAGATGAAAGGTAGGATAGTGTGTCGCGGAGACTGTGCGAAAGACGAACATGGTGCAGCGGCTGTATACCAAGAACTGGGAGCAAATCCCACGAGCGTACAAGGTCTTAATAACTGTCTCGCTTATGGATCCCTGCCAGGGAACTCCACCGCAACAGCGGACGCTATAAAGGCTTACGTACAAGCACTGCTGAAGTCCAAGTACCAAACTTGGATCACACTCCCGCCTGAGCTCCGGCCGAGGTGGTGGCGCGAGCGTTTTGTGAAACCTCGTTAAAGCTCTTTATGGCGCTGGCGGACTCTGGGAGGCACTCAAAGGTTTCATTAGTGAACTTGGAGGGCGTGAAGTCGCAGAGTTTCCCGGAAACTTCTGGTTCAAGGAGTCCGGGTTACTTCTCTCGACATACGTCGACGACTTGACATTGGCCGGCCCCAGCCACCTTCATAAAGACTTCTGGGAAAAGTTAACAAGACTGGTAGACATAGAATTCCCAGAAGATATATATCGGGTGCTAGGCAGGAATCACCTTTTGATAGATGCTCCGAAGGACCCAACTGAACCCGATCTTAATGCCGCAATGGGCAGATTGAAAGGGGGCATGGCGTTCGACGTGCGAGATTATGCTCATCAAACGGTTGCGATATATCTTGAGGTAGCACAGCTAAAAACTGAAAAGTTGCGTGGTGCCACTACTCCATTCTGTCCCGCTGGATCTCTAGATCCCGCAGATGACGCCTTGGAGGGTGAGCTCGGCTTCGCCGCTTGCCGCGTGCTGATGAAGGCTTTGTGGTTGGGGCGTTTGGCACGCCCGGACCTGGTCAAGCCGATTGGTGACCTTGCGTCCTTTGTTCAGAAATGGTCTAGGAATTGCGATAAGCAATTACATAGGCTTGTCTGCTACATTAATAGCACGGTGAACAGCACCCTAGTTGGCACAGTTCAGGACTCGACTGATGAGTTGCATCTTTCTCTCTATGTGGACGCCGATTTCGCTGGGGAAGGAGACGCAAAATCAACGTCCGGAGGTTTCTTGGTGTTGAGTGGCCCGCATACGCACTTTCCCCTCGCGAAAGGCAGACCTCGGTCTGGCGCTCGAAGGCGGAAATAGTGTCTCTTGCGTACTCCCTGTACCAGGAGGCACTACCTGCACTCAGCTTATGGGAGCTGATTTGGATAGGCCATTTCATCTCAAGATCCATGAGGATAATCAGGCCACCATCCTCGTAGCGAAGAAGGGTTTCTCATCTAAGCTACGCTGTGTACAACGCACGCACAAGGTGAACCTTGCTTGCATTCCAGAGCAGCTTGAAAGTGACCACATGTCAATAGAATATGTCAAAACAGACACGCAGTCAGCAGACATTTTCACTAAAGCACTTCCTCCCAACAAGTGGGACCATGCCATCAGGTTGCTCGGCATTCGTGTTGACCTTCCAGAGAGGCTTGAAGATGCGCGTGAAAGTAGATCCGCTAAAGCAGCTGCATAGTGCGCTGCGGCATGTCCACAAAAATTTCCAAACGTGTGCAAGTGACTGGGCGATGCTTGAATAACTTGCGTCAGTCGTTGTGATGTAAACTTGACTTCAAGTTGGCGTGGTAATGCGCCCAAGACACTCCCTCAGTGCCGTCAATGAGGGGGAGTCAAGTATCACGATGACATTTATGGCCCAGAGGTTCATGAGTTAGGTTCTCATGTTGCAAGTGTAGAATACCCCAAGGTACAAGACCAATGGCATGTCCGCATGTCATTGATTTGGCTCAAGACAAAAAGGCGCGCGTTGCGCGCGATTGCCCAAGGTTAAGGGAGAGGTCGCAGTCACGGCGGGGTTCGTTCCTTTTAAGGTCCCGGGTTCCCCCGTTGTTGAGAAAACCGTGTTTCCCTCTCCTTTGAATCAGAAAGGCACCTTTTTGTGCAAACTGTTTTGCGCGTGGAACTCATCGCAGATGAAAAATCAAAAGTCAAGCATTGCAGGGGAACACAAGACAACATTTGCTCTCGAGGCTCTTAGTGGGTTTTCCAGCAATTCGATTCAGCAGTGAGAAAGGCTGCTGAGGACATTGCCATGGAACAAATCACAGTGCCCAATGTTGTTTTAACCTTTAACTCACACATTTGCGAAGCATGTGTTTGCAAGCATGGAACATGCTATTTGAGCCCACAGAAGGCAATCCCTTCAAAGAGGGAAGCGAGGCAGTCATGTGAGCTTTCCATCGAGGCAAAAATCTAAGTGCTCAGTTCTACCCGAACAGACTGCAAAACCAGACCAATCGGAGAAACCATGTCGCCGACATTCAAACAGAGCAAGCGTGAGTCACATGTGGCAGGTGTGCCTTAGAAAGGTGAGCAGGCAGCGCGAGGGAGCAAGCGGGTGGGTGAGAGTGTGAGAGTCTGAGTGTAAGATGGACAAACGCTTGGTCGACCGGGATAAGCAGGGGAGAAGCATGCAGAGTGACTGGGAGTCAGTGGCAGGGCAGAGAGAGCGATTTTCCAGCGATTCAGAGGACATTGCCATGGAACAAATCACAGTGCCCATGTTTGTTTTAACCTTTAACTCACACATTTGCGAAGCGTGTGTTTGCAAGCATGGAACATGCTATTTGAGCCCACAGAAGGCAATCCCTTCAAAGGGGGAAGCGAGGCAGTCATGTGAGCTTTCCATCGAGGCAAAAATCTAAGTGCTCAGTTCTACTCGAACAGACTGCAAAACCAGACCAATCGGAGAAACCATGTCGCCGACATTCAAACAGAGCAAGCGTGAGTCACATGTGGCAGGTGTGCCCTAGAAAGGTGAGCAGGCAGCGCGAGGGAGCAAGCGGGTGGGTGAGAGTGTGAGAGTCTGAGTGTAAGATGGACAAACGTTTGGTCGACCGGGATAAGCAGGGGAGAAGTATGCGGAGTGACTGGGAGTCAGTGGCAGGGCAGAGAGAGCGCGCAGAGGGGCAGCTACATGGGGAGAGAAAGTGCTGGGAGACAGCCAGGCAACGAATGAGCTGACATGACTAGAAAGGCCAAAATTGCTTTGGAGGGAGCGGCGCATAGAGAGTTAGAGGGAGAAGACGCAAAGCAGCAGGTCATTCTTTACAATACACGAAGATGCCAGCGCAATATGGAGAGTTGGAGTTAAGGATTTAATCTGGGCATTCGGACGTGACACGTAGAGTTCTTTGCCAGGTACGAACAGACACTCGGCGAGGACACCATGTTACATTGATCCACGGCCTGGAGGTGTGCTGCGGATGTCTGCAGATTTGGCATGTCGCGTCGTGACAATGAGGCATCCGGAGCAAGGCTCAAACATGCCTAAACCCTGACTGAATGAAGACCAGCGCGGCAGTGCGAGAATTCCAAATCAGACTATATAGCTCAAGTAGCTTGCTTTGTATGTTCGTGGTGACGCGTCAATGCCATGGATGTGCGAGACCAGCTGCCAACTCCCAGGCTAGCGGCATGACATATTGTGACGTGAGCTGAGGGAGATCGAGGGTGTTGTTCAACTGTTGGACAGTCCCTGGCAAAATTTAGATTTGGCCTGACATTCTCACCCTGATTCCTCGGACAAGGCATAAACCGACCAGATTAAAAGAGTTTCATTGTTGAGGCGTCAGGCATGCTGCCAGTTCAAGTCTACCTGAAAGCAACATGCGTGCAAGGCAGAAGATTCACGAATCCATGCATAATGGCCCTTGTCCCCCCACCATGTTTACTTTTCGCGCTTAGTCAAATAAGATCGGTGGCTGGGCTTGCTGAGGCAGAGCATGGCCGCTGAGTTCCCGAGAGTTGCGTATGAGTTGAAACAGTATAGGAGTATGTTTTGGCCGCTTTGCCAGCAACACAATTTCCGGTTTGGGTGAGTGTCTTGAATGGTTGTTCTCGCAGTTTCGTGTGTGCGTGTGTGTTTCATCAACGACCCATTGACAGCATGTTAAATTTCTTTGACTGTATGACTACATTGAGTTCGGTTGGCTCTTCATGGCAGGTATGAAGTCGCAATGCTTTGCATTCCTTTTCTGACTTGATGCTTTCCGAAGTTGGCGTGTCAAAGGCGAGAGATGCTTAGTCAATAACTTGCGTTTCTCACAGATTCAAGGCTAGGATAGCTTTGTCAGACTGCCTGCTTTTCTGCAGTTTGTGAAGGCGGCTGGACGTTTCCATGGCCGATCTGCGAGAAGCACTTGCTGCTCCCGGGTACCTTGTGTTCTGTTTCGTTTCATGACACCGGCATTTGCCAAGCTTGCAGGTGTCCTGACGAAGGTGCACGTGGCTCGTTGGCTGACAAGTTGAAGTTAAAGGTGGGCTCAGGAAGGTCAACTTTCACGTGCCCTTGAGCTCCGTGCAGGCTGCTTGTGATGCGGAGATCTTGAGAGCTGCTGCTGCAGCGCTGTCTCTGGGGCCTGAGGTGGGTGTGCGTGATGCCATATTTGCATATGTGCTTCTCAGTTCTTGCCAGGGCTGTGTCGTTGCTTGGCCGGAGGCGGTTGATGCAGCTGCTATGGTTGGCACCTCAATGCAGAGTGCGCTGTTTGCTCCATAAGGCACATGCTGGATTGTATGACAATGTCCAATGGTTCAAGTGTGATTTGCTTTCTCCCGCCATCCTTTCTGTTGGCAAGTCAGTGGTGCTTTCAGTCCTTCTTGCTCTGAATTCCTGTCTCTCTATCACAAGGCATGCCAAATGCGTCAAAACCAGACTCTTCTCCCAGAGTTGCACGTCAAATTATCGCCACACCAGGCTAGCACACTGGAGTGACCCTTAATTACTCCATGCCATAGCCTTCAGTATCATCCATGCAGACTCCATCCATGCAGACTCCCCTGCAGTGACACTTTGTTTACGCGTGGAACAATGCTTTGCAATTTGAATGCATGCATGCCTGCAAGGCAATGTTGAATCCATTGACGGGGTTGTTACTTGATGCAATGCAAGAGTAGCAGTATGTAGGGCAGTTTCAACGGCTGTAATGCATGTCGTGTATGTAACATGTGCGTGATGCAATATTCATGCGCGTAGCACAATGTATGTCAACAATGCCTGGGATGCTATACAAGCTAAGCAAGACATGCTTGGTGTGTGTGTGTGGTCTGTGCTTTATGCAAGTGAGGCTTGCAATTGGCATTATGTATATGATTTGTGTTTGGGTGATGTAGCTGAAGCGGTAGCACACACATAGCTATGATATCTATGTATCTCCAGCCGAACGTTTGCAGCCGAAGGGTTTGCAGCGGGTCTATAACGTTGGTAAAGCCATCTTCCGCAATAGAGCTTGGTGAAGTACCATTGCAGCCTTACCCCGAATGTATGTTAGGAGAGCTTTCTGCGGCGTCAGGTCCGCTCCATTGCCATAACTCCTCAAGCAGCTGTGTATGTCAGCAAAGAGGCCCAATGCATCTTGGATGTCGAGTTTAACATTCCACTTTTTGTTTATTCAGACTGCAAGGTCAATCGTCTCAATCAATAATCCGCACATCTCAATCAACCAGTGTCACGTCGCCCACTCACATTCCTTGGAGGTCGGCCCATCGCTTTGCAAAGCTCTGCGACGCAAGGAGATTTAGCGTGAAGAAAGTGCCCTGTTAATGCCCTTCCTTCATACTCAGTGACCTTGTCCTAGGAGCCACAGCTGGTCGCCTGGGCTTTGATGGCTTTGATTCGCTTGGTGCGCCCTCGTCGAGCTCTCCGCTGTTGCTATGGTTTTGTCATGCTAAATGCATCCGTCATGCGGATTTTGTGCACTCGTTTGACTTTCTGCAGCGATAGCACTGAACTTCACCGTTGGGTTTAGTGGTGCAGTCTGCTCAGTAGTGCAAGTCAAACTATTCGAGCCAAGCAGCATGGCTGTTTCGTCTAAATTGACGGATTCAATATGTCACATGTCAAAGCAGCCTAGTGGTTGCAAGTCATTGCCATGGACTGCACTTCGCTTCCCTTGATTTGTTTTTGCTAAGCTTACTCCAGTTAGAGCTACATGAATGTCCTCCGCTTTAGGCTTTTCGCACATGATAAGGGCCTGTCAGTTCAGGGTAGCGGTTGATGGCCACAGCACCCATGCGAGCGTGTGCGTAGATCAGGGACCGACCTTGTTCATGCAGCGGGTGGAGACATCCACATTGCTTCTCCACCAACGAAGCTGGCAATGCGCGGTGAAGGTGTCGGTTGGGACACCCACGGCCTGGTTCCCCATATGATTTTCTGCCCCCCTGACATGACTCAGAATTCCCAACGTGGAATCTATCATGCGCCACTCGAGTTGCTGATGCTCGACCTTGATTGGCTTCCTCCTTTGGGAGCCCAAGTGCGTGTCACCCCAGTTGGGGATCCTTTGGTGTTCCCATTGCGCGACCCCTGGGGCATCTCTGCCATGACCTGTATGAAAGCTGCTTACAAGAGACGGTGTGTGAATCTCTACTCGGATGCTAAACGTTGGTTTGGGAAAGGGTTTAGAATCGTCCCCTTTGACTGCCTCATCAGTTTAGTTAGCTTCTCTACACTGTGACGCGTGGTGTTGGTGAGTTGCGTTGCAACAGTGGCTTGCAGTGTGACGTGGGTTGCTTGCTGCTTGTGAGCCTGATCAAAGTGGGTTGTCAGCGCCTTTCGTTTGTTGCGTCCATGCCTAGCCGTGACAGTCGCGCGCGCGCGCTCAATCCCGTTATCGGCATCCTCGTCGCCGTCGCTTTCCTTCTTCGCCTCTAAGTTTGCAACGCACGGTGGCTCCTTCTCGTCTGTGCCTCCTCCTTCCTCCTCCTCCTGCCTCCTCCTCCTCCTCCTCCTCCTCCTCCTCCTCCTTGTCCTTGTCCTTGTCCTCATCCACCTCCACCACCTCCTCCACCTCCTTCCTCCTCCTTTTCCTCCTCCTCCTCCTTGCCCTCATCCGCCTCCACCGCCTCCTCCACCTCCGCTTCCTCCTCCTCCTCCCGCCCCCTTGATTTGCTATGCCAACGATACTCTGCCGTCTTCAGCCACTCCGGTTCCGTCATCTAGCGATGGCTACGCCAGCTTCTGTGACGCAGCCTGCTTGTTCCCCAATGCCAACTTTGGCGAAGCCCGTGCCAACCTCATCTTCAACATGCGCCTCCTGTTCCTGCCCCTCCAGCAGCGACTGCTCGTCCTTTACCGTCCCAGCTCCCAATCACGGAAACTTAGCAGGAGGCAGTTCGGGCTTCCGTGATCGCCCTCAGCTCTGTCAAAAACTGGCATCGCTGACCTGCAGCTGGAGGAGGTCATTTGCAAACAATGACCAAGTGGCGGCTGCGTGCTCTGGCCCCAGAAGGAGGTAGCAAGCCCTCGGCAGCCGTGAAGCAAGTGGAGTCGCTATTCAGGAGGCGCTCAACGCGCGGGGGAGAAGCAAGATGGTGTTGTCTAGTCTCGCCCTGGAAGGAGCTGGCCATTGGCCACTCGCCGGCGACGCGGGCCAGATTGCAGGAACGATCAGAACTGAGCTTTGCAACGCGCCATGGTGGCTGAAAGGCCGTTGGCGCTCACCTCACCTTGGCGTTTGGCTTGTTAGCTGCAAACGCGTGCCCCTCAATAGCATTCTGTTGCTACAAGCCTTTGCCACGCACGCTTGGCTTGATTAGGCCCTATGATCGGCGCAAGGGCGCAAGGGCGCTTCGTGAAACCCTGCAAGCCTGCCGGAAGACATAAAGGGCTCCATGTCCATGATGAAAGGCGCGATGTCTGGCAAGGAGGACAGAGAATCCTTGTGAGTCCGAAAATATAGGGCCTCAAGCGGCTCGCCGCGTGCTGCAAAGCATCCGCGCGAATGGTCCAGAGGTTCCAGGCCCGGAAGATGTGCAACGGTCTACGCTGTCGCAGACCTTGCCGGGTGCTTGTTTGCCAGCTGGAGCGCGTTTGGGGAGGCATGCAAGCAGCCATTGGCAGTAAGCTTGTCGTAAGGATGTGCTGGTAGCAAATCCTACATGGTTGTGACAGGCGTCAGAAGTGGAGTAATCACCCAGAAAGCGTTCAACTTATGGCGGCTGAAACAGGCTGGGGCCGAACTGCCGGACTCGCCGGTGTGGGCGCGCGCAACAGGGAAGGGCCGTGAAAGTCCAAGCACGCACAGCGTGAGCGTGGTGTCTGTGGGTTGCAGCTTGGTTGCAAAACCGGGGACAAGAATGTCGCCGCCTTTCGTCACCGCAGCGCAGCGCGTGGAAGCCATGTCGAAGCATCTGCGAGATCGAGCCAAGGATGCATGCCGGCGAGCGTCCAGGAGGGATCAAGAAGCTTGGGTAGCTGTCCACACGTGCTCTGTGCTTGACAGAAGTCCCGCTGCGTAACATTTAATGAACCATGACACAAAGTGTCCATTTCTACACGAACAGGTTCCCTCCTTGCACATGTTCGTGTACTGACGCGCTTACAGAATTAGTCACTATGCACGCGCTCAGTGTCACTTGCTTTGCTCTCGTCTTCGCAAGCACATCTGTTTGGTGGTTTCATGTTGATTTGCAAGGCACAGTTTCCTGATACGCACGGGCTTCTGCGTCGGGCCGATGCCGTGCTGCCCCCAGCAAAGTGTGGAGTCAAGGAGCACTAAAAAGCTGAGGTTCAGTCGCTAGCACTTTTCACCCGGCCCCAAGCGCGGCGCAAGTCAGAGGCCGGGAGCAAGGGCAGGACAGAGCGACACGTAGAGCGAATTTTCTGCTGGACCAGCTAGGTCAGGCTTGATTTGCTTGCGTCTATGGGTCTGGAGCTTACTTCAAGCTTTGTTTCCACAAGCATTGCCTTTTTGCAAGCAGCAATTCCTTATCAGACGCATGCAAGGTCTAGCATTTCTGAGCGAAACCATGCGGCAAGAACAACGACCAGAAATTTGTGCTCTCGTACCCTTGCGACTGCTGCCAGAGACCTTTGTATGCAACAAGGTCCTGGTGCGTGTCGTTGTACCCGACCTTTGCACTCAAAACCCCTAAGGTTGGTGCAGCTTCTTTGTGCAAGGCTGCAGATGACTTCCGATGAGGAGTGCGTTGCTTTCCCTGTCAGTGACATGCTTCAGTAGCCAGATGTTGAGATCGGCAGCTCAGTTATGCACAGGTGGTGTCCAGCTGCGTTTTTTGTGGGATGCCCGTTGACTATCGGCGGGCGTCTCACAAGCTGCCAAGCATCCTGTACGTCATTGTTCCGTTCAGCCTGAAACCGCACCTTTTCAAGACGCGGCAAGCACCTCGCCAGGCTGCTTTCCCCTTTATCAACTTGAAGGAAACTGCACAAGCACAGACCGTCACAGACCTGTTCATTGCAAGACGGCGCATCAAGATCTGACAGGCTGAGAGGGTGGTAAATGCGTGGAGATGAGCCCTGAATGAGACATGGCAGCCAAGGCCTCGATTTGTAGCTCAGTCTCTGGCAGCCTTGTGTGAGGCCGCAGCCTCAGAGTGAGACGCTGTGAGAAGCAATTTTAGGCCTCAGTCCAATAAGGCCTCAGCTGCGCATGCAGCCATGGCGTGGCAGTCAAACTTGCCATTTGTGATTTGCGAAGTCCTTTCAGGCGGGCTCTTGTGGCAGTTTTTATGCTTCAGGCTCTAGGGTTTGGCTTAGGCCGCTGCCCCAATGATGCCGAAGCCAACCTGCCCTTCGGAAGTCCTGATGTGGTCGAAATGGCAAGCAGGCTATGCAATGCACGGCTACACGTTGCGCAAATCTCCCGGCCTCGTAAGCAGGTGCCGAAGTGCCTTGCTCGCCCATGCATCGAAGCGCAGTATGGCTCCGCCACAGGCTGCACCGAACAACCCATGCGTGCTCTGACTGTTTCGGCGAGGTTCTAGCTGATCTGAAATCAGCACCAGCAGCGCCAAAAGGGACCTGGGTTGGAGACTGAGACACAGTTAATGCGGGGTATCTGGGTGGGTGCGGGGGGTGTTCCGGGGGGTGCGGGGCTGCGGGGCGTTTGTGGATTAGTACCACTTCAAGCCTGATCTGCCTGGGGAAGATTCCGTTGAAGACAGTCGGAAAAGGAAGTGCTATTGCATTGTGTTAGATTTGGGCCATCAAGAGTAATTCTGCCGCGAGTTCGCATCACCTCCGCAGAGCTTTCAATCGAAACATGGAGGCATGTCAATTCGTTGTATGTGAGGCGAAGCGCGGAGATGCAACAAGAAAAGTGAGAAGCCGCCTTTGAGATCCAAAAAGGGAGCAGCTTGAGTTTTGCAATGCAAACAGCCAAACTTCCGCGTTGGCAGTTGCCATTTGCCAGTGTCACGTGTGTCAGTCTAAGCGGGCGTCCAGTGGGCAGGCTTATGGCGTTGACATGCAAGCCAGGATCTTGTCATGTGTTGCATTCGTTGATTCTTTGTTCATACTGCAACGCTTCCATCGCGAGGCCCTTGCTGCCTTGCTTCAAAAAGCCCTAGCATCATCAGCAGTTGTGGAAGAGGCAGGCTGTGGATCATGCCACACACACACACACCTTTGCGTGCGAATCACCTTCACGACTTGAGCGAGGCTTCGGAAGTGACTGCAGCTGCAGTGATGGTGCAAGGCGCAAGGGCTTTCTTAACTCATTCGTGCATGCGCCATGATGTCATGATTCGTCATGCACTGCAGGATTTTGGGACATGGCGGTGATGGAATGGTTAGCCAAGGCGTTCTGAGAAACTGGCACTACCTGGACTGAGCACAGTTGGCAGACTTTCTTATGCAAGGCTGGAATTCCCACAGAGAGCATCATGCACCAGGCTTGCCGCTTGCAGTCAAGGCCTGTGCTCGAAGAGTCTTTAAATCCTGCAGGCGAAGAAGGGGCAGCAACAGAAGAAGACCAAGCAAGCATCCAACATCGTGAAATCGTGAGGGCAGGAAAAGGATGGAGCGCTGGTGCATGATGTAGTCCTGTGATTTGCAATGAGGCATTGTGTGGGACCTGTGACATGTTGCCCTGCTGCTTCATCAACCTGCTTGCCATTGAGCCACACATGAGACATGGGATATACGACAAAGTATTTTGTGAAGATCGGTGATGATGCCTTCCCGGCTTTGAGGGCTGTCACAGCTCTTGGTTCGAAGCCGCTAGTAGTAGTGTACTGTGTGGGGGCAAGCGTCAAAACATGAGCCGAAGTGGACGAGGCCAGGTCCGTTTTGCAGCTATCTTGTATGTGCCAGATTGCATCACCTCCAGTTCAATCCCATTTCAGCAATACCTTAAAGGATATGAATCACGAATCATGATTGACCGTTGCTGGCTGGAGGCCTCAGGGCCACTTTCCTCGTGGCAGTAGCTCTTCATGTATTTGCACCTGCATTTGCAACGCTTTTTGGACAGCTCTCGGCTTAGCCAGTCAGCGTAGGCCATGTCAGTTAAACACTAGCGAGCTCAGGCTGTCCAGATGTAGATACTCGAAGGCAAGGGAGTCTGGAAGCTAGTCTGCTTCCTGACACTGCTTTGGAACAGCTCTGAACATTGTTGCTTCCTGTATCCGTTTACACTCTTTTGTTGGCTGCTCGGCTGAGAAGAGACTCTTTGCAGGTGGCCATGTCTGTGAGGACGCCTGGCAATCAACCCCAAGATGAGCTAGGCCCCAACACGCCTTTCCAGTTTTCTGGTCCCTGCATTTTGTGCGGCAGACTATCCCGAGTTCAAGCCGACTGGCAACTACATGCTGGAGACACCATTCTTCAACATGGAAAAGTTTAGAAAGGACGTTGCGCAACATTGCACATTCTCTGAACTTGACAGTTGCAGTTGCCGAATCCGCATGAACTCCATCTTCTGCCCAGAAGGTGCAGCCTTGACCTTCCCATGATATGGTCCGAACTGCACAGGAGGAGAGTTTAGGATTGGCAGCCGTTTTCGGCGCTTTTATCGTCCTGGCCATCATTGCTGGACAGATTGCTTCGTCCTCAAGGCCAGATGCAGGTTTGGCTCATTTGCTTGAACCAACAGTGAACTGCGAGGCAGGACATTGATTTGAGTGGTGCTCAGCCAAAGGAAGAGGCGAGAGTGGCAAAGACAGAATCTACCAATCAAGGCGTCAACAGCCTTGGCAAGCCCATACGAGTAATTACAAATTGATCTGCTTTGAGAGCGGTCTAGCAGATCAAAGCTGTACATCCCTAGCTTTGCCATTTGCACAAAGATGCAGAATATGTAAGCAGCAAATTCCAAGTCTTTGCTGCCCAGCTACATCTCTGTGAAGATACATAGCTGCATCACATGGACAGAAATGCGCATGAGTGCGAAACAGCGTTTGAGCAACGGCCGCATACCGTCAAAAGTCAGCTGCACAGGTATCAGCCACAAGCATATTGAATATGATTGG
>CAUJNA010000838.1:55000-62916 GCA_963377175.1 Effrenium voratum
ATGCTTGGGCAGATATTTTTTGGTTCATCATCGTCCTGTCAATTATGCTCATTGCGTGCACGCTGTTGGCCAATGTGTCTTTTGGCACAACACTTCTGGCGTGCAGCGACATTCCATCATCCTTCATCTTTTGCTTTAGCTTTATTCTTGGCGAGTTTGATTTCTGGGGCATGTATGCCGCAAATCCAGTTATGGCTGTGATTTTCTTCTTCCCTTATTTGCTGCTTGTTTACTGTGTCTTCACAAATATATTCTTTGCCATACTGGACAGATTCTTCATATCAGCCGATCCTCCTCCCATGAAGCTCAAACGCAAGCTGAAGCCGCTCCTTTCAAAGGTTTGCAAGTGCATTGACTGGGATGATGATTTTGTTATGGAGGAAGATCCCAAGGGAAGCAAAAAGGAAGGTCCAAAGTCCAGAGCTGACCGCGTTGCCGTGACGGCCAAGACCATTCACGACATCAGGAAGGGGCTAGATTCCGACACTGGCAGTCGTTTTGCACGCAGCAAACCCTTGAGCGAAGTCTGTGACTTGGATGAGAGACTTCTGAGCGTTATGAAGTGGAGCAAGGATGAGGCAGCTGCCATTGTCAATGAATTTGAAGGGCTACTTGTAAAGAAGCAGCAGCACAAGAATGAAGATGTTTTCCTGAAGCAGATCGTGATGAAGAAGGTTGATCAAGATGAAAGCAAAACGAGGGAAGAGATGGAGGAAGCATACAGGCAGATGAGATATGCTGCAGAAGTTCATGAGATTATGGTCATCCGTGATCAACAGACTCTCGCAAAATATATTTGGCTGCTGGAGCAGAAAATTCAAAAGAAGATGACGGACAAGCATGCGCTTGTGATGGAGGCCAGGCTTGTGCTTGCTTGCTGGCTGGCTGGCTGGCTTGCTTGCTTGTTCGTTTGTTCGTTCGTTTTTCGGTTTTGTTATCGTGCTAGTTTGTTTTGTGTTTGATGGTTGACTGCAGGTGTTAGACATGCGCTGCGCCACTGCTCCCATGAGCAGGTCCAGCACTTGCAGGACGAGATGGACAGAATGCGTTTCACCAAAGATGATTTGCAAGCCCAGGCACAGGAGGCAGGCGATCAAGTAGGATGGTTGCTATTGTTGCGGCAGGGAAATACCACAAAATGACAGGTTTATCTTGAAAATCACATTCCCCGCTTTTTTTTGCCTGCCGGAAACAATAAAAGCGCACTATTTTAACCCCTGGAAACAGTCACAGTCCCGGGCCTCACTTGCCTGACACCTGGAAGTGCGAGCTTGTAGCTCTGGAAGCTTGGGGCTTTGTGGGCAGCCCCCCCAATGTGCAGTGATAGTATTAGATGGACCCTCTGCCTGTCTGTCTCCATTTCAAGGCGGCTAAACATTTGGCCGCACAACGCAATGTCAATGCCGCCCCCCCCATCCTGAGATGACTCCATTGCACAAAGGTCCAGGCAGGAGACCCACAACAATACATGCCTTCCCCATCCTTCCCCCTCCCCTCCAAAAAAGAGCTTCGCGTGCGCCCTCGCCAGGCAGAAGGCATGGGGACAGACATACAGGAACAAGAAGACGCCCCAGGTTGCTTGTCTCATAAATGTCATTTTGTCAGCAGTTTTCGGGAAGCTCCATAAGTAAGCTGGCAGTCGTATCAGCTGAGGCACAGAAGAGGAGGAAGAGTTTGCTGACCTGAGCCGTGAGGAAGGTGCGTCCCATGCAGCCGCGAGTGACCCAAACGCTGCGATGGACAGCACGGTGCCGGGAGAGAATCCCACCACAGTGGCCATGCTGAAAGCGTTGAATGGCTGAAGAAGATTGCAGGTCTCACCGAGCTCCCTGCAAGTGCAAAGCTTGCACACATTCACCCGACTAGATTCACACTTGACACCTGACACCTGTCGCGAAAGAGCGCTGGAAACAAGAGCAGCTACGCATGTTCTTCAGATTAGCCAGCTGCCCCAACATGCTGCATACGACAACTAGGAACCCACACGAGAACGTTTCACGGTACTGGACAGTTGTAGAGCTGGAGACTTCTGAAGTGACCCGCCCCAGTAAACTTGTGCTAAAGTAAAGAGGTGTAAGCCTCAAGCCGCATTTGTCAAAGTATTTTGTGTGATGCTGTCTCACGGAAAGTTGCGTTTTTGGAGACAAGCTGCAACACTTTTAAACCTATATCTCGCGTACTTGCAATGACAAGTCACAGCTCTTAAGCAGGTGGTGCCACAGTATACTTTGCGTTGCCGCATGTCTACTGAGAAGCGCTAGCTTTCCAGCTGCCGTGCGTAGCATGCTTAGTACTGCAAGTTGCGATTCAGAATCTGGAACTGTCAAAATGTGCTTGGTGTGCCACACTTGAATGGAAATGTGGCAACGAGGTTCCGAATGGTAAAGCAAAGCGACAGCGCCAAAAAGCTGAATTGGAGCGAAAGATCAAGGGGCGTTGATACAACTTGCTTGGCCAGGTTGGCAAGTCCAGATCGCGAGACGGCCGCTATGCTTGCTTTGCCCTTTGTTGCCTGCTCAATGCTAGCTGTCATTTTCATTGATTCTGAGTGAGAGCAACATGTTGGGTTAACTGGGTGGGTTTAGTCCGGACTGAGGCGCAGAGGACGCGAAGTCCGGAGTATGCAAGCGCACCACAAATAACGGTGTTTTATAGGGTTCGTGGACAACTGGCGTCTTCCAATTGCTGTCAAACCTGCATACTCGTGTTTAGGAACTCGGATACGCAGCGTTGGCAGGCGTGGCAGGCATGGCACTTCTCACACGCGCTTGCGTGGTCTCAGGCTGAGATTGCTGCTGCTCTTCGGGAGCCGCGGAGAATCCAAGAGAGGTCTGTGTGGTCTATGTCGCGTTGGGCAAAATCCCTGTAGGCGCAGCATATTCTTGAGCACAAGCGCTGCAGAAAGCCTCTGGACGCGCGCGCGACCTTCTGAGAAGAGCTGGCTGCGCCTCTGCTACTTTTTCAGTAGAGCGCCCAGAAAATCAGCGCCCTCCATGCGCTTGGGCTGCCGCGGCGGGCTGTTCGAGAGCGGAGATTTAAGCTACAAACTTCATCTCCGCATACTTTCTTGCTTGCGCGCTGCGCGGGCGCTTGTCATGTCGGCGTCTGCGAGCTGCTGCGCGCACTCCGTCTACTTCCAGAACCCCTGACTGATGGAAACACTTCTTTCTGGCTTTGCGCAAGCTGCGCCCAGGCTATCACCACACGACACATGCCATAGACCACATACTCGCGTTTCTGGCCAGCGATACGTCAATGTTTGGCTGGGTCTTGCAGTAAATTGACAGAAGCCAAAGATGTCCGAACAGAACTACCCCCGCATACGCCTGCCAGAAGTCAGCGCAATCAAAACGCAACCATCCCCATCACCGACACTCAAGTCTACCTAGCACGGTGCTCAGCAGAAGCTAGCGTTTGCTTTCTGTTCGCTTTCCCTACAAAAATTTTGCTGTAGCCGCATGGCATGCTCCTCGAGTTATCTATGTTCGCTAGAATTTGTGAATAAACTGAGCTCCGGCAGCTTGTTGCTCAACCATAGATTGCTCAATGCTTCGCTTCATGATTTCAAAGAGGTTGCTTCAACGCTGAGCGCGGCTCAAGAGTGCACAAGAGTCTGCTCTTGTTAAGTATGAAGCAATGCCAGAGTTGTCATACCGAAGTCATGTCATTGTCTGCGTTTGATCCAATGGTGGACGGATGCGCATTCCGATCATTTGCCAAGCCGAATGAGTAGTAGTCGCCAGCGCGTCGTTTGATTTGCCTTATCAAAGTGTGTGTTTTCCCGAACCTGGTTTTGCCTGTGTAGGCCTCATACGGTCGGACTAGTGCCGGTACTCGATGGGAGTGACTAAAGTCAAGCTGGGAAGTCCTTCTTCAGGCCCAGGCCGTTTCTCGCAGTGTCAGCATGTTGCAGTCTTGAGACTCACAGCATCTGGTGAAGGCAATCTTGAAGTACACTCAGAGCTGGTGCCAACTATAGCTGGTTGACGCTGTATGTTCAAGGATCATTTGAACCTGTACTTGACTTGACATGCTGGCCTTTGGCTGCTGCATGTACAAAGTGCTGCCTGGGGTGCCATGTGCAACACGCACACACAAAGAACTGCCTGGCTCAATAGGGCATGAGTTGAGAGGAAAGGTTCGAAGCTTGGTTTGTCAGACTCACTCAGTCCGATTTTGCGAGCCAGCCTGCATTGGTCAATCCGACTACCGTCACCGCCATCACCGCCATCACTCCACCATGAGTCTTTCTCCTTCGGCATTGTTTGAGCCTTTAGCTTTCTCATGCGAACATCGGGCATTCCACTGTTTGGCTTGGCTAGTCGCAAGCTCAGAGCTTGTTTGCATGTCTCGCTTAGTTCTCACGTGATGTTTTCAATGTGGGAAAGGCTCGCAGAATGGACCAGAAGAAGCTAAGGGAGTTGACGGGTCCTTAGTTGCGTCGGCAACGAATTTCCTACCAGCGGTGCAAATCGCATGTGAGGGTTGTGTTGCTCACTTGCACTTGTGGATTATATTTCTGACAGCTTCCCAATTCACGCAACCTTGCGCTCACAGCTCGAAGATTTGGTTGGATGTTTGTTTGCCCACAATTTGTACCCAGGACAAAAAAGGAGAAGGAAAGGCGCGGCCAGGCCGATGCCACGTGAGCGCACAATCAGAATCAGCCCCATGTTGCCTGGGCGCTCAATTGCAGGATGTCTCAGTCAAGCGCCATGATGTGAGACAGAATCTCGCCAAACGCCCCAATCCTGAGCTCACGTGAAGGAAGATACGCTTGTGCATGTTGTCGGCTGAGGTGCACGTGTGGAAGTCGTGCCACAAGCACGAAGCTTGGATGTTCAAGATGTGTTGGCAACTTCGGCTTTGCTCCTTTGCCTTTGCAAGTGACAGCTTCCCCAGTCCAAGAAAACACTAGACAAGGCGGAGAAGGTAGAGACCGTGAAGCAACAGGAGAGAAGTGGGAAGAGTCGATAGTCCTCATTGGAGCAGGTAGAGCAAACTAGCTATAGTAGTAGAGCAGGCAAGGTGGGTCTCAAAAACCAGGAGGCGGCTTGTGACAGGAGCAGCTTGACGGTCCACCCGTGAGAGAAGAGCCCGATGAGCCTGAGGCACAGTATGTACATGATGATCTGTATGTTCTGCTTGACGCAGTTCTTGGTGGGTCAAGGATGTGCCATGCTAACTAATATTTGAATAGTTTGCACTTGTTGTTTAATGTTAGCTGAACCGCAAAGAAATCCCATTGGAAAAAGCAGATTCTGAGTAAAACCCAATTTAAAACAGAATCAATTCTAATCTAAATTTTAACATAACACGGCAATTGTGATTGGATTAGTTCCTTAGGATTAGTTCCTTATCAAATTCGGTTTAAACTCTGTTTTAATTGTACAAGGGTCTATTGGGAAAGGAGTTCTACCTAAATTCTAACTGTGAGATGCAGTTATCAGTAGGATTCAGTATTTCCTCCTTGAGCCCCATTTAAATCCTATGCAGCTTCAAGTTGAATTTAGAGAGCGGACGTTGGTGGAGATGTGAATTGAGGAACGTAATGACAAAACAATCCAATCATAATTTATATATTCAATTAATCATGTTTGTTGTATATAAAAATGATTATTCCTTACTGATAGAATTGTCTTTACACATCAGTAAACATTTTGACATGGTTTATTCTTTCCTTATGACATCTACTAGATATATTTATCAAGTTCTACTTAATTTCGATTTGACATGAATATAACATCCTCGAGAACCAAAACGACAAAATAGCAGTAGTATGCCGCTAAAGTCCGGACAGGTGACATAAACTTGCTGTTTTGGTTTTCTCGAGGTCTTTCACTTTTCCGGCACAAATGCAAAGCAACTCAAACAACAAGACTCTGCCCCCGCAAGTCAGGCCAGCCAACATGGTGTTTATTTTTGGTTTTTCTTCTCTCTTTCTGGTCTTTATCCCGAAAGCGTTGCGAAGGGTTCTTCCGACAAAATCGCCAGCCTTATCACACAGCTAAACTTGCACGAGCCAACTTGCACGAGCCAACTTGCACGAGCCAACTTGCCCGAGCCAACTTACACGAGCCAACTTACACGAGCCAACTTGCACGAGCCAACTTGCACAGCCAACTTACACGAGCCAACTTGCACGAGCAAACTTGCTCGAGCCAACTTGCACAGCCAACTTACACGAGCCAACTTGCACGAGCCAACTTGCACGACCCAACTTGCCCGAGCCAGCTTGCATGAGCCAACTTGCACGAGCCAACTTACACGAGCCAACTTGCACGAGAACAACTTGCACGAGATATCACACAGTCAAACTTGCACGAGACATGTGGACACGAAAGTACTTAGTTAGTCTCTTAAGGCGGCGCTGTGGGACCGAACCCACCCTGCGAAAATGACATTCTCTGCGGGGATTGGCGTGCACGATGTCCAAAAACTGCGGACTTTTTACGATTTCTGACTTGCCCGCGCGACCCTCTGCAGGGATTGGCGTGGTCGATGCGCAAAAACTGAGGACTTTTTACGATTAGAGGGTGGATTGGCGTGGTTGATGTCCAAAAACTGAGGACTTTTTATGATTTCTGCGGCGCGCGTCTGCGGAGATTGGCGTGGTCGATGTGCAAAAACTGAGGACTTTTTACGATTTCTGACTTGCCCGCGCGACCCTCTGCGGGGATTGGCGTGGTCGATGTGCAAAAACTGAGGACTTTTTACGATTTCTGGCGTGGTGGATCGCACACAATGCTAGTCGGAACGCGGGCTTGAGAGTTTGTCTCGTGGTTACGCTCCTGCTCTTGGCAGTGACCGGCCCCGGGCTGGAATCCTGCTTGGTCTCCGCGGCCTTTAAGTTAGAAAGTCAGCAGCGCGAAAGTGGCTCACAAAGGGTGCATTCGTAGCTCCGGCTCAAACCGAAAGGTTGCCATGTTGCGGCCAGCGCTGCACGCAGAGAACTTGCTCGGAGAACTTGCTCATAGAAACTTGTCCCGAGCTTGCGCAGCATACTTTTGCGTCGCGCTTGCGCATCGCAACTTGCTTAGAGCACTTGCGCCCGCAGAGCAACTTGCGCTGAACACTTGGGCCGAGGACTTGCGCAGAGCAACACTTGTATAGAGCTCGCAACACCGAAGCTCATCAGTCACAGAGGGGAAAGCTTTGCAGATATCCGCAGGAGCACACGCGCACGCACGTGCGCAGTTGTGACACACACACACATGTCGGCTTTATTTGCTTTGATGTGCCGTGGCAAGAGTTGAGACATGCGGCATGCTGGGTGTTGCATGCAAAATGCACGCACACACACAAAAACACACACACACACACACACACACACACACACACACACACACACACACACACACACACACACACACACACACACACACACACACACACACACACACACACACACACACACACACACACACACACACACACACACACACACACACACACACACACACACACACACACACACACACACACACACACACACACACACACACACACACACACACACACACACACACACACACACACACACACACACACACACACACACACACACACACACACACACACACACACACACACACACACACACACACACACACACACACACACACACACACACACACACACACACACACACACACACACACACACACACACACACACACACACACACACACACACACACACACACACACACACACAGACACACACAGACACACACACAGACACACACACAGACACACACACAGACACACACACAGACACACACACAGACACACACACAGACACACACACAGACACACACAGACACACACAGACACACACAGACACACACAGACACCACAGACACACACAGACACACACAGACACACACAGACACACACAGACACACACAGACACAC
>CAUJNA010000838.1:63016-78016 GCA_963377175.1 Effrenium voratum
CGCACGCGCACGCGCACGCGCACGGCCACGCACGGCCACGCGCCCGCGCACGCGCACGCGCACGCGCACGCGCACGCGCACGCGCACGCACACGCACACGCACACGCACACGCACACGCACACGCACACGCACACGCACACGCACACGCACACGCACACGCACACGCACACGCACACGCACACGCACACCCACACACACACACACCACACGCGCACGCGCACACGCGCACACGCGCACACACGCACACGCACACGCACACACGCACACGCGCGCACACGCGCGCACACGCGCACACACGCACCCACACACACACACAACACACACACACACAAAACACACACACACACACCCACACCCACACCCACACCCGCACCCGCACCCGCACCCGCGCACGCACCCGCGCACGCACCCGCGCACGCACCCGCGCCCGCACCCTCACACGCACACGCACACGCACACGCACACGCACACGCAGACGCACACGCACACGCGCACGCGCACGCGCACGCGCACGCGCACGCGCACGCGCACGCGCACGCACACACCCACACACCCACACACCCACACACCCACCCACCCACGCACCCACCCACCCACCCACCCACGCACGCACGCACGCACGCACGCACGCGCACACACACACACTCACGCACACACACACACACACACACGCCCACACACACACACGCCCACGCACACACACAGGCCCACACACACACACGCCCACACACACACACGCCCACACACGCACGCCCACACACACACACGCCCACACACACACACACGCCCACACACACACACGCCCACACACACACACGCCCACACACACACACGCCCACACACACACACGCCCACACACACACACACGCCCACACACACACACGCCCCCACACACACACACACGCCCACACACACACACGCCCACACACACACACGCCCACACTCACACACGCCCACACACACACACACGCCCACACACACACGCGCTTACACACACACACACACACACGCGCCGACACACACACACACACGCCCACACACACACACACGCCCACACACACACACGCCCACACACACACACGCCCACACACACACACGCCCACACACACACACGCCCACACACACACACGCCCACACAAACACACACGCCCACACAAACACACACACGCCCACACACACACGCCCACACACACAGACACACGCCCACAAAGACACACACACACACGCCCACACACACACACACACGCCCACACACACACACACGCCCACACACACACATGCCCACACACACACACGCCCACACACACACGCCCAAACACACACGCCACACACACACACACGCCCACACACACACGCCCACACACACACACGCCCGCACACACACGCCCACGCCCACGCCCGCGCCCGCGCCCGCGCCCGCGCCCGCGCCCGCGCCCGCGCCCACGCCCACGCCCACGCCCACGCCCCCAGGCCCACGCCCACGCCCACGCCCACACACACACACCCACACACCCACACGTGCACGCACGCGCACACGTGCACACACGTGCGCACACACACCCACGCACGCACACCCACACACACACACACCCACACACGCAGGCACACGCGTGTGCACGCAACCACTCCACTGGCACCCCTGCATGTCGGCTCGCTTTGCTTGTCTTTGGTCAGTTTCCATTATACTTTCGGGCCACCCGTGGTTCTAGTGTTTTTTGTTGGCTGTCTCGAGTTTGTCAACACGCCTCACCATGGTGGAAGGGGATTTTGTCCGCCAAGCAATCAGCTTTGACTCCCCTGTGTGGCAAGAGGTGTTGCTGGTGACACTGGCGAAAGACAGTCTGCAGGTGGTGATGCGAATCACACACAAGGAGTTGATGCAGTTGCGCAACTCCAGCTTCACTGTCGCAGACAAGCTGACAAGCCAGAGAGGCTTGCCCCGAGCCATGCTTAGAGCTGGGGGGGCCACGGACTTCATGACGGTCAGTGGAAAGCTGACAAAGGCGGACGTTTGTAACTGCGTCAGGTGAGCCCGCAAGCAGGGCACGGTCACAATGCTGGAGAAGACGCAGCAACAAATCTTGGTGGTACGAGCGGATGCGCAAAGCGCCGCCGATTTGAAGCTGTCTGGCGGGGAAGGAGCAGGTTGGGGAAGGTGCTCGCCAGCAGTCTCGCTGAGTTTGATCGAGGCGAAGGCCTTGGCGAGGCAAAGGGGCAAGGAGAAGACGAAGCAGAAGAACACGCAGGTCAAACGAACCATGTGTTGCTGACATCTGCGGGCGCATCACAGATCGCCTGTCCGACACGGGAAAGCAGTGCCATGATAGAGCAGAGCGCAGCTGCCGCACAGGACACAGCCCGGAGTGACGGCTCATTAATGTTGGACCCTCTTTACACGGCCCCCCCCCCCGAATAGTGGAACCAGTCAGCTGGACCCTCTTTTGTGGAAATCCTGCAGTTTGGGAAGGGCAACACAAACTTTAGTGTTGCCAATTCTACTTTAGTATTGCCAAGGTTCCCTCTTAGATTCCCAGTACTTACTTTAGTATTGCAAATTCTATTTTAGTATTGCCAACACCCCCCAGTACTTACTTTTGTATTGCCAAGGCTGGCTCTCAGCTTCCCAGTACTTACTTTAGTATTGCCAATGCTATTTTAGTATTGCCAAGGCTGGCTCTCAGCCTTCCAGGACTTACTTTAGCATTGCCAATTTCAAGGCTGGCTCTCAGGTTCCCAGGACTTACTTTAGTATTGCCAATTCTATTGTAGTAGTATGCCAACCGTTTTTTGCAGCAACCCCCAAAACCAGACCAAAGAGGATCAGGGGCTCTTGTGGGCACCCCCCTTTGCGTGACTAATTGCCCTCACTTTGTGTACAGAAGTTATCTTAAATTTGATCAACTTGCAAAATGGATTTCCTAGATCTCAGGCCTTTAACCTTTGAGCTGGGGAGCCCCCGAAAGTAAAAGGCTGAGGCTTTGGTTTTCAAATTTCAGCAACCCCGAAACCAGCTGGACACTAAAGAGGGCCCCAAAACAGTTTCATTAAAGAGGATCTGGGCCTCTTCTGGGCACCCCCCTTTGTGTGACTGTGTGCCCGCACTTTTTTGTAAAGAAAGTTTCTTAAATTTGATGGCTTGGGGGGCACTTCAAGAAAAGGATTTCCCAATGTTTGCCAGGATTTGTTTGATTTTTTGCCCGACTTGTTTGCCAAGTGTTTTGCCCATATTTTTCCAGCGTTGTTTCCGGCATGTTCCGGCCAAAGAACTTTCCATAATAGAGGATCCTGAATTAGAAAAAACTTTCTACTATAGAGGGGACTATTGAAATCGCTACGCAATCCGCCGACGCCAGTGCAGTCCCCTACCAATTCACCGGGGGTGATTAATTTGGAGTCTGCACTGGCTCAAGGGACAATTGCCAGACCAGCGCTGCACAAAGTCAGCTTGCTGGCTCTTAACGCGTGGAAGGAGAACACAAGCAGCACCCCTCTGACGTCGGCTGCAGGGTGCCTCGAATTTGGGGCAGGGAAAAAGACGTCTTTTTACCTAGGTCATACGGGGCTCTTAACAAGTGAAAAGAGACCAAACGACGAAAAACGTCTTTTTGCCTAGGTCACCTGGACATGGGTCTCTTAACGCCTGGAAGGAGAACAAGCAACGCCTCTCTTGCAATGTACTTTGCATTTGCGGTACACGGGAGTCTTAACGCGTGGAAGGAGAACAAACAACGCCGCTCTGAGGTGCCTTGAATTTGGGGTAGGGAAAAAGATGTTGTCTTCTGCCTAGGTCACATGGGGCTCTTAGCACGTGGAAGGAAAGGGTGCGTCGAGTTTGGGGTCAGGAAAAAGATGCTTTTTGCCTCGGTGACACGGGGCTCTTAACGTTTTGTAAGTGCAACAAGGCCTTCTTGGCACTTTCTTGTTTTCATGTCCCAGATGCTGAGGCTGCTGGAAATGCAAGGGATGCAACCACACAACTTACAGGACAGACCCAATCTTCGCGCTCAAGATTTTAAGACTTTCAGACACGCAACATTGACCAAGCACAGAAAATACCAGAGATGTGGGGAATGCTGGGAATGCAGCCGGCTAGCCACAAAAAAGTGCAAACATCCGGGGTTTTCGATATGTCCCAGAAGCAACCATCCAAAACTGATACTAGCAACCTCCTCAAATACCCTAAAAATAGACTTCCAAAAGCACGATAACGCAGTAACAACTGCTTGTACAGGTGGGGAATTGCAAAATCACCCATTTTTGCAAAATTCAACAGTTCCTCAAAGCATCACTGCACTTGGCCCCACCCAAACCCCTAACAGGCAACTTCCAGCATCGCTTGAAACGGCAAAGCACCACTAGTATCTGCAAAAAACAAAGACAAATTCATGGCAACAAGATAATCCTGATGGTGCTGGGGATGCAGATCCTGCACGTCCGGGGGAAGCCCCTCCCCCCCCTCCCCCCAGAGACCTAGGCGAAACGCATTTTTTCGCACGAAAGACCCAAAAACACTGTATAAATACAGGGTTTTGGAAACTAGCGCAGCATGCCCAAAAAATAGCAGTCCCAGAAGCCTTCGGCTTTGAGAAGAGATTCCGAAAAAAAACCAAGTTGCGGACTGCCATCTACACGCTCGACTGGCGCCGGCGGAGTAATACGCTTTGTGAAAGTTGCGAGATCTCGCTCTGCGGCAAAGTGAGTTGACTCTAGAGGACTGCCTTCGGGCAGCGCAAGTTGTTTCCGTCCCTTCAAGCGCGCGCGTTTCCAATGCTTGCCCAAAGGAGCGCGCACAGGCGTACGTGGAAGCCATGAGCTTGGGCCGTGGCCAAGGTGTTGCAGCGCCTTTTCAATTTCCTTGAAAGCGTGCTCCTTTTGCCGTAGGCCACTCCATGGACAAGCCGTTGCGAGGAGCGCGCATCGCCCGCGTGCGGAAATTTGTCACTTGCAGAAGCCACACAAACATCGCCGCGTGAGCCGATCATACAAGAATCGGGCAAACTGTGGCAGCATGGAATGTCGCTGCCGAAGGTCGCAAGGGTCACAAACCGTACCCAGCATTTGCAAAGGAGCTGTTTGGGATTATTGACTTATTTGCTTCGAAGCCAGATTGCTTGCCCAGAAGCTCTAGACTGCTCGGAGCAGACATGCCTCACTTGCCTCAACCGGCATGAACCTCCAACGAGGTCGTAGCCAGCCCTACCCCACCCGACACCAATCCTGAGCCCACGCTAAAACAACCCCGGCCCCCCGGCCCAACCATTCCAAACAGGTTCAAACCAACCTACAGCTTGCTGGTGATGCTGCTCGATGCTGGCAGGACTTGCCAGAAAATCCAGAGGCTTACTCGAACAGCATCCCTGAAATAAAGAAGTCCGAACAAAAATAGGAGGCTGCAATATCTTGAGTCTGCTGCTTGCATCTATATATTGAGCAGGTACTGTGTGTCCCATGCCTCAAAATTCGCAACAAAACAAACATATTCGCACACTGCAAGAATACTCTAGGTTGACTATGTAGTACCCTGCAGTCACATGAGCAGCGTGCTGAATCATAGAAGAAACAGAAGACAGACAAACCCTATCATGTGCCCATGCCGTCTTTGCCACTGCCTTCCAAGCGCATCGTGTCACAACGTGGCACTCACGAATTTGGAGGCATCAGCTGGGCCAGCTGCGCCTGAGCCTGGGCCTGCTGAGCCTGAGCTTGCTGAGCCAGCTGCGCCCTCTGGGCCTGCGGTGCAGGCACGGCATCAAATGACATTTTACATGATGGGATTTTCAGACGCATTGCAGACGCAACGCACGGCATTTCTCAACAGGGTGCTGCTGAACTGGTCCAGGAGGGGCCCTCAGATCTGCACGAGTCCACATGAAATGTGCAACTTTGCTGGACTCGCAACCAACAAGGGGGAAGGCAACGATGCTGAAGATGACAAGGCTGCAAACACATTCCAAGCATTGAAGTCAAGCCTGGTGACATGTGTCAGGGCCTGCCAGAGGGGTTCTTCGATGACCCTGACATCGATGCCAAGATGAGGGGCATGGAGGCATGGCAAACTGCAGGGCTTGAAAGCCAAGGCACGCCAAGGCACGCCAAGGCATATCTTGCAGCACAGCCTCCCGATACACCTTTCGTTCCGCTCTCCAGTGCGAACGCGCTCTTTCAGGCGAACGTGCTCTTCTTTCGGTGTGCCAGGCGCCTTCCAAGAAAGCAGAAAGGGAGTTGGAGGAGGGCCTGAAGAGTCTCCTTCTCAGAATCATGCAGACCTGACAGGTAATTATTGTCTGTGGACTGAGGATTTGAACGAGAAATGCAAGCGGAGCAGGAAAAGGCAGAGGAAACCAGGCGATCATGGGTACTCAACGAGAATCAATACACACAAGCTGGAGTTAAGTCCTTGCAGAGTTTCGCCAAGTAGAGCTGTCCAGGCAATGCACCGCCATTTATTAGATGTCTGACATGCTTTGTTGCTGGACGATCGCACAACCTTCTGCCGCTTGTTGAGATTGACTCACATCTGTTTGATGTGAGGAATCCTTGGTGCTGGATTGCCTGCTTGCGATTCGTGGCACGGGCATTGCCTTCTAGCGTCGAAGCTTTCGTTGTCCCAGATGATTACAACCTGTTGAAGTCTGATTGTTGTGTTTGAGACATGCTTGAGGTCAACGTTCTTTGAGGTTGTTGTAATTGAGAATCGGTTATGGCCCCAAAGTCCGTTTAACTCGAATGACTTGCTCTGGAGTCGTTGCTTGATTTGGTGTTTGCCTGTTTTTTTGCCTGTTTGTTTGCTTGCTTGTTTGCTTGCTTGTTTGTTTGTTTGTTTGTTTGTTTGTTTGTTTGGTTGGTTGTTTGTTTGTTTGTTTGTTTGTTTGTTTGTTTGTGTGTTTGCTTGTTTGTTTGTTTGTTTGTTTGTTTGTTTGTTTGTTTGTTTGTTTGTTTGTTTGTTTGTTTGTTTGCGTGTTTGTTTGTTTGTTTGTGTGTGTGTGTGTGTTTGTGTGTTTGTTTGTTTGTTTGTTTGGTTGTTTGTTTGTTTGTTTGTTTGTGCTTTGCCAGCAAAGATGTCATTGTCATTGACTCTTGTTACATTGTCATCAGTCAGCCAGGCGCAGCGAGCTTCAGATTTTGCGATCATGGTTGACTGCTTGTACATGATGTGGTTGCTGCACTTGTTCCTGCTGTTGATCTTGTTCTTGACAGTCGGGCATTGTGAGGTCGGCATGCTCCATGTCGGGGTCTCTCAAACTTACTCTTGTCGGGTAGCGGCTTCCTTTCATTGCTTTGAACGTTGTGACAAGATTGTTTGAGCTGAAGATCCCGCTGTACCTATATTTGAGAGCGACTTTGACTTCAAGTGGGGCACTGAAAGCTTCCGATCACACGAGAGCCACACAGCTTCACTGCATAGGACCACAAAAGACAGGGAATGATTCAGCAAGTACAGAACAATCGCAGCACTTGTTTAAGGTTGAATAATCTAGGATGCATGGCTGCTATGGCATGCAGTCTTGACATTCAGTTGGCGCATGTCCGTTGTATCCGAAGCTATGACAAAGGCATTTGCCTTATGTCACATGCAACCCAAACACTGCACTAGTCCCAACTCCAACCAGTCTCCAACCATGTATACAAGCAAACGCTTAAAATCAGGAGGAACGAACATATCCAAAAGTATCCAAAGTATTCCAAAGTGGAGAGAACTACCATCCAACCATGGCCCAACATGGACTGCTTTTGACCGACATTGCTGAAGCAATTGGTCACTATCGTGGAGTACCAATGACCTCATACGCACTTTTCGAAGCAATGAACTCAATCAGGCTGGGAAACGGGAGTGCCTCCGAATACAGGCATGAGATTGACGAAGAAAAATACGAAGCGGTGGCCGCAGAAGAAGAGGACCGCTCACGACTTGACATGTTTGAATCTCATGGTTTGGTATTCAAAGTATGACTTGCAAAGTGTCAGAGACCTGACAAGGAGTTCCAAACACAATTGCAGCTGCGTCTGAAGCAACTCCGCGAAAAGGCCCAGCAAAAAGGCCGGTACGGCTGCCTGTACTAGCCACCTTTATTCGACCAATGTTTGCCCATCTGCGTGCTTGCTATCCTTGGTCCGTGCTCCGTCCGTGCATGCGTACAGCAAAGCATTTGTGACCAGTCACAATTCATCTGATCTGCTTATCCAAACCCGCCTGCAGTGGGCGGCAAGCCAGGCGCAGCTGTGTCCGCAAGCGTGGAGAAGGTTACCGAGGCTGACAGCGCCAGGACCTTAGGAGTTCGACGGCTCGCAAGATCAGCGATTTGCGTCACCAAGGATGGCAGTGACGAGGAAGTGGACGAAGATATGTTGTTGGACTGGCGCGCGAAGGGTTTCGGCTAAGACTGGAGAAAAAGCCACATGTAGCTTGCGGCGCTGGCTACTGTACTCTTCTGAAGCTTGAGCCATTTGAGATCCTTTTTGGATTGCACGCCTTCAAAAGGCCGCTTGCCCTGGGGCACTTTCATTGGCAAGGGTGGCACAGGAGCTACCTCACCACCGCTTTGGTGTTTGTTCCGGAAAGGGATGCGCTCCGAAGTGTGCTTGTGTAGGTGAGCACTCGTGCGTGCTCCTGTCCTATACTGCCCTGCTTTGCCGTGTGTAGCACGGGGCGTCGGTCACCAAGTGGCACCAAACCATGCCAAAACTCCGCGAGGGGAAGTGCGTTGACTGACCTCGACTCCTCTTCGTACTCCATGCGCATAGTCGAGGGAGTGCCTCGCAGCAGGGGCGCTTTAGATGATGCTTCCATTTTGCTTGATGCGCCAAGCATGTGCCTCACAGAGGGTTGCGCCTGAAGGCACATTTTATGGATCAGTGGAGGTGAAGCAAGACTGGTTAGAACGACCCACCCTTCCTCTTTCGCGCTGTTCTCTGGCAATTTGTTCCGATCTGCTTTAAGTCTATCGAGAGTCTCAATTGCCAAAGCAAGCCGCAACTTTAATCCGAGACTGCCTCGGCGCTTCGCACGCCTTTGCTTTGCAAGCTGGTCACAACTTACGGCCAAGTCGGATCACTTGCATTTATTGTAAAAAAAATCGCGTTGCCCGCCTCGGCCAGTCCGTTTTTGGCTGGCTTTGAGGAAATACCGTGCTTCGTTTTGCCTTGAAGTCTTGTGCTTATTTGAGTGAGTGAGTCGGCGCCGAACTGTGTGAGCTGGTTTCCACGGTAGAGGGTGGGTTGGTTGGTTGGTTGGTTGGTTGGCGTGTGGCCAGCACATGTTAGTGAGGCCAGGCCCGCGCTTCCCCCCCGGCCGAAGCTTGGGGTTCAAGCCGGCCGGAAAAATAAACGCAGCCAAGGCACAAGCCGTACCATGGGGAACCCAAGGCCGGCGCAGCTAAGACAGGGGCAGAGGGTGGAAACAGTGGGGCCGGAAACTGGGGGGCCTGAGCATGAGTAACAAAGAAAACGCAGGAACAGAAGCATGCAAGGCACCCCAGAACAGGCCCGGTAGGATGTGAGACCTTCCCGAGCTCAGGCCAAAGCAATGGCAGGCTCGCCTGCGACGACGGTCAGGACCATCCCCCCTTCCCGACGCAGATTCTCGATACAGAGGCGAAAGCCAACTGAAAGGCCAGGCGGAGAGCCGAGAGCACCATCACAGGCGGCTAGGGCCGCGGAGACTGTGACAGGGTCGGATCTACGTTGCAGGAAGCGGTACAGCCATCGCTTGATGCGACGGTTGCTGAGCACAGGCGGCTGAGCCACGCCATGACCGGCTCCTGGATGGACCTGACTAACCACCGACTCTATGTGCGCACTCAGGGCTTCCTGCAAAGGAGCATGAACTGGACGGAGAGGTGAGGCAGCAACTGCAGACAACCAAGAGAACGCACAGTCAGGGCAGAGCTGAAAGGCACGCTGCATGAGCACCACAGTTCCAACGACAGTGAGGCCGGAAGTGGATACAGTGGTTGCAGCCACGACACACAGCATCCCCAAGCCCGTGACACCATGAGCAAGGGAGAGGCTCGGGCGGGGCCGGAGCCAGCCGCGCCCGCCCGCACGTGGAACACAGATCAAGGGCAGGGAGAGGGCCAGGAAGCGCAGGACAGGCGCACTGCGTATGAAGGATCTCAAGAGCAAAAGGCCAGGTGACAGCGTATCCCCACTCAAGCGACATGCCGGTGCGGACCGGGACCCCGCTGGCTTGGGCCAGCCGCACGATTTGCTGAAGGGTACGCTCCGAAAGGCGACATCCCAGCTCAGAGGACAGGCGTGAACACATAATTGCAGACGTTGGCGCGAGCCACCTCAAGGCACGAAGGGTGACAACCCCGCCAGGGGATGTGCTCCACGCCTGGTAGCGCGCCAGCGGAGAGGGGACACCTGGAGGGATACCTGCCATTGCTGGCTCGGGCTGCGGCGCCGAGCACGCTTGCATGGAGCGCACGCAGGACGCCACGAGCCCAGTCCTAGCAGCAAGAGAGCAGTGAAATCAATAGCCGGCCGGAGCCTGTCCACAAGTGACCGGTGCCTGGCCTGCTCAGCGGCGAGCTGGGCAGAACTCAGAAGGTGCGCAAAGCCTTCAGCTGCGTCAGGCAAGGCATCATCCGGCACAGGCGTGCCCCGAGCTGCCTGGAGGATGGCACGACCAAGTGCAGCAGGTAAAACACCGCGGTGGGCGAGGTCACATTCCCCCTCGGCACATACCGCTGCCGCACTATGGCCCCCAGTGTCGGCAGAAAGAATGACTTCCCGGTCCAGCGTGGGAACAAGCCAGCGCCAGTGAGAGCAAGGGCCAGCGGGCCTGCACCTCCGGGGCAACGCTGCCAATGATCGTTCCCAGACCACGCGCCTGCACATCCCTGTGCCACGTGTGCATTGCGGAGCATAAGACCATGGGCATTCAGCTGATCCAGCCGCTGTTCCAGCACATCGCGGAGTAGGTCGACCAACGGCTTCATGACAGAGCAGCTCATGATAACATGCCGAGGTGTGCCCGGCAAAGCCCTGCAGAGCGGGCAAGTGCGAGGGGAGGCAAGGATATTGCGCTCGTAGAGATGGCGGGCAACTGACATGAGTTGCGGGTCAACTTTGATACGCTCAGTCCATCCGCCCCCAACGAGACGGACGCAGCGGAACAAGGTAACCGAGAGATCCACCGAAGGCTGATCATGCGGGAGGCGAAGTGGGGACGAAGCGCCAAATCCTGGACAGGAGGTGTAGAAGGACATGTCGAGAACATCCGAGAAGACGCAGCCTTGCATAGCAGCGATTTTGCCCTGAACCGGGCGCTTCCGCCATTCCGTCAGAGCCTGCTGACGAAGGACGCCACGTATTGCAGACCGGGTGGGGGATGTGACCATGGCCTGATGGTAGCAGAGAAAAGCAAAAGGGCCCCCAGACGGGAGACGCACGCAGTCAGGAAGGGGCTGGCTTTTGGCGGCTGCGCACGCGCGGTCCTGCGCCTCATTTCCAAGCACAATGAGGTCCATGGTAACAGGGACGCTGGACTGGTGGCTTTTCACGTCCACCCCAACCATATTGGCAAAAAGGGATCTGGCAAAACCATGCGAGATGGCCCTCATGTTGCCGCCGCACGTTCCACTGGTCAGGGAAGGACGTCTGATGCATTCGCCATCCTGGAGTGCGACCAGGACAGCCCGTCCAACCACGGCGGAGCCGGTCCAGTAACCAGAACACGCGACAGGCCAGTGGGGCATGAGCTGAGCGAAGGAGGGAGGCATCCACGTCGCGAGGGGAGGCAGCACGAAGAAGTGAGAAAAGAGCACTTCGGTCAGCGACAAATAGGTTCCAATGCCCCGGCTCAGCATGGCGCAGCGCAGAAATCATTCCCATTAGCTCAGCAGTGTGCACGGACGATGACTCCCGACTATAGCAGGGGGGCATACGGCAAGCAATGGCTGAGTCACCACTGGGCAGGATTGCCAGTAGTTGGGGGGGAGGCCAAAGGCCCGAGCCTGCGAGCTGAAGGAGCACTGACTCGAGCCCGACGCGCTTCCATCGCTGTACATGGCATAGTCCAGCGCGGCCGGAAAAGACGCAAAGGCATCCAAGAAAGACGTCCGAGGGTCTGCGCTCGCCCAAGGGTCCTCCCAGGAGTGGAGGCCCCAATCTTCAGGTAGAGGTGGCGCAGGACGGAACAGAGCACACTCAACGCGCCAATCTCGCTGGCTTTCTGCCAACGCCTGAGCCACTGCAAGAGAGCACTCTGCTGGGGAGAAAGGAAAGGCGGCAGGAAGAACGTGACTCCACAGGGCAAGATCTGGATCGAGGGCGACCTTCAGCCACAAAGGCCGCAAAGATCCGCCGCAACGAGTTAGCAACAAATCCAACGCGAGCAAGCGTAAGAGAAGGCCTTGCCAACACGGGCCGGAAGGAACCAACTAAAGGTTGGGAGGAGGGGCGTGGCAATGCGTTCAGGACCCGCGCTGTGAAGCGGTCCGGCTGAACACACACATGGAAACCGTATGCAGCAAGAAGGCGGAGGGCCAGCACGACGAGACCACCAAGCGCTTCAGCCTCGACAGGCGGAGCATTGAGAGCATCGCGCAAGGACGCGCAAGCACCGAGGCTTCTGACCTTCCTGATAGCAGCAGGAGGAGATCCGCACCAGCAGCGGCAAGGATACTTTCAACCACCGAGGGGAGTTGCATTCCTCCGCACGACTTGGCCGCAAGGAGGCTCATGCGTTCCACAGTAGAACGCACACCCATTCCAGCCAGAACGAGGTTATGGAATGCCGCATCCACTGCGTGCAGATCGGACGGCTGCGGAAGGCCAACTAAGGGAACGTAACCGACAACGCCCCGCATGATCCATTGGAAGAATGCAACACGTTCGTCCCACGAAGCACGGAGAGCAGAGAGGCGTTGTAGCGCGCGACGAAGCTTCTGCAAAAGCTCCTCAGCTGCCAACGAATGCTTGTCAGAGAAGACACCGGGCTTGCCCAGGAGAGTTTCCGAGGCGTCGGGCAGGGTGCGTCGAAGCTTGCCCGCCCTTCCAGATGTCAAAGGAGGTAACGCGAACACCATCCTCAGTGAGGCCGGACTCAGGGGGGAGAAGAGACCAAGAAGCATCCCAGTCAGTAGCAAAGGCGGAGAATTTGTCCCAAGCAAAGCCAAAACCAGTGTGAATGCTGCCAAGACCAAGCTCGGCGACGATGTCAGGTATATCCGCGACGCCGCGGCCATAGTGCTCAGCATCATCTGAGTACCCGGCCGTGGCCACGCGACGACCGCGGGACGTGACATAAGCAGCAGAGCTATACTGAGGCGAAGGATGGGATCCTGAGCGGGACGGGACAACTCGGGGCTGGACACCGCGCCTTGCATGATTCCTCGCTGCACCTGAACATCAGGAGTCAGACCGAAGCGGGTTTCAAGCTGAAGCACGTGCCCTTGGAACGCCGAGGCGTAGAAGCGGCGAACGCTGTCCGGAACACCGCGAGCTTGGAGGACGGCGTCAAGTTGCGGGATCAGTAGGGTGTTAAAAAAATTCTCATAATCAGAAGGGATACGGCACAGGGGGCGTGCGTGGCGAGCTGCGTCTTCGCAAACAAGCGTGTCCACGTGGAGGACCTCGGCCGCCGCGTTTACCCTGGGTGCGTACGCTTGGTTGGTAGAGGAATACAGCTGCATCGCCTCTATCCTGCGACGCTCAACCAGACGCTTGGTGACCGGCCCCTCAAGCGCCTCGAAGCCCTCCTCCAGCATGGACAGGGCTCGAAACCCGCCAGACGGTTTGGGCATGTGGACCTGGATGGCACGCCGAAGAGATGGCGCGACGCAAGCGGCAAGGCGTT
Organism: Effrenium voratum; assembly: GCA_963377175.1. NCBI lineage: Eukaryota > Dinophyceae > Suessiales > Symbiodiniaceae > Effrenium > Effrenium voratum. The sequence goes on from CAUJNA010000838.1 coordinate 76,822, forward strand.
GCACATCAAGCAGGCGCCAGAATAGCATCTGGGCGCGGGGCGGGAAAAGAGAGAGGAAGCGGAGCTTGAAGCCGGAACGAGAGTGGGTGCACGTCCGAGTGTTTCAGACATGGCTTCAAGGGCCGGAACGAGAGCCGCAGAGAGTGGCAGTGGGCCTGGGCCAAGCGAAGGTGCAAACTTCCGGCGAATTTGACTGGTTTCTGGGGGGATTTGGTTGGCTTCTGGAGGGGGTCTTGACTTTGTGATGGATCTGACCGCTTCCCGGCCCTGTCGCTTCAGGCGGATTCGAGGCAGCTGGAGCAGAGATCTCGCGCAACAAGGGGTCCGGGGGGGGGGGGGGGATGCCGACAAGGTTAGGAATCTGGCCGCTTCCCGGGCAATTGCCGGCAATCCTTCAACAGGGATCATGGCGCTGCCAGGAAGACGCATGCCTTGAGCTGCTTGGATGCTTGTTGCTGCAACAAAAAAGGCACGCGGGACGTAGCTGACACGAGAAAGTTGAAGAACCTCGCCTGTACCGAGACGGGGCGCAATGCTGCGGCCTGGTTTGACTGCACACTGAGCAGCTTCACGCAGGCAAACCCGACAGAGCCTTGCTCTATATCCTTGTCTAGAAGCTTCCGACCGCCGGCTTCACCGGCCCTATGTTAAGCACACATCAATGCCCACACGAATTGGAGCGAGACTAGTCCTTTATTCCAGCTGGCGCGCTCTATACTGTGCAGCATTTGCTCTTGTTGTAGTCTGGGCCCCCCTTCTGTGTGCCAGGGCTGCAAAAGCGCAACTGTTGTGTGCAGGATTCGGCACTCTTGGACTCATCGCATTCCCTTCGCCATTCTCGGAGTGTCATACCTTCGAGTTTGAAGTTGTGAGTACTTGACCGCTGGCTCAAAAAGGCAGCAAGAAGCTGCCTTGAAGCAAAGCCCCAACACAGGCTTAGCACAACTGTGGAGCGCAACAGCTCCAAGCCATGCCGGCTGATCAGACGGTGCTCAAGGCTTTTCAGCGCTTTGACAAAGATGGGTCTGGATCCATCACGCGGGACGAGCTCAGTCAGGTGCGGGCTGAGAGGGGCGAGAGAAGAAGAGTGGAGCAAACATGAATGCATATGAGCGCAATGCTTCGAACACAGTTGATACACAGAAGCTCAAGCTTTACTTTCGCATTTCAGTAGCTCACTTCTTTGGTCTTGCAC
>CAUJNA010000838.1:83016-110516 GCA_963377175.1 Effrenium voratum
AGATGGAAAGATGTGTATGGCGCTACTTGAAAAAGCTTTCGCCAAGATGTATGGAAGCTGGTCTGCCCTCACAGGTGGCTATCAAGCCGTAGCTTGGTTTCACATGACCAGCTGCACAGAATTTATGTGCTACAGTGCATCCTACCGTGGATCAGCACCGAAGTGGGTGGTCACTGAAAGTAGCGGAATTCCGGTTTTTGGCGGGCATTCCAAAGACAAAGCCAAGAAGAAAATCGGCCAGCTTGGAGAAGGTGCTCACTTTGTGGAGAAGCAGAGGACGTGCATTGAACATGTTCAAACATGTATTTGCGTGTGCTTTGCTTCCAAGCAGGAAGGTCCCACTTAATGGAACAAGCCGAATCTTTGAGCAAGTGTCAGGATTGGACCCTGGATGGAATTCAAGAAGCTTGACGGTGAAGGAGCTGCATCTGGATGGATGCGATACTACGGGAATGGCCGGCGCCTGGCAACTCGGACCGCTGCAAATGAGCTACGCATCATGCTCATCAACGCTGCGGTGGTGCCAGAGGAGGCGCGAAGCTTGAGCGAACTGATGGGCCATTGTTCAGCAGAGAGAGGGAGAGAGGCGCGCTTTCTTGCTTGCATTTTTGGCACATTAAGTCGGTGTCCCAGTGGTGCCCAGGTGGTGTCCCCAGTGGTGACCCGGTGAGTTGCGTTGGTGTTTCGCTGTCTCGGAGGTGTTCCGGTGTTGTCCTGGTGGTGATGTCCCAGTGGTGTCCTGGTGTCCCGTGTCCCGGCTGTACTTCCCGGCGCTGTCCGAGTGGTGTTCTTGTGATGTCCCCGTCGTTGTGTTCTGATGGTGTGGGTGATTTGCCCTGTCTTCTTGTGGGTAGTGTTTGTGGGTGTTCCGGTCGTGGTGTCCTGGCGCTGATTCGGTGTCATGGTGGATGGTGGTGGTCCTGCGATGCCCGGGTCGTATTGTCCAGGTGGACGCGTTCCGGGTCTTTCTTGTGGTGTCCAAGAGATGTCCCTGTTGTGTTCTGGTTGTGTCCCGGATGTGCCCCGGTGGTATGTGGGTGGTTGTGTTATAGGCTTTGGTGGTGTGCCGGGCGTCCCGGTGGTACCCTCGGCGGCGTCCCATTGAACTGTCCCAAACGTGTAGGTGTTCCGATGGTGTCCCGGTTGGTGTCCCAGCGTGTCCCGTGTTGTGCTGCTGGTGCTGTCATTTTGGTTATGGTTTTGCTGGTGTCGATGTGGGTGGTGTGCCAGTTGCTGTCTCAGTGGTGTCCAGGTGCTGCGCCGAATGCTGCTGGTGTCCAGCTGGTGTAGTGAGTTCCTGTTGCTGGTGTTCCGATAGTGGTCAGAGCGCATTTGCCTACTTTAGAGCTTCGGGCTCTTTTCGCCAGCTAAATTCATTGACGAAGGCAACTTTGTGTCACGAAAGGACAACTTTGATTTGCGGTTCAACAATGAGTGCATATCCGCACGCAAGGATCCCAGAAGCTTCGTAAAGGGAAGGCTCAACTGGACCAGAAATTCAACCTGCATTTGGCTGAACTCCCTGACATTTGGGAGGAAGCTGATCGGACTTCACTTTTCGTAGACGCAGAGCCGTGTGATTTTGCCCTACCAATTTAGCTGTCCAACGTTGTTTTGGTGTTGTGTTGGTGCTTGATGAGTCACATTGGCCGATCAAGAGCGTTGGGCAGCCTTGTTACATGGAGGGCCCCCCTTTGAGCTGAGAATAGGGCACGGGTAAGAAACTTTCGCGGCATGGCCGCGCGGTGATAGAACCTCAAGATTGTCGTTTTGACCTTGTGACACTTTATCTGAGTAAGAATACAACTATCAACCATCAGAGTCATTAAAATATATCAATACTCAAAATTGCAAAATTCGAAATGCAACAAATATACCCATCACCAAAGTCCAACATATTTCAATCATCCACATCAAAGAAAACCTCACCACCCATTCCAGCGACCAACTCCAAAGGCACCCATGTTGGATGATAGTTTATGTCCGGAGCGGTCCCTTGTTGAACGCCTAGCATGTCCAAAGAAGTGCGAGCATCATCAATAGTGTTTCCCAGCAGGGATTCATGGAATTCTGCAGGGCAGGTCGCGTTTGTGCGCAGGTGTTGCCAGTTGATGTTCTGGTTGGTGGTGCCCTCGGTTTGCTGTCCCAGTAGTGGTGTTCTAGTTGCCATCTCGGTGTTACGGCCGCTGTTCTGCGCAATTCTGGTTCCCAATGCAGTGTAATGGCAGTGTCCTGGCACTGTCCCTGTGCTGTTCGGCTTGGGTCCCGGTAAGAACGTCTACTGTAGCATTTTGGTGCGGTGCTGTGCCCAGTTGATGTTTTCGCTGGTATCCCGGTGTGCCGATTGCTGTCCCAGTGGTGTCTTTGCGCTGTTCCACTTGCTGCTCCGGTTAGGTTATGTTATGGCGACTGGCTCCCGCGTGTTTTGATTGCTTTGTCAGCGGTGTCCCTTTGGTGTCCCGTTGGTGTCCCGTTAGTCTCCCTGTGTTGTCCCTGTTCCGGTCCTTTGTTTTACTGGTCGCCGCAGTTTTGATGGTAGTGCCCTGGTGGTGTCTCACTGCATCCCGGTGGTGTCTTGGTGCGGTCTGGCAGTGTCCCAGCGTTGAAGAAGGTGTCCCGGTGCAGTCTCGCTAGTGGCGCTTGTGATCCTGTGGTGTCCTGGTTAGTGTCGCGCCTGTGTCGGCCTGCGATGTCCCTGTGCTGCTCCATTAGCTGCTCCTCGTGGTCTCCTGAGAGTGTCTCAGGCAGTGTCCTGATGGCGACCCGGTGTTTGCTGGTGACGCGATGGTCTTCCAGACGTGTGCTGGTACGCTGTTCTGAGCAAGATTGGACGCTCTGCGGAATCAGCTAGGTATCCATAGAACGTCCATGATCCATCAGACAATAGAAACGTCAAGAGAGATTTCGGGTACATGTGACAAAACCCGCAGTGCTGGGGGAAGCTTTGGGAAATTCGCCGTGGCGTTGCTTTGTGAGGCTCTTGCGCGGGCCCCTTTGCAGTGTTTGATTCTCAGTCGGCGTGGCTTGTCGGTATTGTATCGGTGTTGGTTTGGTTCTTGGTGCGAGCATATAAGTGCATACGCATTTTGTCTCCATACTAGTCGAGTGCTTTCGCCAATATCCAGCAGCATTGCACAGCAAAGGAACTTGCATATGAGACATGCTGGGCGGGTGCAGATGCAAACGAGGCGATGGGAGCCATTTGCTCTGGAGGGGACAAGACGCGGACAAAAAAAGCCTTCAAGTACAAGTTTAAGAAGTATGTCGAGATCGAGGACATGTGGCAACTTCTCATGGAATACGACAAAGGCAACTATCTTATGGCATCATCAGCCTCCAAATCCAGAATTGAAAGAGATTCTGGGATGGTCCATGGTCATGCCTACAGTGTTTTGCACGTTGTCGAGATCGATGGTCTGAGGCTGGTTTGCTGCAGAAACCCGTGGGGCAATGAATCCGAATGGAATGGACCTTGGAGTGACCGAAGCTCCGAATGGAAGGCGAACCCTAAAATTGCCGAAGCATTGAACGTGGATTTCCAAACCGAAGGAACTTTCTGGATGGACTTTGAGGATTGGCTCTATGTCATGGGACAGCTCAAGGTGATGAATTGCCAGATGCCATCAAGAAGAGGAGACTTTCACAATCAGATCGTAGAAGAGGATGAAGACGAGCAGGAGGAAGACGTGCAGGATGTAGAGGAAGAGGACCAGGCCAGACCAGCCTTGTAACACGAGCAGTGAACGATGTTTGGTGCTTGCGTTGGCGTTGGTGCTTCCTGTGGTGTGGTTGTAAGTTGAACCCCTGAGGAAGAAGGAGGAACGCCAGTGACAGGTTGCTCGGGCTTGAGCATTGGTTGGCACCCAGCACGTACTATGGAAGAGGGTATGCTCTTGTACCCAGAGAAAGACTATACGTTCAAGAACATTCCTGATGGGCTTCTAGGTGGCACGTACATTGGCAGCAAATGCTGGCCAAAAGCAGGCACGTGGACCATTGAATACAAAGCTCCAGCCATGCTGTACGTGTGGGCAACTCAGGGACAGTTCAATGGTGGAGTAGATGAAGCGCTCAATGCTGATGGTTGGACAGCAGAAGCTGCAGAAGGCTTCTGTGGAGGTGCCCTTTCTTTGAATTTGTGGAGTAAGCAGTTCACGACAGGCTCCTCCTACAGCATTGAGATTACAGCGGACACCATGATCGGCGGTGTGGTTGGCACAGCTCGCTGCGCCCCATGCGTGCCGGTCGCACCTCCAGAATCAAGTGCAGCGGTGACTGGTTGCTCAGGCTGTGGCGTGGACTGGCGACCTGCACTGGTTCTGGAAGAGGGCGTTCTTTTGTATCCGGAAAAAGCCTACAAATTTCAGAACGTTCCTGACCAACTCCTCGGTGGCGCATACATTGGCAGCCACCTTTGGCCAACAGCAGGGACATGGACCATAGAATATCAAGCTCCAGCCAAGCTATACGTGTGGGTCGCAAAGGGTGAGTACAACGGTGGAGTAGATGAAGCGCTGTGTGCCAACGGTTGGGCTGCTGAAGCTGCAGAGGGCTTCTCGGGTGGTGGGCTTGATTTGAATTTGTGGAGCAGGCACTTCACAACGGGATCCGCCTACAAGATTCAGACCAACGGTCTCATGTGTGGTGGTGTGGTGGGTAAACCACTGGAGTGCAGTGGAAGAGTCACGGCTTGCTCAGGTCTGCGTGTTGGATGGAACCCGCCAAGAGGAATGGCGGAGGGCATTCTCATTTACACTGACAAAGACTACACTTTCCAAGAAGTGCCAGCTTGTTTGGCCAGTGGTTCATACATTGGCAGCCAGGGGTGGCCCTCAGCAGGCACGTGGACCATTGAGTATGAGCCTCCCACCACCCTATATGTGTGGGCTCAGCAAGGCACGTACAATGCAGGAGTTGACGAGGCACTCAAAGCCGATGGTTGGGTTTCAGAAGATGCAGCCGATTTCTCGAATGTCGCGCTTGGTTTGGATGGATTTGGTAGTGGACTTCCGCTGAATTTGTGGAGCAGACACTTTGCGACCGGTTCCTCCTACAGCATTCGCACCAACGATCTCATGATAGGCGGCGTGATCTCGGAATGCAGCGATGTTTGAAGTTTCTCTAAGATTTCACCTGTGAACACCATTGCTGAAAGCATTGGTGTTTGGTTTGTGAGTCGGAGCACTGGGGCACTTCTTGTCATCAACGTGGCTGTTTGGCAATTGCCAAGCAGACCATCCAATACCAAGGCACCGGCACGCAGGGAACCTAATTGCATTTATGCCTCTGCTTGCACATCATTTGGGCTGGACTTGGCGGAACAAAGAAGAGCATGTTCCCGAGAATGGCATTTCCTTCGCCATTCTCGGAGTTTCATACGCCGTGATAGCAGCAACAATGTGTCAGCGACGACCTTTCGAATTCCCTTCGAGTTTGAAGTTGTGAGTGCTTGACCGCTGGCTCAAAAAGGCAGCAAGAAGCTGCCTTGAAGCAAAGCCCCAACACAGGCTTAGCACAACTGTGGAGCGCAACAGCTCCAAGCCATGCCGGCTGATCAGACGGTGCTCAAGGCTTTTCAGCGCTTTGACAAAGATGGGTCTGGATCCATCACGCGGGACGAGCTCAGTCAGGTGCGGGCTGAGAGTGGCGAGAGAAGAAGAGTGGAGCAAACATGAATGCAAAGGGGCGCAATGCTTCGAACACAGTTGATACACAGAAGCTCAAGCTTTACTTTCGCATTTCAGTAGCTCACTTCTTTGGTCTTGCACGCTGAATGTGTTTGTTGACAAGCTGTCACTATTTCAGAAGCTTGCTTCAACTTGTTGAATTCTTCAGGTGCTGCGGGGGCTGAAGAGCTCCGAGTGGGATGATGACTCCATTGACCAGTTGCTGGCAGCTGCGGATTCCAGTGGTGACGGGCAATTGCAGGTGGAGGACCCACAAGGGGAAAAACGCGGCCTTAGGATAGAATCAGTTCATGGACAGATGGCCGAACTCACCATACATCACGACCAAACGCCCAGGATCATGGGGCTGGGAGGGTACAGGCAGTCTAAGTGTTCAAGCGGTTTGACCCCCTTCGGTGTTGGAGGAGTTCGTGAAATGGATCTTTGCTGAAGAACAGACCATCTCGGCTGGTGCCACGGGCAAATTCAGGTTGCGGGTGTCGGGCTGCTCCAGACCAGAGCTTGACGGCGACTATGTACAACAGAAGGAGTTCTACTACCGCAGGCCAATATTCCATTGTCGTGAGAATGAGCGCTATTTGTTCTACCACGGCAAGAGGCGCCGAGCAGCAGTGGATTGATTTAGACAAGTTGCATATAGAAACTCTAAGCTGGCTTAGCAGCGGGGTGAGTGCTAACAGGTCCGCTTCTCAGTTTTTCGGAAAAAGAAGTAAAGCCGCAAAGCAGCAAAACCGTTGCACTGTTTTACGTTTTACCAAAAAAAGCGGGTTGTTGCCAATGGGCTCGCTTCACATATTGTTGGTAAACACTAAAACCGACGGTGTTACCGCTTTACCATTACACAATAAATCCGCTTTACCGTTTTACCATTTTACGGTAAAACCGGTTGTCCGTTCTTTCAGCGCGCAACATGATACTCTTTCTAGGGGTTGATTCCTGGTCGGTTCTGTGCAACCTTTTACCCAGCTGTTTTTCATGATAGGATAGGAGAGGAAAAGATAGGATAAGATCGGATAAGACAGGATAATACAGCATAAGGCAGGACATGATAGGATAAACTAGGATAAGATAGGATAAGATAGGATAAGATAGATATAGGTCTAGATATAGACAGGATAAGATAGGGTAAGACTGGACAATATAGGATGACGTGGGACAAAATAGGATACGATGGGATACGATGGGATAAGATAGGATAAAGCCGGATAAGATGCGTTAAGACATGATAAGACAGGATCAAAGGAAGTTTAATAAGAAGCTTCCATAGTACAAAAAGTGGAGTTACCCACATGTGACGCGGGGTCGCGGAGTCGCCGGGTCGGAGAGTCCGCGCAAATTTCTCGCTATTGAATTGTGTGGCAGGCGCACTTCAACTTCGGCAACCTAAAGGGCAGACCTCGTGGCACAGCATTTTGTTCTCATGGGCATCATATGGCATCATAACTCGTGACAGGCGCAGCGCTTTGGGACATAGAGTCGCGAGGTTGGGGAATCGCATTGTAGTGGACGTGCGAACTGCCGCGTGCTGATTTCGTGGCAGGCGCACGATTTTCGCACTTTGAGGCGCAGAGTTCGTGGCAGGCGCCTCACTTTCGCAAGGTCAAGTACAGATCTCGTGCGCACGCGCAGCACTTTCACAAGGTCAAGTGCAGATTTCGTGGCAGGCGCAATATACAAATAGGAAAAGAAAGAGAAAGAGAAGAGAAGACAAGAGAAAGAGGCAGAGAAAGAGAAAGAAAGAGAAAGACATTCAAAGAAAAAGAAAGAGAGAGAGAGAGAGAGAGAAAGAGGGAGAAAGAGGAAGACGAAAAGAGGAAGACGAAAAGAGGAAGAGAAAGAGAAAGAGCGAAAGAAAAACAACAGAAGAACAAACGAGGAAGAGCAAGAGAAAGAAAAAGAGGAAGAGGAAGATAACGAGAAGAAAAGACAGGAGATGCTTAGAGAAAGAAGCGCAGAGATGCTCCACGAGCACAACTCATATCCTATAGGCACATTATTTGTATTATGTGTTAGAAACGGCCGCCTCCAGCTCTGCTGAATTATACCTGGTATGTGATCAGAAAAGACATAGACAAGGTAGATACGATAGATACGATAGACACGATAGACAAGATAGATAAGATAGAAAAGACACATGATAGATCAGATAGCTAAGATAAAACAAAACAAGAAAGATAGCTACAATGAGATACATAAGAATGATAGGATAGATAAGATAGATAGGACGCGTAGGTTACATAGGTAGGTTGGTAGATACATAGATAGATACATAGGATACGATAGGAAAAGGTAAGAACATGTAGAACAAAGCAGTATAAGGTGGGATAACATGCTAAGATACGACAAGAGAGGATATGACTGGATAAGATAGGACAAGATAGGGTAAAGATAGGATGAGATGGCATAAGACAGGATGAGGTAGGGTAAGATAGAGATATTTGTAGATAGGTAGATAGGTAGAAAGATTTGGGTCGGTAGATAGATAGATAGATAGATAGGTACATAGATAGATCGATAGACGGAACGGCAAAACCGTTTTACTGTTTTACCACCGGAATCTATGGGCAGGACCACTAACACCAACCCCACCGCCTAACCAGCGCAGGGGCTAGAAACTCATTATCAGTATTGTCATTGGTGTGGTGGTCACGAAGCCAACAGAAATTGATGTTGATGTCACCCACCTTCTTGCGCACGACGTTGCGTTGAAGAGGACGTCACCCTTTTTGACAGCTCATGAACGCACACACATTGGGTTGAACATAAATGCACACAGACCTCGAAGCAAGCTCTGGATATCTTTGCAAAACAAGCGAGCATTTGGCCATTGCCAAACTTGAAGTGAGAAAGCATGACACATCGGGTATGTCGGATTGGCTACATGCGGAGAAGTTTCGACAGGCAGCAGTGGCAGATCTTTTCTAGAACCGGAACCTTCGCCTCTGCCCGCTTGAAAACCTTTCGGGCAGCTCACATGCCTGGAGACGGAGCAATGTGGGCTGTTTGGAAATCCAAGAGGAGTCGCTTGGCAGATGACATGCGCTTGTGCGCAGGCTTAAGCCCCAGGTAGAAGCTATGCTTGTTGAAGAAGGCTATCAGCCTTGTGCACTGACCAAACATGTTTAGAACGCTTCACAAAACCAGTGTGCTGCAATTCTGATATGTGGGAAAACACAGCGTTTCTCAGAATGGTACATCTCTGGAGGGTTTTGTTCTGAAGAATCTGGGCAAATCGTAGAATTGGCAAGAAGGTTCTTGGGCCTTTCCCTGAGAGCGGCAGCTATGGGGTCTAAGCCAATCCAGGCTTGTGGCGGCCCTGGGGTGGGTGTTGGGGAGGGGCCAGGCAAGCTACGCAACTCCTCGCATGGATATGTGGGACCCGAAACTGGTGGTTCTCCCTTTGGTTTCCGTGGTCCCTTTGAACCCAGGTGAAAAAAGGGCACCCTGAAAGAAAAAACACACCCAAAATGAATGGCAAGATCAACGCAATGCTCGGCTTCAGAAAGTCGTCAAGAATTTGTGTCGGGTGGTTCCTCCTCCAAGAAGCTTCTCCTTCTTCTTCTTCCACCTGTTTCTGTGAAGTTCTTCCTGAGGAGGCTGAAGCGTACTTTTGGCCCAGCTTCCTTGACGTGTAGGCTTTGCATGGCGGTTTGGTGGAGATCGAAAGCAGTTCATTCAAAGATTTGGCAATCAAACAAGCGCGGCCAGACCCTAAGAGCGCGCCGAGAGTATTGCCTCGCCAGACACATCTCCCAGAACATCACATGAAAGTATGTTCTTGACGTCAGACACGAACTCTCACCAACAGCATTCTCACATTTAGAACCGATGCCCGTTCTCGCAATGTCAGCAGTTTGGAGTTGGCCGCTCTGCTTGGTCTCTGTAGACGGGTTAACCCTACAAAACATCTTTTGAGTTCTACCCAAGCAAGGAAGGCAACCGATTTGGTGGGTGAGACAAAAAACAAAAAGTGATGCTGATAGTTCTCCGCATCAAATCCCCTTCTCCACATGGCTGCTATTCTGACATGGCCCTCCAAGACTTCTTTTGGCCATGCTTGTTGCTCAACCGATTCTCAAGGATTCCACTTTGCACCCAAAGGCGCCAGTTAAAGCAAAATGCATTGTTAGCCATGTGTTGTTGCTCAAAGAAATGTACTGTAGAGGACGACCAAGCTATTCAATCCTTCATACATGTGACGCTGTGCGGGCTGGAATTCATTGGAACATGGGGGCATCACTGCAATGCCATCATATGCGCAAGCCTTTCCAACTCTGGTCTTGTTAAACAAAAGCGGGTGTCCTTTGTTGGGCTTGATTCGGCTTGAATGTATTGTTCACTGGGACAGTGTTCAATTCGCTGAAACCGTTTTATTCCTCAGATCCAGCCTGGCAGCTTCAGGGCTCTCTTTTTGAAGATTTCTCTTTCTTTCGGATTGAAACTTTTCAGTCCATGACGCGACACCAAAAGAGTACGAGCGAAGCGACCATCTCTCAGGTGGAAAGAAGGCCTTTGTGAAAGAGTCGCAGATGAAATGCACTGCAGAACCGCCCTTGACACCAGAAGAAGAGCGAGCAAAGGCACCTCAGGCAATCATGCTTGACGGAAAAGACGTCTTCAAACAGATGTCGTATGTCCTGGGCAACCGAACGGTATACCACCAAAGATCCGAGCGTTTCCTTTTCTATGAGGAGCCAAAGGGCATGTGGAAGATTGGAGAATCCTGTGTCTTGGGAAAGCCCTCTTTATATACGTCAAGACCTACGGATGTGTATTCCCCAGACATGGCTCTTTGGATAGATGAGGCTCATGGTGGGAAGATGGCGGTGGTGGGGTTGGACGGTGATGACGTGCCCAAGGGATTTAAATTTGGCTTGAAGGTCAAAGCTGTCGAGGATGGATGGAAAGATCCTGACTTCCCCCACAACAATGACTCGATCGGTGCAGCAGCCGCCAGCAAATACAAAGATTGTCGATGGCTCAGAGCCTTGTCTCTTCATCCTCATCCGGCTCTCTTTGTGGATGTAGAGCCCGCAGATGCTTGCCAAGGGGCTGTTGGCAACTGTTGGCTCGTGTCAGCTTTGTCTGCCTTAGCCGAATTCCCAGCTTACATCAAGAACAATATCTTTGTCAACAAGAGTATTTCCAAGAGTGGCAAGTACCAAGTCAAGCTGTTTGATGGTCGCACGAATCAATGGCAAATCATCCAAATCGATGACTACTTACCATGTACAACAGCGGGTGGGGACCAGCCAGACTTGTTGTTTGGGCAGATGCCCGATGGAAAGATGTGCATGGCGCTCCTTGAAAAGGCCTTTGCCAAACTGTATGGCAATTGGTCTGCCCTGGACGCTGGCTTTCCAGAGATCGCCTGGTTTCACACGACCAGCTGCAAAGAAGTCTTCTATTACAGCACTACATACCTTGCAGCAGCTCCGAAGTGGGTCGTGGTTGCGGGTGATGGCATTCCTGTGGTCGCTGATTACTGGGACTATGACAAATCCCGGCAGCGCGTAGGTCAGCTAGGTGAAGGTGCTCACTTCACCGAAACGTGGAGGATTTGGGATGGGAAAACAAACACAGGGTGGGGGCACTTGACATTTCACGTGTACCTACACCTGTTCCCATGGAGGAATGTTTGAACACCCAGAAAGCGTACCATGGGTTGCCCTCACGAAAGCGAGATTCAACTGTACTGAGAAGCCATCCTGAAACTGCTCACCTGCTTTGGTTTTTGATCCTGAATCTGCCCTTCAGGATTGGAGAATGGATTCAATTCAAAAAGATCGATGGCGATGGGCCGGATGAGGGATGGCTGAAATACTATAGCAATGGCAAGCGAGCAGCAAAGCGCACTGCTGCCAACGACATTTGCATCATGCAATCCAACGTGGGCATTGTTCCTGAGGAGGTTCTACCCTCAGTTAGGTGCCACACTGTGAGCTAAGGCATGCGGTATCTAGATATTCAAAGGAATCAGAGTTGCACTGAGCGTTTTGCGGATACAGGGTTGAATGACTGCTCAGGTTTCAATAGGATCTTGGAGTCAGCAGTTTGATTGGAATATGTTGGGATTTCTCAATTGCAGCTGTTGTTTGGGGTCCTTTGGTATAGAAGATCATTGAAGAGTTGAAACCAGGCAATGAAAGCCTGTGGTGCTTCGGGAAGCGACAAAGACGTCCTTGAGACCATCTTCAAAAAGCATTCCACAAGTTTTGTGGAGCCAGAAGAGATGTGGCAAAGGCTTTTGGACTACGACAAAGGCAACTACCTCATGGCATCGTCGGCCTCCACCTCTGCCATGGAGACTTCATCTGGCATCGTCCAGGGCCATGCCTACAGCTTTTTGCACGCACTCGAGATTGAGGGCGTCAGGATGGTTTGCTGCAGAAACCCCTGGGGCAATGAAGTTGAATGGAACGGACCTTGGAGTGATCGTAACTCTGCCTGGAAGGCCAACCCATCAGTTGCTGAAGCGCTGAACGTGGATTTTCAAACTGAGGGCAGCTTTTGGATGGATTTTGAGGATTGGCTCTATGTTATGGGACAATTGAAAGTCATGAATTGTCAGATGCCAGCAAAGCGTGGCGACTTTCACAACCAGATTGTAGAAGAGGATGAAGATGAGCAAGAGGAAGGACCAGTAGAAGACGCAAATGATCAGGACTGCTCGCGTGGGTTTGGTGAAGCGTGGATGATTTCGTAGCTTGTACCTGCGCAGGCCTTATCATCTAACGACAGTTCAAAAGGGAGACTAAGTGCGCGGCGTAGAAAGTGCATGTTCGAGAAACGCGCATATAATAGGGAAAGGAAGCCCATTATGTAAACACTTGGCCAGATTTGGACATGTCTGAATCTGGAAATGACTCCACTGGTGGCCTTGTTGGAGTTTCAGGTGTTTGGCAATCCTGAGGATCAAGATGCAGGAAGAACAGTAACTGGTTGCTCGGGGTTATTCATTGATTGGTACCCTGCACGTACTATGGAAGAGGGTATTGCCTTGTACCCGGACAAGGACTATACTTTCCAGAACGTACCTGCAGTACTTCTAGGTGGCACGTACATCGGCAGCAAGTGTTGGCCAACAGCGGGCACATGGACCATAGAATATCAAGCTCCAGCCACGCTGTTCGTGTGGGCAGCTCAGGGACAGTTCAATGGTGGAGCAGATGAAGCTCTCAGTGCTGATGGATGGGCAGCAGAAGCTGCAGAAGGCTTCTGTGGAGGTGCCCTTTCTTTGAATTTGTGGAGCAAGCGCTTTCCGACAGGATCCTCCTGCAGCATTGAAATTGCAGCGGACACCATGATCGGCGGTGTGGTTGGCACATCCCCATGCGTGCAGCTTTAACGCAGCGAGCAATACGTGCCCTGGTCAAGCGCATGGGCAAGGCGATGGATTGAAAAGTGGGTTTGTGACAGTCACAGTGGTTTCACTTGTTCAGAACGTCCAGAACGCCGCCAAAGGCATTGGCGTTGCTGAGGTGGCGATACTCGCCATCTGTAAGATTTCCTGTTCAAGATGCTGAGCTCGATCAGAAAAGAACACCATTGAGAGCTGCTGTAGCTTTCTATAGAGTCAAGGGGTAAAGAAAGCACACGTTTTGGCTCTATATGACAAACGTTATGATGGCCTGCCAAGCCTGAGGAGTGCGGTTGAAGATCACCTCAATCCACAATAATAGTTGTGAGAATATACGCTGTTTCGCCATCAAAGAATGGCAATCATAGTAATTGATAGTCAAAACAATGTATACAATTGAAATGATGGTGATGTAACTACTGGATCAACATATGGTTTAGTCGCCGGCCATCGGGAACCCTACCCTTCACTTCCCGTCATTTCCCTTCCTTCGTGTCATTGTACTGTATTTTCTTGCATGTTCCTTTCTTTCCCCTCATTTCCTTCACTTCCCCTCATTTCCGATTTCATCTCCCATTTCATGTCCATTCATTTCCATTCATGTCCATTGTTGTTTTCCTTTATTTCATGTCCTTTCATTTATGTCGCTTTGTTTTCTTGGATTTCCCTTTGCTCCCTGCAGTGCATATATTTCCAGCCACGTCCCTTTTCATTTTGCTTCATTTCATTTCCCCGCATATTCATGACTTCCCTTCCTTTCCCTTCATTTCACGTCACTTTATATTTGCTCCACACCACTCACAACCCCCCACCTCCGAGGCCACGCCAGCCCGCGCCCCTCGGACCCCCCACCCACCCTCTGACATTTCCGTGTGACCTTGCACGGGTTTGCAATAGCTGGTTTTGACCGAAATTATGGATTTGCTTTTCTGTAAATTTGGAAAATTGAGACCCCGGAAAGCCCAGGTTGTTCTGCAGCCAAAACTCCAAACAAAAACAGCCATATATTCAAGTTGTTTTTCGTTTTTGGGTTTGGAAGCCCAGGCTCGGCATGATGCAACACAACACGCATATGTACGCCAGGGCAAGTCGCCACGCGCCGCAGAAAGATGAGCAGGCCGCAAGCAAGTTCACTTTTTTGGAGCCGTGTGTCACTCCTATCTAGCAGGTTACTATACTTTGGTTGGTTTCGAATTGCGCTGCAACAGAGAGCAGCTGGGTGTTTGGACGCTGAAGATCGCCTTTTTCATTGCTCGCCAATCCTCTTTGCATTGAAACCAAGTGAGGTTGGCTGAGTATGCAGCGCTTGTGATTTGCAATGATTTGACGTCACATCAAGGCATGCGATGTTTGGCATATGTGCGCTGGGATGACTTTTGTGTTATTTGTTTGTCTTTTTTGTTAGTTGATATTCCGCACGATGCTGTATGATGACGATAGTCTGGATTCATTTGTGTGCTTCATTGTTCCAAAGGGTTTTCGGCGTTTGGCATGATCGGCTTTATGCGTCACACGTGGCTGTAGTTGCTTTGGTTGTTGTTGTTGCTGCTGCTCGGAAAATGAAGACACACAATTCTTCCCAAAATCAGCCCACAATCAAGAAGGTTCCAGGTTCTAGCCCGTCATTTTGCAGTTGCCTGGGCGTTACAAGGACGATGCCGGATATTCTGTGGCAGCAAGCACCGCGCACCAACCACACTTGCAAGCTGTTTTGTTCAGCCAATTTTGCCAACACGGGTGAACTGCTATGAGCCTGCTCGCTGTCAGTGCCATCGATCAACCCTTTTGGGAAGGGCGCGCCTTGCGTTCGTTTGCGCTTTGGTTCAGCGTATGGCCACCGCAGCCACTACATCTCAGGTGTCCACAGATTAGTCGCTCGATCCGACATGAGCCGACCTGCTTGCTGCCCAAGCCTCACGGCTTCACAACTGAGTGTGTTCATTGCCTGGAAGGAGATCCCTGGCAAGAGATCACGGCGTGATACAAAGCCAAATGTTGCCATCGAGCATCAAACAGCTTGGTTGATGGGACCAGCATGGTGTGCATGCGTGGGAGACAGCGCTCTGAGAGCATTTAGAGATAGAACTTCGTAGCCAGGTCGGGTGAGAGGAAAGGGTTTTCTTGTAACATGAATCCGGAAATATTTGAGCAGGCGCATGTTGTTCGAACACCGGCTCCAACACTCGTTGATGTGTGCTTCATTTGGACCACACTGTGTTTAACGGCGAGCCGTTGTGGTTTACAACAATGTTACCATTTTGGCAGAGTATTCTTTCTGTAGGCAGTAACAAAATCATGTGTACAAGTTTGATAGGGTGCTTGAGTGTAATTTGATACCGCTTTTACCATCCAAACGCAAGTTGTGCGTTTCTCCCGGCCATCAGCGTCATAAAGTTGGATCTTGCCTGGTCGTTGCAATTCTCTGAAGAAGTAGCTCTCGTTGCAAGTGGTTGGCAGAGCTCTCGGAGGCGAAAGCTTTGCGCTTTCGGAGGACGCGAGAAGTCTGTTGAATTAGCAGGGTTCTTTGTGAGCCGCTCGGAATTCAGGCTACATTTTGCAGCACTATCATTCCACTGGTTGCTGTGGCGGCGCCTTTTCTTTTCGAGCAGCGTTGCTTGACCCCAGCAAGGACAGGACATCGCAGCAATGATGGCACAGAGGGCTCACGCGTATGCTACACCAAATGAGCCATAGAATTTATTGCGCCTTGCTCGAGGAGTTGCATATCTGCTTGGATCCTCGGGAGTACCGAAACACCAACATGGAGGACATTGAGTTGCCAAGACCTTATCCCTGTGTGTGTAGGGCTGCACGGGTGCAACCTTTGCATTTACCACAGGGCAGGGCCTGTTCTTAGTTTTCGGCGCAGTTTCTTTCTACCTTTTTGAGGTCCTTGGCAGACAAGCGCCGCGGTGGGGGACCCCGCGTGGGAGCATTTCAGGGAGACATCCCAGGCAGAAACCTTCGACATGTTTTGTGGGCCCTGTCTTCTTGCGCAGGCGATCACTGGAAAGCGCTCCCAAAATATGACTTCACCACCAAGAATCGCAGCCTCATGCCAGAAGAGAGCCAGGCTTTGCTGTGCCCCCCAACAGTTTGTCAATCCTCATTTTTGGGGCGGCGTTATGACGCGCCTCTGGTGCGTGCACAGAATAGAGGCTCCAGGAGTGCGCGAAAGGGTGTGCAGTTTATGTCACATGATTAGATCCGTTTGGGTGAACATGAGCCTCATGTTTCACTGCGACTCCCATTTTGGCTCAAGAAATGTGTGTGTTGCTGCAAAATATTCAATCAGAGCCTCTGGTTTGAGGGGCGTATGGGACAGGTGTTTGCCACACAGTTCTTTGAGACGGCAGTGGAGAACTGGGAGCGGCTTGTGTGCAGGCTGTTCACGATTAGAAAGCTTCAAAGGATCCGTCACAGTGTTGGGCAGGCAGAACTACAGGCGCCCGCAGCTGGACCGTCTGTCTCGGACGACCGAGTCCATGAGACGGATGGCCGTGTAATTGGAGAAAGCAAGACCAGGCAGAACTGACCAAACCGGGCAGATGTCCTATGCTAACCACACAAATTAGTAGCGCTGTTGCAGCCTTGGAGTCGGATGAGAGTCAGCCACGTCGTACGCTTGTAATGTATCTATGAATGCCGCAATCCACAAACTGAAAGCCGGGAGCGACCTCGCAGTACGCCAGGACGAACAAGGAAAGGCGGGGCCAATGGCGTCGGTCGCCAGGCTGCAAGCTCGTTTTTTCTCGAGAAAATACGTCACGGGGGCTGCTTCGAGCGCCGGAGGGTCACAACGTTGTCTGAAGACATCAAGTTAGCGATAAGCAAGGGCTGTGGAGCAAGAGCCATAAGAAAGGGATGCTCAAGCTTGGGGAGAATGGGAGGGCAAGGCCGCGGTGGAGAAGAAGCGCCTGAGCGGCATGAAGAAAGAAAGCCAAGCACGGTATTAGGAATGATGACGCCACTCACCGAAGAGGACAAGCAGCCGAAGAGCAACGCAGGCCACCTTGAAAGCCTATCGAAGATCTGCCCGGCGTGACCAGTGCCTGTCAAGGACTGAGCAATCCGACGAGGAGCAGGAGACGAAGCCGAAAGTGATCGAGACCAAGAGCGGCGGTCATTGCCCGGAACTTGCCTTGTCTGGTGGTGAAGTGTCCAGAGGCCAGTTATCCGCATAAGTGAGAAAAAGTGACGCTTAATTTTCCGCTGCGCCCTGACTCTGGAGCGGCAGCGCGTTGGAGCAAAGCCAGAGCTGTGTTCCTTAACAGAACCTAAGTTCAGAGACCTAAGTCCAGGGTTTCAAAACCCTCGAAAATATCCAGGCAACCGCCCGGTTTGTGTCATTAACATGCATGCAGTCACGCAGCCGCCTCCGGAGGTCGACCCCCCGAACAGCGGTGCAACCACCGCAGTCTGCGGCGGGTTATCGCAGCCCTAATTTCACCAAGTTGCTGAAGCAGCCCCACATCCGGGCCACCAGGCCCCCAACCCATTCGGGCCATCATGTGGCGCGCGGATCGCGCTCTTGAACGCCAAGCGGCGAAGGCCAGGCAATGCCACAGCACATGTTCTGCACAAGGCACTTCATTCAAACCACACCTGCGCGCCCATTGCGCGTCCGTGCGCAAGCCACCCACCAAAATGCCAGTCGCATCGCCAGCGAGCTCCGTTGACCACAAGGCCAGCGTTCCGAGCGATCACAGCGTCTCGTCGATTGGATCCAAGCCATTTGTCTATTTGTTGACCGGTTTGACCATGGGGGGGAATCTCTAAGCCTATTTGCAGGGAGGAAGACACCCGGATTTTGGCGAAATTGCGCAAGCACAAGATTCAAATCAGAACAAGGCCCAAGGAGGAACACTTGTTGAAGATCCCTGGAAGAATGGTCCACAGGGCATTTACCTCCTTTCACCGCCTCCCTGAAGCGAGAAGTGAATCTCTTGCACTCCGAGGAAACGGAAACCCGACCGTGGAAAAGCCCCCCCCAAGAGGCGATAGCGGCGAAAGTGATCGTGGCCAAGGTGGCCTTGAAACGAAGGCTAACAGGGAGGCCACTGATACGTGCGGCAACCTTGGCAGCCTTGGTATCTCTGTCTTCCTCCTCTTGAGTGCTGCCTCTGGGCGTCACGCCCACCGAGACACCTAACACTTCAGCATAGTTTTTGGCCGGGAACCCGGCTTCCAAGAAACTGGCCAAAGCCCCATGAGTGCGAGCGCACCATTGGGTCTTGCTCTGATTGGTTTTCACACGGACGGGTAACAAGCTCAAACTCATCCCACACAGACACCGCCTGCGAAAGGTCCTGAAGACTCGTGGCCGCGATGGTGCGGTCATCGAGGTATAAAAGCGTGGGGGCGTTGGGAACCCGCAGCAGGGACCTTTTCAGGGGCAAGCTAAGCACTACACTCAGCGCGATGGGCGCCCAACAGTCTCCTTGAGGTAAGCCTTTGCTCAAACTCAAAGGTTGCTTGGCCACGCTGTTATCATAGGTGACCCACTTCAAATGGGATTTCCATTGAGCGTGGAGGAGCCCGACGATCCTAGAGGGGACCTGCATACGGGTCATAGTTTCCACAATGATCTGAAAATCCATTTTGCCAAAAGCCTTTTGGAAATCAAACACCCCCAGGAAAGGGTATCTATTGGCTTCCAGCTCCAAGTCCAAGCCCACCAAAAGCGTGTTCGGATCCGGACCGCGGACACCTCCTGATTGTCTAGGAGCAAGCTTGGTGGCCAGGAAAGATCCCAGCTGTCTTAATCTAGCTCTACCCCAAGCTCGGCAAATAACCGAGGCGATGCTAATGGGGCGAACATCGCCAAGGCCGGCTTGCTGCTTTCTCTTGGGGATGAAAACAACTTTCCATTGGGTGAGACCAGGAGGCCACACTTCACAAGCCTCGCAAGCGTTCAAGAAAGCAGCCAAGCGTACAAGAGCCGGGTCAGGACCATTTGTCCGGTCCTGCAGCACGACCTCTCATAGGGGCCAAGGCTTGTCTCAGATCATGTCCTGAACAACAGGGCATTCAGTCTCCTGAGGCAAGTACTGCGCATAATTTTGCCAGAAGGGGCCGGTGTCCAAACAAGTTTTGAAACACCCGTTCCTCCCCAAAAGTCCCGAAGAGCCTGGACAATCAAGGCGTTGGTAGTGAGGGTCCCGGCATTAGTCCAAAGGGCTCGGGAAGGGCTTCTTCCTTTTTAACCCGTTGGCAAGCATATGGATCTTAGCATTCCATCTACAAAGAGCCTCATCCCGATTAGACTTGATGAGTTGGTGAAGGCGGGCATTCGCCCCGTTCAAAGCCTGACCCCAAACTCCATTGCAAATCAACTCCATTGCAAATGAAGGCCCTCTCATCCTGCGGGAGGTTATCCCTGTCCAGTTTTTGCCTAAGAACCTCAGGCACCTGGGTTCCTTTCCGCGACAGCACCAGCGCTTCCTTGAGGCGCCGCGCATGCCGACGAATCTGCCTTTCGGCACAGGTCTGCCCAGGCCCTGCACGGGGCACCCCCGTACGCAGGGTGGGAACTGAGCCCAGAACCCGTTCAGCGGAAACATCGTTCAGTCTACCTTGGCTCCGAAGCCAATCTTCGACGTGCCAGCACCAGCTTTGCCAAGCCAACTCAGGACTTCGCAGCAGTTCAGACCACTCATTCTCAGAGCAAGCGATCGCTTGCCAAGCCTCAGTTCCCTCAAGCCATTTCGGCTTCCAAGGCAGCCTGAGCAAGCGTGGCCAAATCCTTATCCGAATGGTGTCGGTAAACACAGGTGACGTGAACATTACGAGTGCCATCGGAGAGCAGAGTGGTAAGGCACTGCCCTTTCCTGTTACTAGTCCTTCGGATTTCCGAGAGGGAAAAGGGTTGCCGGCACAGAAGACCCACCCCCCCTCTTTCAGACCCCAGGATGGGAACACGCACGAGCTGCCACCCATGTCGAGCGCACATTTGGGACATAGCAGGGCTACCCTTAGTGGTCACGTTTGTTTCCTGGATTGCAAGCAAAGCAACTTCCTCCTTGGCGGCTCGCTTGAGCAACGCCATGCCATTGGCATGCCAGGACCTTATGTTCTGGCTCCACATAGTAAGAGGAAGGCCTGGGTCACTCTGACTCCTGGGCCCGGGTGAGAGGCTTCGCCGATGCGGGTTCCCTTTTTCGCAGCCTTAAGCTTAGCAGTGGCCTCATCTTTACAGGAAGCCCAGAGTTTCCGGCGTTCCGAAACCGAAGGCACAATGCCGGTATGTTTGCGACACACAGAATTGGGGATATTACATCTGGGGAGCATAATGCCACAAGCCAAACAGACGTGCATGGCTCTACACCAGGTCTTCCCCAACTTGTCAGCGTAGTCTCTGTAGTGGTGGACTTCAGAGCTTATATGGCGCCCACCCAACGGCGAGCCATGTAAGCAGCATGTTGCAGTAGCCACCTTTGATCCGTGGCTTGCTTGGCAGCCTGGATTCGTCCAGGTGTGTCCGCCAACCCCAGCGGGGCGTTCGGGGCTCCAAGGACAGATTTCAGGCGATCGGCCTTGGCCTGACTATGGCCGTTTTTGCGCTTCTTGCGGACCACGAAATCACACCAGGGCAGGACCGCCGTGGAAGTCGCGTCAGGGTCAGCGGGCACGAGTTGCAACCCCCGCAAGAAAGGGGGATCCACTCGCCCATGACTTGGCCATACGAGAGGCCTCCGTCCACATGTCATCGGCACCTCAAACTACACTTAGTACATTTGAGCAGGATCCTATTTTGAGGTCCCCTGTTTTCATCCAAGTTCAGGGTGTGACATCCGACCCATTTCTTTTTGCGCAAGGCCGCGCCACGACCTTTGGTGGATTCTTGGCCCTGGGCAAGGCCGGGATGTCCTCTTTTTTGAAGTGGTGCACATTGATAAGGAGATTGATTCTGGTAGTAGTGTGCCCTTTGATGGGGGGATTAGCAAAAACCTCCAAACCACAAAGATTACACACCCACCAAGCATTGGAGCGGCCACTAGCAGCGGTCGCGACAGAATCGGTCGTTGGCGCTTGGGACCCCAAAGCTCCTGACTTGGACGCATTGTCCACACTAAGGGTTCCGCGGCTCCGCACTCCATTTCGAACGGAGCTAAGGTCACTACGCGTTCTTGCTCGTTTAGAAGGAGGGGAGGTCCCACTATTCTCAGCCACAACCGGCTGCAACATAGCGGATATGCCCGAAGAGGCACTTTTGCGGGACTGACCGAGTTTTCGTGGTCGTAGCCAGGCAGAAAAATCAGAGGCGTCATCGGTGTTATCCGAGCGGCGACCTGTGCCGCCACGATACTGAACCGCCACTGTTTCGTCCGTACTGGCCTTAAACTTCAGCTAAGCCTGCAAATAGATGGGACCTCCACATTTGCTCGTGGGCGGCTTGAGGCACTCAAGGCAGGTCCACTTACCATGGACATGCTTCCAAACCACAATTTCCGTCTGAAGCACGCGGGACGCCGCGAGAGCTCCGTAGTGATCCAACCACTTGATTGACCGGGACATCCCCGTCCTCTGTCGTGGTGTTGCTATCTTTATCAGCAACCCATGAGTCACGCCATCCTTTATGATCGCGAAGCCAGTTACTGCACTTAGTTCGAAGGCTCAAAGCCAGGCGATCCACCTTGGCTTGAATATCCTGTTCGGGGATTTTGTTTCGCATGGCCTGCGCAGCAGCGAGGCATCGGAAACCGCAGTCCCCTCCGTTGCTGCCAAGGTCCCGCTGTAGTAACTGGAAGACTTCATCTTGTCCTGTCTTTCGATCTATTGGACCGGGGTCTTTTGGGAAGTAGGGCTTTTGCCATCCAGTTTAACCAAAAAGACGCCTCGCTCACCAGAGCCGGCCAGAACCGAATTGGCCTTATCTGTGGGGATTTTTTTAAACCCAATAACAGCTTCCTCACCGTCTGGTGCCACCCGTAGCTGCGAAGGCAAACTCCGGGGGGCAGGCAAGCGTTCAGAAGAGAAGCAGGTTTGCGGCAAACACGCTGCCAATCAGCCTCAGAGAGGAATTCCCGAGGCATGACCGCTCGAAGTGTGGCCATGATTTCCGTCGTGGGGACCGACTTTTTGCAGTCGGCAACCATGGGCTCATGCCCCCATTGCGGAAGAGCAACCGCCAAGGGCATAACCCAAACACGTTGCCATCCGCGAGTGCTTGGAGACAGATCCAGCGATTTATCCACGGGCTTTTCAGCCACGTCTTTGCAAATAAGGGCAACCTTAGATTGCAAACCATGCACCGAAGCAACTTCTTTAAAAAGAAGGCATTCTCAAAGAAGCTTGAACAAGGGTACCATCATCGGCTTCCCCAGCATCAAGGCTCATGGAGAACTTATGAGCGGAGGCCACCTTACTGGGCCACCACCCCTGATCTAACACCAAGGATTGACGGGCCACGGGGGCCGCCTTAGTGGTATCCTTGCCCGCCTGAAAGGTGTGCTTAGCGGATTTGTCCTGGGTCTCAGGGCGAGTCTTCCGAGGCTGAGCAGGCTGCGTTCGTCTTCGAATTTAAGCACCAAGGGGCCATCAGTTCCTAGAGTCTCGGCTTGCAAAACAAGTGCGCGGAGTTGGGCCAGGCTTTCTCACAGCTGGGCTCATTGGACAGTGAGAAGGTAACCTTTCGAGTGGACGGGGCCGATTTGGCGGGGCGTTTCCCTTTACCCTTTCCTTTAACTGGGAGACCGAGGCTCATCATCAGGTGCCGCCCCCGGCGACCTGGAGCGTCGCCTTGGGCTGCGCCCGCGATCCGGCGCCGGGCTGTCATCGGTTGCTAGTCCTTGCAAGAGCTGCTTGAGTCTTTGGAATAAGAGACGCTCCTGCCGCACCCGCTTTGTTGCCGTGGATCCACCCGGTCCCGGATTTTTGGCTTCGCCGATTCGCTCACCCACATAAGGGTTAAAGTCAACCATGCTCCCAAAGGGGACCAGATTCAAGGGGCTCAAGCAGAACACCCAAAGGCCAATAAAGCACTCCAAGCAAACTTTGCGCAAGTTCAACCCACGCTGTTGGAGCCTACAAGGCTTCACCTCACAAGTGAGACCAGCTTCACTTGTGATTTCATCAGGATCCTCAGCCCGCTTGTGAACACACAACCGGTCCAGGCGTTTCCTCATCACACGTTTCAACCGAAGTCGAGTCGCACGTCGACGGCGCATGATGCGCGGTGCTTTGGCCCGCATCTTCCCCACCATCCGACATCTACCAAGACGCCGAGCATGTCGAAACTGCACATCACCCCTGACATTGCTGCGCCTTCTGCATCGTTTCTTAGCAAGACGGCGCCTACGACGCTTCCTATGCTCCCAGCAAACAATCCCGAACACCAGAATTCAAAAACCGAAGCACGCGCCACAAGCTTGAAGCCACAAGACGCAAGCCTCAGAAAGCCAGCGCACTGCTTGAAACAACCAGGGGTCCTCATCAAAGGGGAGCCCATCCCACCGCAAAGGCAGCCGACAATCACCTGCCAATCCCATAGATTCCGGGAATCCACGTCCGTTGTCCCAACAACGAAACAAAGGTTCCCATGAGCAGTTGGAGAAACTGCTCTGCATCCAAGACCCATTGCAGATCTTGTCACCCCAGCTAGAGATGCCGCGCGCATCCGCGCAGCAGCCATTGGCGTCAGCGCCATGCGAAGCCGCGCAGCGAGTGTAATTAATTAATTTGAGAAAAAGTGACGCGAATCCGCCAGTAGCCAGAGCCGCATACGAAAACAAGTACATGCCTGGTGGGATAGACACGGGGTCCCCCTCAGCAAGACCGTTGCTAGAGGGCGACGGGGTTTTTGTGTTTTTGACGCACGTTTCCGCTTACAATGGCGTACCTGCTCAAATTGCTCATGGATCTCAACCTCCGAGGAAGACCAAATTTGGTCGACAGTTCCAGCAAAATTGGTCTCGATATTGTGTTGAAACCCTTTTCCAGGTTGATGACGTACCATCCATCGCGTTCTGTATGACTTCAGAGACCCAATGCCAGTGTACGGAGGAGGGAGCGTTGGGCGCCACCATAGTAGTGAGCGCTGCTTGCGCGGCGGAGTGGAGTATGATTCAGGGTTCCAAAGACTTGTATCGAAGAGTGACAATGAACCGGCCGTTATTGCTTTGAAGAAGGTGAAGGAAAAGAATTCGGTTTTGGTTGATTCGTCCCCTAGCAGCACTCGGCCAATCAAACAACAGATCCGAGCACTGTTGTCTGGCTTGCAAGACAAGCGTGGATTTGACGCGGTGTCCAAACACGCTTGGCTGACACCCCGATGGGAAAACCCCGCGCAAGCGTAGCCACGCGCAAACAAAGACAGCAGTATGAGCGCAGCCAGAGCTGTCCGCCGCAGCTGCCCGAGCGGAGGTGCTGCCCAGCAGCTTCTATGTCCTGAAGGCTTGGAGAACTGTTCGGCGTGTGAAGCAACTGAGTGCAGATTCCTCAGTCACGCATGGAGTTCAGAAGAGGAAGCCCGCAGATGCTGAGGAACCTTCAGCGCTCGAGGGAAGGCCTCAGTGGAAGGCGCAGCGGGCAATTTGCTGGAAAGCCCGCTTCTGCCAGCTCTTAAATGGCAGAGTTGCGCGAGAAAGAAAGGCCAACAACGGTTCGCGAGATGGTTCATCAGCTCACCCGGCCCCGCTTGAAGCACGAAGCAGTAGCAGGCGGTCGACACGCAGGACTGTTGTCCAGTTCTGAAATGGGCCAGAGACGTAGGCCAAGTTGGAGAGATTTTCTCACCGCCACGCGGTTGCTCTTTGCTTTGCCATGGACCTTGAGATGAAGAGAGAAGTGTTGGGAATTATCCAAGGACAGGCGCGTCAAGGACTTTGGGGGATCGTCCTCATCCGGAAAGTTTTCGCCGCACACCGCAGGCTTGCGCAAAGCAAATTGCTGAAGGCAAGAGACACCTCAAGACTGCAGTTGAGGCGTGCTGCAGACAGATGAACGCTGGAAGATTCTCCCCCACGCGCGCCCCGAGCACGCAAGTCATGCTGAAGGAGTTGCCTGAAGAAGGAGACACGGATGAGCAAAAGGAGCACAAGTCTATCCTCTGAACAGGGTAAAGGCAATTTTGAGCATAGTGTGAAAACAGTTGGAAGCTGACGGAGGGTTCAGCGCAATGTTGAACCACGAATACCTTCCTAACGCAGATGAAGAACTTGAAGGTCCTGTATCACTGGTGTGGGCGTGTTAAGGCTGCAAGAAAGGAGGTCGAAGACAGCTGACTCCATTCCGGAGCACGCGTCTTTCTGGAAGCGTCGAGGCCTTGGAGCAGGGAATGTCGGCCTACAGCGGAGTCGCATTAGCGCGTCAGGGACAGTGGGAGTTCGATCTGGGTCAGGGGATGGGCGACCTGTGCCCTGTTCTAGGAGAAGAAGAATAGGGTAAGCCGACGATCTGGTTGCGTAGAGTAGATGTCCAGCTTTTGTTTGCCCACATTGCCATGTTTCATCCCAGGCAAGGCCGTCCCCCCGCCGCCTGAAGCGCCCCACTCAGACTTCCCAGGCCGCGACGCCCGGGCTAAACTTAGAGGGTATGTGTGGTTTGTTGGACTTGCTTTGGCAATGTTCGTACCTGGGCCTTTTGGAACCCCGACAGTTCAAGAAGCCCAACGCGCGGCCAGCAGGTTTCTGACATCACGAACACGCGATTCGTCGATTGTAGCATGGCGACGAATTTGTTGTTCTGCGCCCAAGCAAGGCCGCAGCTATGTGGGAGAGCGAGTTCTGCATTCGTGGTAGTATTGGGCGTTCTTCGACGCTACCAACGCTTAACTGATTTGATCCGTGTTGTTTCATTGCGCGAACGCGCCGGAACGACCAGCGACGAGCCTGATCCCCGCCACGCTGAAACGATCGTGAAGCAGTTGGACATGGCAAAATGAAGAAGTTGTCAATGCCCACAGGTTCCAGACCGGGTGAGCTTTAATCAGTCGGTAGTCCTGAGGCTGGCGCTCTTAGCCAGGATCGTCCTGATCTTGCAGAAGCACAAAAGCGCAAGCGCGTAGCAAGGAGAATGGCAAATGGATGCGAATCAGACTTCAGGCAGCTGAAGCAGTTCGCTCGTTATTTGCGCGGCGCAACGCAAGTTGTTGAAAAGTTTCGGCCACAGAGGCTTTGCGCCGCTTCTGAGATCTAACTTGCAATCTGCAATCAGTTTGTCATCTTGTTCTATGCTCTTGTCAAAACAGTTTCAACAGCTTTCTCAAATCAGGATGTTTTGCGCGGTTGGAGCCTTGAGACTTGAGACCAAGCTGAAGGTTCTCACAGATTCAGGCGCAGCTTTGAGCGCTTGCAATCGACAAGGTCTTGGGAAAAGCCACGTGCGAACGAGATTTTTCTGGACTCAAGAGCGATTGGCGAACAATGCGTTTTGAGAAAGTGGGAACGAACCAGAGCACAGTAGACATCTTTACGAAGTCGCTACCGCCCTGCATAAGGCCCAGGGGTACGGGAGCCTGATGGTTCACTGCGACCCCCATTTTGTTTCAAAATCTAAAGATCGACCGCTGCGGCAAAACCATGTTCCTCAATGAAATGTCGTGGACAAACCAGAGTGGCTGGCGCAGTCGGGCAGGCTCTTTGGGCTTATTTTCAGCACTTGCGCGCTGCGACGGGCTTTCCAAGGCAGCGCCTTCAATGAGCGCATGCATGTGGAATGGGAGAACCACGTGGATCACATCTTGCAGAACGGGGGACAGCTGCCTACTGCATCTGTGGTTGCCAAAGCCGGCTTTCGCAGTTGCGCCCTGGCTCAGTTCAAGGGCAAATGCGACTTCTGCCAGGGGTATGCCGGGTACGCGTAAAGTGTAGACGCGTTTTATTGAAAACTATGCTGGCATGATGGTCCTGCGTTGGCTGGAGCAAATTGCGCATGCGGGTCACATCAGTACGAGGTAAGGCCACAGTTTGCGCTGGAGGAACAGACAGAGGTTTTCGCAGTTGCAACTAGGCGCACCCTGCTGCCGTGACATGCTGGCACTGGCCGCCAGTCAGCATCGTGGGGCAGATGGATAACGTGGTGGGATGGTGGCGCGCGAGCTTGTTGAGTTGCAATAGAAGCAGGCAGAATGAATGATCCTCTTGCAACAGCACACTCTTTGCTGCGCAGAAACGAGCTGATCTTAATGCACTAGGTCCTTTGCCAACACGTGTGCAGGAGCATTGCGCAGGGGGTAGGCGTTTTGCCAGGCAGAATGCATAGGCTGTTGGGCTTGTCTCAGGCAAAACCCACTGGAAAGACCTTCATCATGGTCGACCTGGCGGAGGACAGCAGGCCTGCTATTTGGCATGTCGATTTGAACCCTGCATGGATGGTGTCTGTGACTCTGCCCCGCAGTTTCACAGGCTTGCGGCGTCCAATCGTGGCTTGAACTCAAAGACATGTTGCGTGTCAAGACTGCCTCTTTTTCTACACTTACACTTGCGCTTTGAAACAAACTCAATGCCCTGTGT
>CAUJNA010000838.1:115516-120516 GCA_963377175.1 Effrenium voratum
GAAGCGGGGCAAAGGGAGGTTTTTGAAGGAAGAGATAGAGGTCTGGTCGCGTCCACCTCGAACGGCTCGGCTTGGCCCAGCAGTGAGAGAGCGCGGTGTCAGCGCATGGCAGTTGCCAGTGGCATGTAATCAGCTTGCTGTGTCTGACCTAGTTTTCGCAATGCTTGAGAAGCGTTCAACTGTGTTTTCTAGTTGTGTAGTTTTTTAGTTGTGTACTTTGTTTGGTGAGCACCTGCGCCACTGACACACCAAGAGACTAGTAGGAGGCAAGGATGCCAACAAGACTAGCTGTCTAGTTCGTCCCATCATGCCATTCTTGCGCAAAAGGTTTTGCAAAAGGTTGCAATAGACTTGCAACTGTGCAACGCACATATCTTTCACTTGCGTGCTGAGATGGAAATCTTGACTGCGCAGCCAGGCTCAAACTCTGGGGCTTTGAGAGAGCCTTTACATGCCCCACGGCGAAGCTGACCGACGCACACCGTAGCACTTTGCTCAGGGGTCAGTTTGCAGTTCTTCGGAAACACACTGGCCACTGCTGTGGCTGGATGCAGAGATGTGGACGAAGACCTTGATGTGCTTGAAATCTTTACATCTAGAGGTCGATAGCACTGGCTGCTGCGGCCAAGAACTACAAAGCAGAAGCTTTTGACATAGAGCATGGAGACGACAGTAGGTCACGTCTTTGGTCAGGTCCTTTGTCACATCTGTCGTAACAACTCTGGCCACATCTCCCGTCATGAGTTTTATTGCATTTTTCATCACGTGTCTCGACCCGCCTCTCATCACAACTACGTACCATCTCCCATCGCTTCTTTCTTGGAGATGCTGTCGCGTGCGTCGTCACCCCTCGCGTCACGTCGCTGGTCACGTCTCTTGTCACGGCCCTCGCCGTCAAACGTCTCTTGTCATATTTGCCGTCCCGTGTCTGATGCTCGTCACGTCTTTTGTCGCCTCCCTCACATCCATCGTCACGCCTCTCGTCGCGTCTTTTGTCACGTCTTTGTTCACGTCCTGTGTCACTCTCAAAATGTGCTCCGCACCACGGCGAAAGCGATTCAACCCAAATTTCACGATGCGATCTCAAAATGCGCGCCGCGCCACAGCGAGATCGATTCGACCCACCCAAAGTGCGCAGAGGGTTCGCTTTCCGAGCTCAAAATGCGCACCGCGCCACAGCTTTGCAATCTCAAAATGCGCACCGCGCCGCAGCAAGAGCGATTCGACCCACCCAAAGCGCGCGCAAAGGGTTCACTTTGCGATCTCAAAATGCGCACCGCGCCACAGCAAGAGCGATTCGACCCACCCAAAGCACGCAGAGGGTTCACTTTGCAGTCTCAAAATGTGAGCCGCGCCACAGCGAGAGCGATTCGACCCACCCAAGGCGCGCAAAGGGTTCACCTCAAAATGCGCACCGCGCCACAGCAAGAGCGATTCAACCCACCCAAAGTCCGCAGAGGGCCCACTTGGCAATCTCCACATGCGCGCCACGCCACAGCGAGAGCAACTCGACCCTTCAAAGTGCTGCGCCTGCCACGAAATCTGCGCGCAAGCTGGAAAGTACTGCGCTTGCCACGAAATCTGCACGAAAAGCCTTAAAAGCTGCGCCTGCCGTGAAATCTGCGCGCAAATCTCTAACGTGCTGCGCCTGTCACGAAAAATTGCGTCACAGCGACATGCAAAACGCTCAAAATGCTGCGCCTGCCACGAAATCGGAAGTCGGAAAACTAGCGCGGGGCTGTAGCGCCACAATGATTTCGACCGAGTTCTTGCAAATCTAAAGTCGTGAAAACGAGCAAGCTGATTGTAGGACAGGGCCAACGAAAACGACGTTCCAGGAAACGCTTGCGCGCGCATTCCAAGCAAAACAACCCCTGAAACGCGAGTCGCAATGGATTTGCAACGCAAACGTGAACCTGACAAAACACTGCGCCTGCAGCAAAGCGACGTCTGACATGCTAAGAGCTACGATTCCCGCACAGGGGCGCGAAAAATGACATCTAAATGACACGTTTTTCGCTTTCCCCACTGGAGCTGCGAGTACGAACGCTTGCGGACGAATGCGAACGCTTCGGGACGTAAATTCAACGACTTCTGGTCACGTCCTAACCGCCTCTAAACGGGAACCCTTCTGCTGCGCGTTCGGGGAAAACAGGAAGGCAGGCAGGCAGGCGCGCGGGCATCAGCAAAACGGTCAAATAGGCGGCGCCACAGAGACAAGAACCGTCGTGATCTTGACGCACGGCGGGTGGCGGGTGGCGGGTGGCAAGGCAAGGTCTTGACGCTGGGCTGGTTTCGGGTGGCGAGTCTTGACGCACGGCGGGCGGCTATGATGTTTGACTTTTCGCGCTGCGATGTCTGACTCTTCGCGCAGTGATGCCTGACTCTTCGCGCGGTGATGTCTGACATCTGGGTGTCTGACTTTCTGTTGTGATGACCAGCATGAACATTTGCCTTCGACCACGAACTGGGATGGCCACAAGTGGGCGTTTGACACTGCAGCGGAAGGCGTATACCCGCATTCGAATTGTCTGGTGTCTTGCCGCGCTGGCCAAGTCCCGTTCTCCCTCACAACGTGCCCCACTTGGAACCGTTGAGCAGCAGCAGTACTAGTATAGCAATATTACCACCATTCGTAGCACAGTCGTCGTCATAGTTTTAATAGGTAGTAGTAGCAGTGGTAGTAGCAGTAGTAGTAGTAGCAGTAGTAGTAGTAGTAGTGGCAGCAGTAGTATTTGTAGACTAGTAGGTGGTAGTAGTTGTAGTAGTAGTAGTAGTAGTACTAGTCGTGATAGTAGTAGTAATAGTAGTCGTAGACCACTACTGCTTCTACCGCTACTGCTGACCCGAATCATACCCGCGAACCCTTCCCTTCGAATCATACCCGCCCTCAAACCGTAAAAATACATATATATATATATATATATAGTGAAGCTAACATGATCTACATCGACGGCATCCGAAAAACCCGGTCGTCACTACTGAGACTGCCCATAAACTACACTGGTCGCTGTTCACCAGCATCACTCCCAACCCCAGTGCCCAATGTGATGTAGCCCATAGACGGTTTAATGCCTCAACGACATTGGTTCTTGCCATGCCAACCTTTGCGGCCGCCTCCGCTTTCAAATCGGTGGATTTTGGCACACGCTGTTCACTTATTTGGTTCGACGGCCTTCTCCAAAAAGGTCCTGGCAGCTGACGTACCCATCGACACTACTGCCCAGGCCGAATGACCGAGTGATGCCTTGCATTGCAAGCCGAAGCTCTCATTTTTTTTCTCTCCAGGCTTTGTACGGCGGCGACAGCTTGCTGCCTTCGGACTGCGCTGAGAAACTTTGCGATTTGGAGCTACTGCAGGCAGAGAAGCAGTTGTGGCGCGTTGTGGCGGTAGCGATTTGGAAAAGCCGATTGCGCGTTGGCTTTCAACCTTTGAGGTTGAATATTGCTCAGCCTGCCACATCCCAAATTGAGAAACGCAGAGGCTGTGCACGCAGAGCATTTCGCCCGCCTTGCGGCTGAGAGGCTTGTCACGCAAAAAATAGGACTTTGCTGCACCAAACAGAAGATGCCAATACGCAGGCAGCTGACCAAGGTACGGCGCCTCCATCTTCCGAGATCCTAACAGCACACCAGCTCAGCGAGAGGCGAGACGGGTGGGTGACCTCTGGCAACACTGACCCCTCAGCTGTCGGCGGCCAAGCCTGTAAAGGAGATGAGGAGTGCTGGGTACGTTTGGGCGAGGCAGTGCTGCGCTGTCGGCAGCTGGCGCGGCAGCAGCTTGTGAGCGCCTGGCGGCCTGTGCTGCAGGCACATATCACGTGTCGCATGTCGTGTCGGGTTGGGGTTTCGGAGTCTAAGTTTGAAGAGTTCTGGTTGAAGTAGGCGTTCAAGTGCGTGCAGAGCACAAGCTTTGTGGGAAGTTGATATCCAAGGCTGTGAAGGTCGACCTGGACGCCTATGCTGATTTAGCCACGGGACGGCATGTCGGGACAATTATTTTCCCAGATTTGATCTTTAGCTTCTCGCCTTTTACCCGTTCGGTACTCCTAGGCTGTCGCGCCGCTACTGCCCGAGTCGCCGGATCTTTATCTTCACTTTAAGCAACTTCGGTTGGCATAGTCAGTTTCTTGCGCAGATGAGGCAGGTATCAGCTGAAAGGACATCTCGTTCGTGAAATGCCTTGAAGCTGAGACCGCGAGGCGCTCGAAGACGCTGCCTCGAGCAGTTTCCCCGGCGGTTTCCTCGGCCGCGAAGCCCAAGCGCTGGCGCAAGGCGCAGAGAGCAGTGGGTCGGTCGGTCGGTCGCTCAGTGCAGGATGTTTTGCCAGGCAGCCTCTATCTCGTCGGCCTGTGTTTTGTTGCCAACGTGAGCTGATATTTGTGGGTAGGTTTGTGGGATGATTCGTATTACATTCCGACTTGAGAGTGGGGTCCTTGCTGCGCCTGCTTGCAGATGAACGTTTTCCGTACAAGTGTGTGTGTGTGTGTCGCGCAGATGGCTAGGTAGGCTCTGCAAGTGTGAAGGACACTTCCAAGAGCTGGTCGCAGCTGGACACTGCTTAGGAAGCTGTTCGCCCACACACCCCATGGATCATATTTACTGCCAGATAAACAATTTGTAACACTTCGCCAAACCTGAAGGATGTATGGCTGGTTTGTGGTTAACGGGCAGGCGTGAATGTCCAACCGACGAGTGTGGGAGCCAGTGTAAAACATGCTTGAGCAGCTGGCAAGCAGTCACGGATGTAGCTCCTGCACGAGCTATGTGGCTTGCTACTGATTTCCTCCTTTGCTTGATCCCACGTGCTCTGGATGTCCTAGGTGCCTGACAAAGCACCAGCCAAAGCGTCGTTTGGTGAGAAAGCGCTGGACGACGACCTGGTTTCGACAGTTGTGCCTGAGGATTCGGAGGCTGGCCGCGGCCAGAGTGCTTCATGATTTGAAATGCACAACTGCCACAAGTGACAGCTGACTTGTACTGGGCAGGACATCGATTTG
>CAUJNA010000838.1:125516-145454 GCA_963377175.1 Effrenium voratum
ACATCTCTGGAGGGTTTTGTTCTGAAGAATCTGGGCAAATCGTAGAATTGGCAAGAAGGTTCTTGGGCCTTTCCCTGAGAGCGGCAGCTATGGGGTCTAAGCCAATCCAGGCTTGTGGCGGCCCTGGGGTGGGTGTTGGGGAGGGGCCAGGCAAGCTACGCAACTCCTCGCATGGATATGTGGGACCCGAAACTGGTGGTTCTCCCTTTGGTTTCCGTGGTCCCTTTGAACCCAGGTGAAAAAAGGGCACCCTGAAAGAAAAAACACACCCAAAATGAATGGCAAGATCAACGCAATGCTCGGCTTCAGAAAGTCGTCAAGAATTTGTGTCGGGTGGTTCCTCCTCCAAGAAGCTTCTCCTTGTTCTTCTTCCACCTGTTTCTGTGAAGTTCTTCCTGAGGAGGCTGAAGCGTACTTTTGGCCCAGCTTCCTTGACGTGTAGGCTTTGCATGGCGGTTTGGTGGAGATCGAAAGCAGTTCATTCAAAGATTTGGCAATCAAACAAGCGCGGCCAGACCCTAAGAGCGCGCCGAGAGTATTGCCTCGCCAGACACATCTCCCAGAACATCACATGAAAGTATGTTCTTGACGTCAGACACGAACTCTCACCAACAGCATTCTCACATTTAGAACCGATGCCCGTTCTCGCAATGTCAGCAGTTTGGAGTTGGCCGCTCTGCTTGGTCTCTGTAGACGGGTTAACCCTACAAAACATCTTTTGAGTTCTACCCAAGCAAGGAAGGCAACCGATTTGGTGGGTGACACAAAAAACAAAAAGTGATGCTGATAGTTCTCCGCATCAAATCCCCTTCTCCACATGGCTGCTATTCTGACATGGCCCTCCAAGACTTCTTTTGGCCATGCTTGTTGCTCAACCGATTCTCAAGGATTCCACTTTGCACCCAAAGGCGCCAGTTAAAGCAAAATGCATTGTTAGCCATGTGTTGTTGCTCAAAGAAATGTACTGTAGAGGACGACCAAGCTATTCAATCCTTCATACATGTGACGCTGTGCGGGCTGGAATTCATTGGAACATGGGGGCATCACTGCAATGCCATCATATGCGCAAGCCTTTCCAACTCTGGTCTTGTTAAACAAAAGCGGGTGTCCTTTGTTGGGCTTGATTCGGCTTGAATGTATTGTTCACTGGGACAGTGTTCAATTCGCTGAAACCGTTTTATTCCTCAGATCCAGCCTGGCAGCTTCAGGGCTCTCTTTTTGAAGATTTCTCTTTCTTTCGGATTGAAACTTTTCAGTCCATGACGCGACACCAAAAGAGTACGAGCGAAGCGACCATCTCTCAGGTGGAAAGAAGGCCTTTGTGAAAGAGTCGCAGATGAAATGCACTGCAGAACCGCCCTTGACACCAGAAGAAGAGCGAGCAAAGGCACCTCAGGCAATCATGCTTGACGGAAAAGACGTCTTCAAACAGATGTCGTATGTCCTGGGCAACCGAACGGTATACCACCAAAGATCCGAGCGTTTCCTTTTCTATGAGGAGCCAAAGGGCATGTGGAAGATTGGAGAATCCTGTGTCTTGGGAAAGCCCTCTTTATATACGTCAAGACCTACGGATGTGTATTCCCCAGACATGGCTCTTTGGATAGATGAGGCTCATGGTGGGAAGATGGCGGTGGTGGGGTTGGACGGTGATGACGTGCCCAAGGGATTTAAATTTGGCTTGAAGGTCAAAGCTGTCGAGGATGGATGGAAAGATCCTGACTGCCCCCACAACAATGAGCAGCAGCCGCCAGCAAATACAAAGATTGTCGATGGCTCAGAGCCTTGTCTCTTCATCCTCATCCGGCTCTCTTTGTGGATGTAGAGCCCGCAGATGCTTGCCAAGGGGCTGTTGGCAACTGTTGGCTCGTGTCAGCTTTGTCTGCCTTAGCCGAATTCCCAGCTTACATCAAGAACAATATCTTTGTCAACAAGAGTATTTCCAAGAGTGGCAAGTACCAAGTCAAGCTGTTTGATGGTCGCACGAATCAATGGCAAATCATCCAAATCGATGACTACTTACCATGTACAACAGCGGGTGGGGACCAGCCAGACTTGTTGTTTGGGCAGATGCCCGATGGAAAGATGTGCATGGCGCTCCTTGAAAAGGCCTTTGCCAAACTGTATGGCAATTGGTCTGCCCTGGACGCTGGCTTTCCAGAGATCGCCTGGTTTCACACGACCAGCTGCAAAGAAGTCTTCTATTACAGCACTACATACCGTGGTTGCGGGTGATGGCATTCCTGTGGTCGCTGATTACTGGGACTATGACAAATCCCGGCAGCGCGTAGGTCAGCTAGGTGAAGGTGCTCACTTCACCGAAACGTGGAGGATTTGGGATGGGAAAACAAACACAGGGTGGGGGCACTTGACATTTCACGTGTACCTACACCTGTTCCCATGGAGGAATGTTTGAACACCCAGAAAGCGTACCATGGGTTGCCCTCACGAAAGCGAGATTCAACTGTACTGAGAAGCCATCCTGAAACTGCTCACCTGCTTTGGTTTTTGATCCTGAATCTGCCCTTCAGGATTGGAGAATGGATTCAATTCAAAAAGATCGATGGCGATGGGCCGGATGAGGGATGGCTGAAATACTATAGCAATGGCAAGCGAGCAGCAAAGCGCACTGCTGCCAACGACATTTGCATCATGCAATCCAACGTGGGCATTGTTCCTGAGGAGGTTCTACCCTCAGTTAGGTGCCACACTGTGAGCTAAGGCATGCGGTATCTAGATATTCAAAGGAATCAGAGTTGCACTGAGCGTTTTGCGGATACAGGGTTGAATGACTGCTCAGGTTTCAATAGGATCTTGGAGTCAGCAGTTTGATTGGAATATGTTGGGATTTCTCAATTGCAGCTGTTGTTTGGGGTCCTTTGGTATAGAAGATCATTGAAGAGTTGAAACCAGGCAATGAAAGCCTGTGGTGCTTCGGGAAGCGACAAAGACGTCCTTGAGACCATCTTCAAAAAGCATTCCACAAGTTTTGTGGAGCCAGAAGAGATGTGGCAAAGGCTTTTGGACTACGACAAAGGCAACTACCTCATGGCATCGTCGGCCTCCACCTCTGCCATGGAGACTTCATCTGGCATCGTCCAGGGCCATGCCTACAGCTTTTTGCACGCACTCGAGATTGAGGGCGTCAGGATGGTTTGCTGCAGAAACCCCTGGGGCAATGAAGTTGAATGGAACGGACCTTGGAGTGATCGTAACTCTGCCTGGAAGGCCAACCCATCAGTTGCTGAAGCGCTGAACGTGGATTTTCAAACTGAGGGCAGCTTTTGGATGGATTTTGAGGATTGGCTCTATGTTATGGGACAATTGAAAGTCATGAATTGTCAGATGCCAGCAAAGCGTGGCGACTTTCACAACCAGATTGTAGAAGAGGATGAAGATGAGCAAGAGGAAGGACCAGTAGAAGACGCAAATGATCAGGACTGCTCGCGTGGGTTTGGTGAAGCGTGGATGATTTCGTAGCTTGTACCTGCGCAGGCCTTATCATCTAACGACAGTTCAAAAGGGAGACTAAGTGCGCGGCGTAGAAAGTGCATGTTCGAGAAACGCGCATATAATAGGGAAAGGAAGCCCATTATGTAAACACTTGGCCAGATTTGGACATGTCTGAATCTGGAAATGACTCCACTGGTGGCCTTGTTGGAGTTTCAGGTGTTTGGCAATCCTGAGGATCAAGATGCAGGAAGAACAGTAACTGGTTGCTCGGGGTTATTCATTGATTGGTACCCTGCACGTACTATGGAAGAGGGTATTGCCTTGTACCCGGACAAGGACTATACTTTCCAGAACGTACCTGCAGTACTTCTAGGTGGCACGTACATCGGCAGCAAGTGTTGGCCAACAGCGGGCACATGGACCATAGAATATCAAGCTCCAGCCACGCTGTTCGTGTGGGCAGCTCAGGGACAGTTCAATGGTGGAGCAGATGAAGCTCTCAGTGCTGATGGATGGGCAGCAGAAGCTGCAGAAGGCTTCTGTGGAGGTGCCCTTTCTTTGAATTTGTGGAGCAAGCGCTTTCCGACAGGATCCTCCTGCAGCATTGAAATTGCAGCGGACACCATGATCGGCGGTGTGGTTGGCACATCCCCATGCGTGCAGCTTTAACGCAGCGAGCAATACGTGCCCTGGTCAAGCGCATGGGCAAGGCGATGGATTGAAAAGTGGGTTTGTGACAGTCACAGTGGTTTCACTTGTTCAGAACGTCCAGAACGCCGCCAAAGGCATTGGCGTTGCTGAGGTGGCGATACTCGCCATCTGTAAGATTTCCTGTTCAAGATGCTGAGCTCGATCAGAAAAGAACACCATTGAGAGCTGCTGTAGCTTTCTATAGAGTCAAGGGGTAAAGAAAGCACACGTTTTGGCTCTATATGACAAACGTTATCATGGCCTGCCAAGCCTGAGGAGTGCGGTTGAAGATCACCTCAATCCACAATAATAGTTGTGAGAATATACGCTGTTTCGCCATCAAAGAATGGCAATCATAGTAATTGATAGTCAAAACAATGTATACAATTGAAATGATGGTGATGTAACTACTGGATCAACATATGGTTTAGTCGCCGGCCATCGGGAACCCTACCCTTCACTTCCCGTCATTTCCCTTCCTTCGTGTCATTGTACTGTATTTTCTTGCATGTTCCTTTCTTTCCCCTCATTTCCTTCACTTCCCCTCATTTCCGATTTCATCTCCCATTTCATGTCCATTCATTTCCATTCATTTCCATTGTTGTTTTCCTTTATTTCATGTCCTTTCATTTATGTCGCTTTGTTTTCTTGGATTTCCCTTTGCTCCCTGCAGTGCATATATTTCCAGCCACGTCCCTTTTCATTTTGCTTCATTTCATTTCCCCGCATATTCATGACTTCCCTTCCTTTCCCTTCATTTCACGTCACTTTATATTTGCTCCACACCACTCACAACCCCCCACCTCCGAGGCCACGCCAGCCCGCGCCCCTCGGACCCCCCACCCACCCTCTGACATTTCCGTGTGACCTTGCACGGGTTTGCAATAGCTGGTTTTGACCGAAATTATGGATTTGCTTTTCTGTAAATTTGGAAAATTGAGACCCCGGAAAGCCCAGGTTGTTCTGCAGCCAAAACTCCAAACAAAAACAGCCATATATTCAAGTTGTTTTTCGTTTTTGGGTTTGGAAGCCCAGGCTCGGCATGATGCAACACAACACGCATATGTACGCCAGGGCAAGTCGCCACGCGCCGCAGAAAGATGAGCAGGCCGCAAGCAAGTTCACTTTTTTGGAGCCGTGTGTCACTCCTATCTAGCAGGTTACTATACTTTGGTTGGTTTCGAATTGCGCTGCAACAGAGAGCAGCTGGGTGTTTGGACGCTGAAGATCGCCTTTTTCATTGCTCGCCAATCCTCTTTGCATTGAAACCAAGTGAGGTTGGCTGAGTATGCAGCGCTTGTGATTTGCAATGATTTGACGTCACATCAAGGCATGCGATGTTTGGCATATGTGCGCTGGGATGACTTTTGTGTTATTTGTTTGTCTTTTTTGTTAGTTGATATTCCGCACGATGCTGTATGATGACGATAGTCTGGATTCATTTGTGTGCTTCATTGTTCCAAAGGGTTTTCGGCGTTTGGCATGATCGGCTTTATGCGTCACACGTGGCTGTAGTTGCTTTGGTTGTTGTTGTTGCTGCTTCTCGGAAAATGAAGACACACAATTCTTCCCAAAATCAGCCCACAATCAAGAAGGTTCCAGGTTCTAGCCCGTCATTTTGCAGTTGCCTGGGCGTTACAAGGACGATGCCGGATATTCTGTGGCAGCAAGCACCGCGCACCAACCACACTTGCAAGCTGTTTTGTTCAGCCAATTTTGCCAACACGGGTGAACTGCTATGAGCCTGCTCGCTGTCAGTGCCATCGATCAACCCTTTTGGGAAGGGCGCGCCTTGCGTTCGTTTGCGCTTTGGTTCAGCGTATGGCCACCGCAGCCACTACATCTCAGGTGTCCACAGATTAGTCGCTCGATCCGACATGAGCCGACCTGCTTGCTGCCCAAGCCTCACGGCTTCACAACTGAGTGTGTTCATTGCCTGGAAGGAGATCCCTGGCAAGAGATCACGGCGTGATACAAAGCCAAAGTAGCCAGGTCGGGTGAGAGGAAAGGGTTTTCTTGTAACATGAATCCGGAAATATTTGAGCAGGCGCATGTTGTTCGAACACCGGCTCCAACACTCGTTGATGTGTGCTTCATTTGGACCACACTGTGTTTAACGGCGAGCCGTTGTGGTTTACAACAATGTTACCATTTTGGCAGAGTATTCTTTCTGTAGGCAGTAACAAAATCATGTGTACAAGTTTGATAGGGTGCTTGAGTGTAATTTGATACCGCTTTTACCATCCAAACGCAAGTTGTGCGTTTCTCCCGGCCATCAGCGTCATAAAGTTGGATCTTGCCTGGTCGTTGCAATTCTCTGAAGAAGTAGCTCTCGTTGCAAGTGGTTGGCAGAGCTCTCGGAGGCGAAAGCTTTGCGCTTTCGGAGGACGCGAGAAGTCTGTTGAATTAGCAGGGTTCTTTGTGAGCCGCTCGGAATTCAGGCTACATTTTGCAGCACTATCATTCCACTGGTTGCTGTGGCGGCGCCTTTTCTTTTCGAGCAGCGTTGCTTGACCCCAGCAAGGACAGGACATCGCAGCAATGATGGCACAGAGGGCTCACGCGTATGCTACACCAAATGAGCCATAGAATTTATTGCGCCTTGCTCGAGGAGTTGCATATCTGCTTGGATCCTCGGGAGTACCGAAACACCAACATGGAGGACATTGAGTTGCCAAGACCTTATCCCTGTGTGTGTAGGGCTGCACGGGTGCAACCTTTGCATTTACCACAGGGCAGGGCCTGTTCTTAGTTTTCGGCGCAGTTTCTTTCTACCTTTTTGAGGTCCTTGGCAGACAAGCGCCGCGGTGGGGGACCCCGCGTGGGAGCATTTCAGGGAGACATCCCAGGCAGAAACCTTCGACATGTTTTGTGGGCCCTGTCTTCTTGCGCAGGCGATCACTGGAAAGCGCTCCCAAAATATGACTTCACCACCAAGAATCGCAGCCTCATGCCAGAAGAGAGCCAGGCTTTGCTGTGCCCCCCAACAGTTTGTCAATCCTCATTTTTGGGGCGGCGTTATGACGCGCCTCTGGTGCGTGCACAGAATAGAGGCTCCAGGAGTGCGCGAAAGGGTGCGCAGTTTATGTCACATGATTAGATCCGTTGGGTGAACATAAGCCTCATGTTTCACTGCGACTCCCATTTTGGCTCAAGAAATGTGTGTGTTGCTGCAAAATATTCAATCAGAGCCTCTGGTTTGAGGGGCGTATGGGACAGGTGTTTGCCACACAGTTCTTTGAGACGGCAGTGGAGAACTGGGAGCGGCTTGTGTGCAGGCTGTTCACGATTAGAAAGCTTCAAAGGATCCGTCACAGTGTTGGGCAGGCAGAACTACAGGCGCCCGCAGCTGGACCGTCTGTCTCGGACGACCGAGTCCATGAGACGGATGGCCGTGTAATTGGAGAAAGCAAGACCAGGCAGAACTGACCAAACCGGGCAGATGTCCTATGCTAACCACACAAATTAGTAGCGCTGTTGCAGCCTTGGAGTCGGATGAGAGTCAGCCACGTCGTACGCTTGTAATGTATCTATGAATGCCGCAATCCACAAACTGAAAGCCGGGAGCGACCTCGCAGTACGCCAGGGCGAACAAGGAAAGGCGGGGCCAATGGCGTCGGTCGCCAGGCTGCAAGCTCGTTTTTTCTCGAGAAAATACGTCACGGGGGCTGCTTCGAGCGCCGGAGGGTCACAACGTTGTCTGAAGACATCAAGTTAGCGATAAGCAAGGGCTGTGGAGCAAGAGCCATAAGAAAGGGATGCTCAAGCTTGGGGAGAATGGGAGGGCAAGGCCGCGGTGGAGAAGAAGCGCCTGAGCGGCATGAAGAAAGAAAGCCAAGCACGGTATTAGGAATGATGACACCACTCACCGAAGAGGACAAGCAGCCGAAGAGCAACGCAGGCCACCTTGAAAGCCTATCGAAGATCTGCCCGGCGTGACCAGCGCCTGTCAAGGACTGAGCAATCCGACGAGGAGCAGGAGACGAAGCCGAAAGTGATCGAGACCAAGAGCGGCGGTCATTGCCCGGAACTTGCCTTGTCTGGTGGTGAAGTGTCCAGAGGCCAGTTATCCGCATAAGTGAGAAAAAGTGACGCTTAATTTTCCGCTGCGCCCTGACTCTGGAGCGGCAGCGCGTTGGAGCAAAGCCAGAGCTGTGTTCCTTAACAGAACCTAAGTTCAGAGACCTAAGTCCAGGGTTTCAAAACCCTCGAAAATATCCAGGCAACCGCCCGGTTTGTGTCATTAACATGCATGCAGTCACGCAGGCGCCTCCGGAGGTCGACCCCCCGAACAGCGGTGCAACCACCGCAGTCTGCGGCGGGTTATCGCAGCCCTAATTTCACCAAGTTGCTGAAGCAGCCCCACATCCGGGCCACCAGGCCCCCAACCCATTCGGGCCATCATGTGGCGCGCGGATCGCGCTCTTGAACGCCAAGCGGCGAAGGCCAGGCAATGCCACAGCACATGTTCTGCACAAGGCACTTCATTCAAACCACAGTCCGCGCACCTGCGCGCCCATTGCGCGTCCGTGCGCAAGCCACCCACCAAAATGCCAGTCGCATCGCCAGCGAGCTCCGTTGACCACAAGGCCAGCGTTCCGAGCGATCACAGCGTCTCGTCGATTGGATCCAAGCCATTTGTCTATTTGTTGACCGGTTTGACCATGGGGGGGAATCTCTAAGCCTATTTGCAGGGAGGAAGACACCCGGATTTTGGCGAAATTGCGCAAGCACAAGATTCAAATCAGAACAAGGCCCCAGGAGGAACACTTGTTGAAGATCCCTGGAAGAATGGTCCACAGGGCATTTACCTCCTTTCACCGCCTCCCTGAAGCGAGAAGTGAATCTCTTGCACTCCGAGGAAACGGAAACCCGACCGTGGAAAAGCCCCCCCCCAAGAGGCGATAGCGGCGAAAGTGATCGTGGCCAAGGTGGCCTTGAAACGAAGGCTAACAGGGAGGCCACTGATACGTGCGGCAACCTTGGCAGCCTTGGTATCTCTGTCTTCCTCCTCTTGAGTGCTGCCTCTGGGCGTCACGCCCACCGAGACACCTAACACTTCAGCATAGTTTTTGGCCGGGAACCCGGCTTCCAAGAAACTGGCCAAAGCCCCATGAGTGCGAGCGCACCATTGGGTCTTGCTCTGATTGGTTTTCACACGGACGGGTAACAAGCTCAAACTCATCCCACACAGACACCGCCTGCGAAAGGTCCTGAAGACTCGTGGCCGCGATGGTGCGGTCATCGAGGTATAAAAGCGTGGGGGCGTTGGGAACCCGCAGCAGGGACCTTTTCAGGGGCAAGCTAAGCACTACACTCAGCGCGATGGGCGCCCAACAGTCTCCTTGAGGTAAGCCTTTGCTCAAACTCAAAGGTTGCTTGGCCACGCTGTTATCATAGGTGACCCACTTCAAATGGGATTTCCATTGAGCGTGGAGGAGCCCGACGATCCTAGAGGGGACCTGCATACGGGTCATAGTTTCCACAATGATCTGAAAATCCATTTTGCCAAAAGCCTTTTGGAAATCAAACACCCCCAGGAAAGGGTATCTATTGGCTTCCAGCTCCAAGTCCAAGCCCACCAAAAGCGTGTTCGGATCCGGACCGCGGACACCTCCTGATTGTCTAGGAGCAAGCTTGGTGGCCAGGAAAGATCCCAGCTGTCTTAATCTAGCTCTACCCCAAGCTCGGCAAATAACCGAGGCGATGCTAATGGGGCGAACATCGCCAAGGCCGGCTTGCTGCTTTCTCTTGGGGATGAAAACAACTTTCCATTGGGTGAGACCAGCAGCACGACCTCTCATAGGGGCCAAGGCTTGTCTCAGATCATGTCCTGAACAACAGGGCGTTCAGTCTCCTGAGGCAAGTACTGCGCATAATTTTGCCAGAAGGGGCCGGTGTCCAAACAAGTTTTGAAACACCCGTTCCTCCCCAAAAGTCCCGAAGAGCCTGGACAATCAAGGCGTTGGTAGTGAGGGTCCCGGCATTAGTCCAAAGGGCTCGGGAAGGGCTTCTTCCTTTTTAACCCGTTGGCAAGCATATGGATCTTAGCATTCCATCTACAAAGAGCCTCATCCCGATTAGACTTGATGAGTTGGTGAAGGCGGGCATTCGCCCCGTTCAAAGCCTGACCCCAAACTCCATTGCAAATCAACTCCATTGCAAATGAAGGCCCTCTCATCCTGCGGGAGGTTATCCCTGTCCAATTTTTGCCTAAGAACCTCAGGCACCTGGGTTCCTTTCCGCGACAGCACCAGCGCTTCCTTGAGGCGCCGCGCATGCCGACGAATCTGCCTTTCGGCACAGGTCTGCCCAGGCCCTGCACGGGGCACCCCCGTACGCAGGGTGGGAACTGAGCCCAGAACCCGTTCAGCGGAAACATCGTTCAGTCTACCTTGGCTCCGAAGCCAATCTTCGACGTGCC
The DNA here is from genome assembly GCA_963377175.1 of Effrenium voratum. Lineage (NCBI taxonomy): Eukaryota > Dinophyceae > Suessiales > Symbiodiniaceae > Effrenium > Effrenium voratum. Next base: position 136,084 of record CAUJNA010000838.1, read on the forward strand.
AGCACCAGCTTTGCCAAGCCAACTCAGGACTTCGCAGCAGTTCAGACCACTCATTCTCAGAGCAAGCGATCGCTTGCCAAGCCTCAGTTCCCTCAAGCCATTTCGGCTTCCAAGGCAGCCTGAGCAAGCGTGGCCAAATCCTTATCCGAATGGTGTCGGTAAACACAGGTGACGTGAACATTACGAGTGCCATCGGAGAGCAGAGTGGTAAGGCACTGCCCTTTCCTGTTACTAGTCCTTCGGATTTCCGAGAGGGAAAAGGGTTGCCGGCACAGAAGACCCACCCCCCCTCTTTCAGACCCCAGGATGGGAACACGCACGAGCTGCCACCCATGTCGAGCGCACATTTGGGACATAGCAGGGCTACCCTTAGTGGTCACGTTTGTTTCCTGGATTGCAAGCAAAGCAACTTCCTCCTTGGCGGCTCGCTTGAGCAACGCCATGCCATTGGCATGCCAGGACCTTATGTTCTGGCTCCACATAGTAAGAGGAAGGCCTGGGTCACTCTGACTCCTGGGCCCGGGTGAGAGGCTTCGCCGATGCGGGTTCCCTTTTTCGCAGCCTTAAGCTTAGCAGTGGCCTCATCTTTACAGGAAGCCCAGAGTTTCCGGCGTTCCGAAACCGAAGGCACAATGCCGGTATGTTTGCGACACACAGAATTGGGGATATTACATCTGGGGAGCATAATGCCACAAGCCAAACAGACGTGCATGGCTCTACACCAGGTCTTCCCCAACTTGTCAGCGTAGTCTCTGTAGTGGTGGACTTCAGAGCTTATATGGCGCCCACCCAACGGCGAGCCATGTAAGCAGCATGTTGCAGTAGCCACCTTTGATCCGTGGCTTGCTTGGCAGCCTGGATTCGTCCAGGTGTGTCCGCCAACCCCAGCGGGGCGTTCGGGGCTCCAAGGACAGATTTCAGGCGATCGGCCTTGGCCTGACTATGGCCGTTTTGGCGCTTCTTGCGGACCACGAAATCACACCAGGGCAGGACCGCCGTGGAAGTCGCGTCAGGGTCAGCGGGCACGAGTTGCAACCCCCGCAAGAAAGGGGGATCCACTCGCCCATGACTTGGCCACACGAGAGGCCTCCGTCCATATGTCATCGGCACCTCAAAGGCCTTCATCCGTTTGCTACACTTAGTACATTTGAGCAGGATCCTATTTTGAGGTCCCCTGTTTTCATCCAAGTTCAGGGTGTGACATCCGACCCATTTCTTTTTGCGCAAGGCCGCGCCACGACCTTTGGTGGATTTCTTGGCCCTGGGCAAGGCCGGGATGTCCTCTTTTTTGAAGTGGTGCACATTGATAAGGAGATTGATTCTGGTAGTAGTGTGCCCTTTGATGGGGGGATTGGCAAAAACCTCCAAACCACAAAGATTACACACCCACCAAGCATTGGAGCGGCCACTAGCAGCGGTCGCGACAGAATCGGTCGTTGGCGCTTGGGACCCCAAAGCTCCTGACTTGGACGCATTGTCCACACTAAGGGTTCCGCGGCTCCGCACTCCATTTCGAACGGAGCTAAGGTCACTACGCGTTCTTGCTCGTTTAGAAGGAGGGGAGGTCCCACTATTCTCAGCCACAACCGGCTGCAACATAGCGGATATGCCCGAAGAGGCACTTTTGCGGGACTGACCGAGTTTTCGTGGTCGTAGCCAGGCAGAAAAATCAGAGGCGTCATCGGTGTTATCCGAGCGGCGACCTGTGCCGCCACGATACTGAACCGCCACTGTTTCGTCCGTACTGGCCTTAAACTTCAGCTAAGCCTGCAAATAGATGGGACCTCCACATTTGCTCGTGGGCGGCTTGAGGCACTCAAGGCAGGTCCACTTACCATGGACATGCTTCCAAACCACAATTTCCGTCTGAAGCACGCGGGACGCCGCGAGAGCTCCGTAGTGATCCAACCACTTGATTGACCGGGACATCCCCGTCCTCTGTCGTGGTGTTGCTATCTTTATCAGCAACCCATGAGTCACGCCATCCTTTATGATCGCGAAGCCAGTTACTGCACTTAGTTCGAAGGCTCAAAGCCAGGCGATCCACCTTGGCTTGAATATCCTGTTCGGGGATTTTGTTTCGCATGGCCTGCGCAGCAGCGAGGCATCGGAAACCGCAGTCCCCTCCGTTGCTGCCAAGGTCCCGCTGTAGTAACTGGAAGACTTCATCTTGTCCTGTCTTTCGATCTATTGGACCGGGGTCTTTTGGGAAGTAGGGCTTTTGCCATCCAGTTTAACCAAAAAGACGCCTCGCTCACCAGAGCCGGCCAGAACCGAATTGGCCTTATCTGTGGGGATTTTTTTAAACCCAATAACAGCTTCCTCACCGTCTGGTGCCACCCGTAGCTGCGAAGGCAAACTCCGGGGGGCAGGCAAGCGTTCAGAAGAGAAGCAGGTTTGCGGCAAACACGCTGCCAATCAGCCTCAGAGAGGAATTCCCGAGGCATGACCGCTCGAAGTGTGGCCATGATTTCCGTCGTGGGGACCGACTTTTTGCAGTCGGTAACCATGGGCTCATGCCCCCATTGCGGAAGAGCAACCGTCAAGGGCATAACCCAAACACGTTGCCATCCGCGAGTGCTTGGAGACAGATCCAGCGATTTATCCACGGGCTTTTCAGCCACGTCTTTGCAAATAAGGGCAACCTTAGATTGCAAACCATGCACCGAAGCAACTTCTTTAAAAAGAAGGCATTCTCAAAGAAGCTTGAACAAGGGTACCATCATCGGCTTCCCCAGCATCAAGGCTCATGGAGAACTTATGAGCGGAGGCCACCTTACTGGGCCACCACCCCTGATCTAACACCAAGGATTGACGGGCCACGGGGGCCGCCTTAGTGGTATCCTTGCCCGCCTGAAAGGTGGGCTTAGCGGATTTGCCCTGGGTCTCAGGGCGAGTCTTCCGAGGCTGAGCAGGCTGCGTTCGTCTTCGAATTTAAGCACCAAGGGGCCATCAGTTCCTAGAGTCTCGGCTTGCAAAACAAGTGCGCGGAGTTGGGCCAGGAGTCCTTTCTCACAGCTGGGCTCATTGGACAGTGAGAAGGTAACCTTTCGAGTGGACGGGGCCGATTTGGCGGGGCGTTTCCCTTTACCCTTTCCTTTAACTTGCCAGCCGGGGCTGGGAGACCGAGGCTCATCATCAGGTGCCGCCCCCGGCAACCTGGAGCGTCGCCTTGGGCTGCGCCCGCGATCCGGCGCCGGGCTGTCATCGGTTGCTAGTCCTTGCAAGAGCTGCTTGAGTCTTTGGAATAAGAGACGCTCCTGCCGCACCCGCTTTGTTGCCGTGGATCCACCCGGTCCCGGATTTTTGGCTTCGCCGATTCGCTCACCCACATAAGGGTTAAAGTCAACCATGCTCCCAAAGGGGACCAGATTCAAGGGGCTCAAGCAGAACACCCAAAGGCCAATAAAGCACGCCAAGCAAACTTTGCGCAAGTTCAACCCACGCTGTTGGAGCCTACAAGGCTTCACCTCACAAGTGAGACCAGCTTCACTTGTGATTTCATCAGGATCCTCAGCCCGCTTGTGAACACACAACCGGTCCAGGCGTTTCCTCATCACACGTTTCAACCGAAGTCGAGTCGCACGTCGACGGCGCATGATGCGCGGTGCTTTGGCCCGCATCTTCCCCACCATCCGACATCTACCAAGACGCCGAGCATGTCGAAACTGCACATCACCCCTGACATTGCTGCGCCTTCTGCATCGTTTCTTAGCAAGACGGCGCCTACGACGCTTCCTATGCTCCCAGCAAACAATCCCGAACACCAGAATTCAAAAACCGAAGCACGCGCCACAAGCTTGAAGCCACAAGACGCAAGCCTCAGAAAGCCAGCACACTGCTTGAAACAACCAGGGGTCCTCATCAAAGGGGAGCCCATCCCACCGCAAAGGCAGCCGACAATCACCTGCCAATCCCATAGATTCCGGGAATCCACGTCCGTTGTCCCAACAACGAAACAAAGGTTCCCAAGAAACTGCTCTGCATCCAAGACCCATTGCAGATCTTGTCACCCCAGCTAGAGATGCCGCGCGCATCCGCGCAGCAGCCATTGGCGTCAGCGCCATGCGAAGCCGCGCAGCGAGTGTAATTAATTAATTTGAGAAAAAGTGACGCGAATCCGCCAGTAGCCAGAGCCGCATACGAAAACAAGTACATGCCTGGTGGGATAGACACGGGGTCCCCCTCAGCAAGACCGTTGCTAGAGGGCGACGGGGTTTTTGTGTTTTTGACGCACGTTTCCGCTTACAATGGCGTACCTGCTCAAATTGCTCATGGATCTCAACCTCCGAGGAAGACCAAATTTGGTCGACAGTTCCAGCAAAATTGGTCTCGATATTGTGTTGAAACCCTTTTCCAGGTTGATGACGTACCATCCATCGCGTTCTGTATGACTTCAGAGACCCAATGCCAGTGTACGGAGGAGGGAGCGTTGGGCGCCACCATAGTAGTGAGCGCTGCTACTTGCGCGGCGGAGTGGAGTATGATTCAGGGTTCCAAAGACTTGTATCGAAGAGTGACAATGAACCGGCCGTTATTGCTTTGAAGAAGGTGAAGGAAAAGAATTCGGTTTTGGTTGATTCGTCCCCTAGCAGCACTCGGCCAATCAAACAACAGATCCGAGCACTGTTGTCTGGCTTGCAAGACAAGCGTGGATTTGACGCGGTGTCCAAACACGCTTGGCTGACACCCCGATGGGAAAACCCCGCGCAAGCGTAGCCACGCGCAAACAAAGACAGCAGTATGAGCGCAGCCAGAGCTGTCCGCCGCAGCTGCCCGAGCGGAGGTGCTGCCCAGCAGCTTCTATGTCCTGAAGGCTTGGAGAACTGTTCGGCGTGTGAAGCAACTGAGTGCAGATTCCTCAGTCACGCATGGAGTTCAGAAGAGGAAGCCCGCAGATGCTGAGGAACCTTCAGCGCTCGAGGGAAGGCCTCAGTGGAAGGCGCAGCGGGCAATTTGCTGGAAAGCCCGCTTCTGCCAGCTCTTAAATGGCAGAGTTGCGCGAGAAAGAAAGGCCAACAACGGTTCGCGAGATGGTTCATCAGCTCACCCGGCCCCGCTTGAAGCACGAAGCAGTAGCAGGCGGTCGACACGCAGGACTGTTGTCCAGTTCTGAAATGGGCCAGAGACGTAGGCCAAGTTGGAGAGATTTTCTCACCGCCACGCGGTTGCTCTTTGCTTTGCCATGGACCTTGAGATGAAGAGAGAAGTGTTGGGAATTATCCAAGGACAGGCGCGTCAAGGACTTTGGGGGATCGTCCTCATCCGGAAAGTTTTCGCCGCACACCACAAGCTTACACAAAGCAAATTGCTGAAGGCAAGAAACACCTCAAGACTGCAGTTGAGGCGTGCTGCAGACAGATGAACGCTGGAAGATTCTCCCCCACGCGCGCCCCGAGCACGCAAGTCACTGAAGAAGGAGACACGGATGAGCAAAAGGAGCACAAGTCTATCCTCTGAACAGGGTAAAGGCAATTTTGAGCATAGTGTGAAAACAGTTGGAAGCTGACGGAGGGTTCAGCGCAATGTTGAACCACGAATACCTTCCTAACGCAGATGAAGAACTTGAAGGTCCTGTATCACTGGTGTGGGCGTGTTAAGGCTGCAAGAAAGGAGGTCGAAGACAGCTGACTCCATTCCGGAGCACGCGTCTTTCTGGAAGCGTCGAGGCCTTGGAGCAGGGAATGTCGGCCTACAGCGGAGTCGCATTAGCGCGTCAGGGACAGTGGGAGTTCGATCTGGGTCAGGGGATGGGCGACCTGTGCCCTGTTCTAGGAGAAGAAGAATAGGGTAAGCCGACGATCTGGTTGCGTAGAGTAGATGTCCAGCTTTTGTTTGCCCACATTGCCATGTTTCATCCCAGGCAAGGCCGTCCCCCCGCCGCCTGAAGCGCCCCACTCAGACTTCCCAGGCCGCGACGCCCGGGCTAAACTTAGAGGGTATGTGTGGTTTGTTGGACTTGCTTTGGCAATGTTCGTACCTGGGCCTTTTGGAACCCCGACAGTTCAAGAAGCCCAACGCGCGGCCAGCAGGTTTCTGACATCACGAACACGCGATTCGTCGATTGTAGCATGGCGACGAATTTGTTGTTCTGCGCCCAAGCAAGGCCGCAGCTATGTGGGAGAGCGAGTTCTGCATTCGTGGTAGTATTGGGCGTTCTTCGACGCTACCAACGCTTAACTGATTTGATCCGTGTTGTTTCATTGCGCGAACGCGCCGGAACGACCAGCGACGAGCCTGATCCCCGCCACGCTGAAACGATCGTGAAGCAGTTGGACATGGCAAAATGAAGTTGTCAATGCCCACAGGTTCCAGACCGGGTGAGCTTTAATCAGTCGGTAGTCCTGAGGCTGGCGCTCTTAGCCAGGATCGTCCTGATCTTGCAGAAGCACAAAAGCGCAAGCGCGTAGCAAGGAGAATGGCAAATGGATGCGAATCAGACTTCAGGCAGCTGAAGCAGTTCGCTCGTTATTTGCGCGGCGCAACGCAAGTTGTTGAAAAGTTTCGGCCACAGAGGCTTTGCGCCGCTTCTGAGATCTAACTTGCAATCTGCAATCAGTTTGTCATCTTGTTCTATGCTCTTGTCAAAACAGTTTCAACAGCTTTCTCAAATCAGGATGTTTTGCGCGGTTGGAGCCTTGAGACCAAGCTGAAGGTTCTCACCGATTCAGGCGCAGCTTTGAGCGCTTGCAATCGACAAGGTCTTGGGAAAAGCCACGTGCGAACGAGATTTTTCTGGACTCAAGAGCGATTGGCGAACAATGCGTTTTGAGAAAGTGGGAACGAACCAGAGCACAGTAGACATCTTTACGAAGTCGCTACCGCCCTGCATAAGGCCCAGGGGTACGGGAGCCTGATGGTTCACTGCGACCCCCATTTTGTTTCAAAATCTAAAGTTCGACCGCTGCGGCAAAACCATGTTCCTCAATGAAATGTCGTGGACAAACCAGAGTGGCTGGCGCAGTCGGGCAGGCTCTTTGGGCTTATTTTCAGCACTTGCGCGCTGCGACGGGCTTTCCAAGGCAGCGCCTTCAATGAGCGCATGCATGTGGAATGGGAGAACCACGTGGATCACATCTTGCAGAACGGGGGACAGCTGCCTACTGCATCTGTGGTTGCCAAAGCCGGCTTTCGCAGTTGCGCCCTGGCTCAGTTCAAGGGCAAATGCGACTTCTGCCAGGGGTATGCCGGGTACGCGTAAAGTGTAGACGCGTTTTATTGAAAACTATGCTGGCATGATGGTCCTGCGTTGGCTGGAGCAAATTGCGCATGCGGGTCACATCAGTACGAGGTAAGGCCACAGTTTGCGCTGGAGGAACAGACAGAGGTTTTCGCAGTTGCAACTAGGCGCACCCTGCTGCCGTGACATGCTGGCACTGGCCGCCAGTCAGCATCGTGGGGCAGATGGATAACGTGGTGGGATGGTGGCGCGCGAGCTTGTTGAGTTGCAATAGAAGCAGGCAGAATGAATGATCCTCTTGCAACAGCACACTCTTTGCTGCGCAGAAACGAGCTGATCTTAATGCACTAGGTCCTTTGCCAACACGTGTGCAGGAGCATTGCGCAGGGGGTAGGCGTTTTGCCAGGCAGAATGCATAGGCTGTTGGGCTTGTCTCAGGCAAAACCCACTGGAAAGACCTTCATCATGGTCGACCTGGCGGAGGACAGCAGGCCTGCTATTTGGCATGTCGATTTGAACCCTGCATGGATGGTGTCTGTGACTCTGCCCCGCAGTTTCACAGGCTTGCGGCGTCCAATCGTGGCTTGAACTCAAAGACATGTTGCGTGTCAAGACTGCCTCTTTTTCTACACTTACACTTGCGCTTTGAAACAAACTCAATGCCCTGTGTCCTTGCCAAAGGGAGTTCAAGAGGCATGACAAGATATAAGTTAAGGGCATCGCAAGTGGCCAATGCATTTGCAGTCGTGGCACCTTCCACTTTGTCACCGGCTCCAACTACCTGCCAGTGCCGAAAGAGGCATGCACTGACAGCGAGGCCGGTAAGAACTGACACCTCGCAAATGCATGGCATGATGGGAGGCATAGATAGTAAAACAACTTTTCCATATGGAAAACGGCGCAGGGGCACTGCACCATGGAAGGGACATGCCACACATTGAGCTTTCGCCACAACTTGACGGATGCCATTTTGCAGGTGGAAAAGCTCAAGCGCATCGTCCTTGATGCGCAGGCAGGAAGGACGCTTGGTTAACGCAAGGCTGGTGACGTGAGCAAGCTGACAAACTCCAAGGTTTGAAAGCAGCCGCGAGATCTATGAAGCTGTCTCAAGCCCAGATTCGAGCCTTCCAGACCAACAATTCACTGGGCCCATTTCAAGAATGCTACTTTGTCACAGAAACCGTTTTGCGCTTGAGGGGGCTAGGTACTTGGCAGTCATATATTTTCACCTTAGGGAAAAGCGTGGATGGATGGATGGATCGGGTGGATGGATGGATGGCTTGTTGGCTGGATGAATGGATGGGATGGATGGATGGGATGGGGGACGGATGGATGGATGGGGCGGGAGCGCACCCACACACACACACAGACACAGAGACAGAGACACAGAGACGCAGAGACGCAGAGACACAGAGACACAGACACACAGACACACAGACACACAGCACACACACTTGTGTCAGAGACACACACACGCAGACACACACACACACCCACCCACCCACCCACCCACACACACCCACCCCCCCACCCACCCACCCACCCACTCACCCCCACACCCACACGCACACACGCACACACGCACACACACACACTTCACACACACACTTCACACACACACACACTTCACACACACACACAAACACTCACCCACCCACACCCACACCCACGCGCACCACACACGCACGCACGCACGCACGCACACGCACACGCACACACACACACACACACACACGCACACACACACACACACATACTTCACACACCCACACACACACCCACACACACACACACTTACTTCACACACACACACACCTCAGACACACAGACACACTTCACACACACACACACACGCGCGCACGCGCACACGCACACGCACACACCCGCACACACACACACAGACACAGACACAGACACAGACACAGACACATACACATACACACACACACATCACACACACATCACATACACACACTTCACATACACACACACACACACTTCACACACACTTCACACACACTTCACACACACACTTCACACACACACACTTCGCACACAATTCACACACTTCACACACACACACGTCACACACTTCACACATACACACACTTTGCACACAATTCACACACTTCACACACACACACACGTCACACACACACACACTTTTCACACACACACACTTTTCACACAC
>CAUJNA010000839.1:2500-145344 GCA_963377175.1 Effrenium voratum
TGCGTCGGCTGTGTTTCGCTGGGGTTTTACCAGGGAGAACGGCTTGCCCTTTTTGGGGGGAAGGGATGGGATACTAGCACACAAAAAAGGGAAACTGGCAAACGCGCAAGCAAAAGAAACCAACATCCCTGTCAAGGCTGGGATTCTGCTCGTGGCAAAAGGCCATAAATTGTGGCACTCGGGCAGCCAGGCCCTGCAACATCGCAAAACAAACCGGGGATCCTCAACAAGAATATATACGTTCCTTTTGCTTCCCTTGAATGGATCCTCAAATCCAGGGGGCTTTCTTGCGGAGTACCCTGCATCCTTTTGCTTTCCTCTGATCCAATACAAACTTTCCCCTTGGAGACGCATAGGGGAAGGCCCAACTACCACGATGAGCAACCAGGGACTTTCTTGGCAAATGGCATACAACTCATCTAAACCAGCGCCTTCCATTTTTAACCACGCTCACCCAAAAAGGACACCTATGTTGGTGACCTTGTGGCAACTGGTCACCGAACCTTCCGCTTCCCTCAAAGATGGACGATTCGCGTTTCGGAGTCTCAACAGGATCGGTTTCCTCTGGTCAAAGCGGATCGCTTGAGTACTAGCGACACAAATATGTGTCCTTGAGCCCCGGGGAAACAGAGAAAAAAAGGAAGGAACAAAACATAACTCTTTCCAGAAACTCATATACATCTGGGTAGCTTGCTATACTTCGCACTTCAGCCTCATAACGAATTAGCCTTCCTCCCACCAACGCACCTGTGGGATGTGAAAGGGTACCTGAAAGATCAGTTGCCTCTAACATCCCCCTGCGAGGTGTCGGAGAGAAGATAGCCCTCGACTTCAAATCAGGCCAAAAGAACGGAAACTGCCCGTGCTTTGGCCCTCCGGGCCCTCCGGGCCCTCCGCCCGCCTGCACCGCGGCAGGTACAGGGAGCCCAACAAGCCCAGCAGCGAGCCCAAGAGTCCGAAGAGCTGCGCCCAGGGATGCGTCACGTCCTGGCAGAAAACGCCGCTTCGCCCGCCAAAAAACCACCTGGGAGGAATCCACCTGGACCAAAGGGTTCAAGTAGCGCCCATGAAAAGAATGGCCAAGGGGACCTACTTTGGATGAAAGTCCTGAAATGGCCATGGGTCAAAAGCCCGTACCCCCAGTAAACATCCCAATCCCCACTAAAATAGATTGAAATGGGTGGTGCACCTACCCCAAAATGGTACCATTGGTTTTGACCCACAGCCAAATGTGAATAATGGTGTTGGCATATTCTCGCCCCCGTTGGTTCCATGGCGGCAACTGGGGAAACTCATACTTTGCTTGAAAAGAAGGTGATGTGCAAGCAGCCTGAAAAGGGAAATATAGGTACCTACACGGTTTACTTCTTATCAAAAAGAATGGGCAACAGCGTCTGAACACGGCGGTGATGTAGGGCACTCCCTGGCTATCCTCCCGTAGTTGGCTGAACACCCAACATTCTAGGGGCCGACTCCCCGTTCTTTTCAAAAACCGATCGGATCGCTGTTTCCCCTAGGGGGTTTGGTGGCCAGGGATCCTTCAGCCATCCTTCTTCTCGAACACCAATGGCTCAATCCTGGACGGAATGGACCTGGAAGAGTTCTCTCTCTCTCTCTCTCTCTCTGCCGTTGCGTCCGAAGGGAAGGCCAAGAAGGTGCCCACAGATATTCAGGGGCCACCCGAAACATACCGGACATACCCTTTTCCCAAAAGTGGACTAGAAAGGCCATGGTGTGCCTACTAGCTCCACCCACCACGAGTAGGACCTGTGGAGCCATCCTTCCCCTCGAGCGATTTAATTTTTCCGCGGCAAGGCCCAGCCCGGCAGCCCGGGCGTGGTCGCGCGGTCCTCGATCCCCGCGCTCAAGGGCAGCAGCTCCAGGTAGCACAAGACCACCGCCAGCCCAGACCCCAGCGCCCCGAAGAGGCAGTGCGCCCTGGGACCGCTCGACCGCTCGAGCTCGACGGGCGGGCGGAAGGCTCTCTCCGAGGGCGCGGCGCGGCGTTGGGGGGGGGGGGGGCGCCCTTGGTTTGACGCGTCCGAAAAAGAGAGCCTCGCAGGAAGGTCCTAAGACCATTTTTCCTGTTGAAAGGACCTCTGCTAGGTTGAGTTTTAATTGGTGAGCGAATAAAATGTTCGGACCTTGGGTGTTAAGGTGATCATAAATTTAGGTGCTGGTGGATTGCTAAGGGAGTGACGTCTTGAAGGGGGCGTCAGGGACTGGCCCCCCAATAGGCCCGCCGTTTCCTCCGTTTCCTGAGGGGGGCGCCACCAGCCATTCTGCAGCACCAGGGACATCACCTGGCTGAAACCCTGGCCCCACCAAAAGAAAACTGCAACGACCCCTCTGCCAAAAAAAGTTGTCGCTTTCAAGCGCCTTTCGCGGGGGCGTGTTGCAACCAGGAAGTTGAAGTCCGAAGATCTGCGGCTTGCAAGACTCGGTGGCGAGCATTCTGCTCCGCTAAAAGTTTGACTCTTAGCGGTTTAATGGAAAACCCAGTAGCTGGCAAAAAGCTGAAGTCCCAACATCCCTTGGCAAAATGCACCTCTTATAAACCAGTGAACCAAAACCTTGAAGTATCCGGGTTGGAGAACTGAGCGGCCATCGAGGCAAGTTCAAACACACCAAAGAAAAGAAATCGTGCCAATGGAGCCTTCCTCAAAGCGTGCCTTTGAGTCACCTCGCCCCCGCTGCTTTGCCAGTTGGATTCCCTCGGTATACAAAGCGGCAGCCGAAAACCCGACTTGCCACAACTCTTGGGCAAGAAAATGCAACTCGCCCACCGAGTTTTGGCAAAAGAAAAAAATAAGCTCAGGTGATATCCCCAACAGCACGCGGTGCGTTTTTTAGTGCTCGCATCACCCCGTAGCCCTCGCAGAACCTCGTGGAACCCTGGTAAAACCTTAGTGGAACCCTGGTGGGCCGCCCCAGACCACCCTAGAGCTAGGGCTGAGACCCCGAAGCTTCCAGCTGTTGGGGAAAAAACTCTGAAAGAAGCCTTCATGGTGACATCGCAACCTGCCTGGAACGTCACGTCGCTATATCAAGCACATTCCCAGGCACGGTTTGCGGAGCTATGGATGCTTATGCAACACCGGTTTTGCGCTTGTAGCGCAGTCTATGCCCTGTGCTTTACAACCCTTGGTATGGGCTTGCCCCCCCCTCCCCAAAAAAAATAATTTAAAAAAAAAAACGTGGTTTTGACGCCCCGTACAAACGAACAGACTCAACACACCAAAAATCAACCACCGACTGTCCTCAGATCCCCTGCTCCAAGCTTAACTTGTGGCTTGAACTCGGCGACCCCGACCTTCCAGGTGGCTGGGAGCCGCCCAGATGCGGGGCACGTAACCTCTCTCCCGCAAACAAACCAACCCAAAAAAAAAAAGGAAGCCCCAGACCCCCCCCCCCCGTACCCTCCCTCCAACAACCCCTGGAAGCCCCAAAACCCGCCCTTTCCCCCCGCCGCAGGGGGGGGCGCCTTCGACAGCCCAGAAGTCTGCCAGGTGTGGGACAGGAAGATGTCGAAGCTCTCCACAGGCCTCCGCTCCAAACAAATGCCCGCGGGAAACCGCCGTCCTTCTTTCGAGGGTATTTTTGAGAGCGGGTGTTTAAATTAAAGGAAAGCCCAAAAGGACCACCACATTTGTGTTGTTTCTCTTTTTTCATTTTTCCCATTTTTTTCGAGTGGGGAGTTCTTTTATCTTATGTTCTTATTATGCTATTCTAGTTGTTTCTATCCATTTTCTTTTGTAGTTATTTGTTTTTATTTGGGGGGGTCGCCTTTTCGTTTGACACGGGGGCCTGAAATGTTGGTCTAGGGGTTGAAGTCGGAAAATGGAATGGTAGTATCCCTTTAACCGAGCTGAACCGGAGTGACTTTGACGGTAAAATCATGGGGCCCGTTTGACAGGAGCAACCAAACCCGAGCTGACGGTTAGTTCTAAGATAGCTAAGGTTTGTATCACAGTTCTCTTAAGGTACTACAACCCCCTCAAATGGCCAAGTGGTTGGTGTCCACACTCAACGCTAGACCACAAGGGGGTTCCCAAAGAAAAGACGAAGCCACACTTCTGCAGAACGTGAGCATAGAGGAATCTCCTTCTGTCACCCGGACATGTTCATTTGAAGGGGGGTAAACTCAAAACCAAGGGGCGGTTCTCTTCGCAATTCGGCCCCCAAGCAAAGAGATACTTGGGTGTTCGGCCAAAATAGCGAGCTGTTGGCAACCTGGGTTATAGCCCACTTATGGGGTCCCCTAAGTGCAGTTAACGCTGGTGGGTTGGCGAACCACGTACTAACTTGGCCAACCATCCAAGTAGCGACTGTTGAATTGTTCGGAGGCGAAACGAGTACTAACCATTTGCTTCAATGATCACTTGATTCTGTTCTTAAAGGTACCCGACTCCATTCTAATTTCTTCGGCCCTAGCCGGCTTGCCTCTGAAAAACAAATCCGTTGCCCAAACCCAGACCAGGCGAGGGAAAGGCTCTGGAGCCAGAGCCCCCGGCTAGACCTGCCACGTCCCTAACCAGAGCTCCGATCGCTAGCTCCTGAACCTCTCCCTCATATCGCTAAATTTTCGGATAGCCTTTAAAGCGCGCGCCCTCCCAACCGCCAGCTGGCTACCCTCCGCTTGGTTGCCGTTGACCCCTCCGCAAAAAGTGTTCAACCTCCTGGGATTTACTCTTGAGGGTGATCCTTTCTCCCAAAACCCAGAAACCTTCTTCCAAAAAGCCCAAAGTCTCAGGATCCAACAGCCCAGCAAGAAAAAGCTCAATCCAACCCCCCCCCCTCCCACCCCCTTCCCACCCCCCAGCCCCCCAGCTCCCCAGCGCCTGGACTCCCCCCAGAGCTCCGCCCGCCGCTCCAGCGCCAGATCCACCGGCGAGCGGCGCCACAACCTCCCGGCACCGGAGCGCAGCGTCCTCCGCAGCGAGATGCCCCGCAGGATCCTGGGCTCCAAGCCCCGCGAAACATCCGAAAGCCCAAAGCCCCGGCGCCACAGCTCGAAGCCTGAATACGCCATATGAGTCATGATCAAAACCCGGCATCAAAATGGTCACCATGTAAGAAGAATTCCCAAGGCGGATATCCGCAGCTCTTTCTGTTTGGGATTGTTTCTTACCAACCTTCATCTACCCGGGTTTTGACTGTGGCTCATATGAATGTTGACTCCGGACTAAACAACCCCTGTTTATTCATATGGGGGTGTCCCTGGTTTTAGTGGGGTCAGACCACTTTTGGAGGGGCCTCCACCCCCATATTAACAAACAGGCGTTGATCAATCCGGGGTCAACATTACGCCACCTGAACCTGCATGGTATGAACCAGCTGCTGGTGAGATCATTTTTGGGCTTAATTGTGGGAACCCTGCCTCCAAAGGGGCCCGCCCCGGCGCTCGCTTGCGGCCAAAATTTTGGCCGACCGGAGAGTTCCCCGAGGCTTCGGCATGGGAACAACCCTAAGAAATGGCGATGCTGGGCAGCACGCATCTCAGATCCTCTAAAAGTTGCTTTGTCTTTTCTTTCACTTTCCCCTGTCTCCCAAGAATTTCGCATGGGCCCTTTTTATCGGCCGTCTGTTCAGAAATATGCAGCACGAAAAAGCTCCCCCTCGCAGGGTGGGATCAGCACAGCCTCGAGAGGGCCGCCTCAGGATGCCCTGCCAAGTAACATTACCCCAAAACATTTTCCCATGTTCACGAGGTAGGGGAAGTGGCACCCGATTTTTTCAGGACTCCCTATACAATGTGTCCCCTTTTCATGTTGCGTTATCCAAAATGGTAACGCACCAGTACTGTAGGCCAACGTCACGCATGATGCGCGAGTACAGTGCGGATGTACGGCACGTACAGTACGCGTACTGCAGCGCACGGACAATGCCCGGACGATGCGCGTACAGTGCGCGCACGGCACGTGTAAACTGCGCGCCCACACCGCACGTGCAAACCGCACGCACACTGTGTGCAGAAAAAGTGTGGGCCACAACTGGCTGAGTTGTTTTCAAATTATGCTGTGTATTTTCTGTAGGTCGCGAACGCACAGTGTGCCTGTTCGCACACCTGTGCACGCGCGACCGCTCGCCCGCACGCACCCGCACGTACAGTCGTATGTACACCCGTGCTCTTAACCGTGCATCTAAACCGCTCCGCGTTTTGAGGCCACGTCATAGCAGGACTCTTGAACATCGGATTCCGCCTGACTTGTGCAGCAGAGTGCCTTGACATTGGCGCAAAAAGTAGTTCTGTGTATGGCCCACCAGGGAAAAAACACAAAACAAAGAAAATCACACATTTCAGCACAACAAACAACAGACGATCTGATTCTACACATTGTCTTCGGGATGGATGAGCTCCATCTTGTTAACACCATTTGAAGCGGCAGCGGGATTTAGAGCATGCCAAAAACAAGTGGCTGGCTTCCAGAAATGAGCAAAAGGAGCAGGGCATGGCCACTTCATCACCGTTGCAACAGCCTTTGTGTTGAAATTCCCCCAGCATCCCTTCCTCTCACAAACATAGCATGGGGTACCTGCAAGTTCAAGTTCCTCTTGAAAGACATGGCTGAAACATGTCTTGGGGCGGAGCGTTCCTCGCCAAGTTCGGAGTTCCATGGGTTCCCATACATCACCACATCCCAAAGAAGAAGAATGCGGATCCCCCCCCCCCCGGGGATTAAGGACTCAGGACCAGGTCGACCGATCGACCGATGCGTGCGTTGTTTTTCGAGTCGCTCGAGGTCGACCTGCAGGTCGCGCACCTTCCCCAACTTCCTCAGCGGGCCCGTGTCAACTTGTTTGCTTGGGTGGATGATGGGTAACCACTAGTTTCAACCAAGCCAAAAAGGACGCCTATGCCATATGCCCGTGCCATGGACATTTGTGCCATCCTTGCAACCCGGAGAGCCCAAGATAAGCAAACATTGCAACATAGACCCGTGTCCGCCAGAATCCCCCAACCTCCAGTCCCACCGGCTAGGCCTCTTTGGACACTTTTAGGTGAGAGACATGTGGACCCCTGCCCAGGTTCGCAGAACGCTGTAGATTCGAAGGTTCCACATGTTCAACCAACGTCGGGTAAGTAGCTTATAAGCCATGGTTGTAAGGGGGACTAACCCGACCTACACCGCGTAGAACCATGGTTATAATCTACTTACAATGCTGGCTGAACATCCAAGCACACCTTTTTGCCCAGCGCGGTGCCTTGTTGTCTTCCTTCTTAGCTGGCTGGTTTGGGCACTCTCCCTGTAGCCAGACGGGGGGGGATGTTGACCCCGCAAAGATCCACTTGCAAAGCCGCAGTTTTGCGGAAAACGGCGAAGTTGAGCCGCACTTGGCAGCAAGCACGAGGGGCGAGGACTCGGACGGCCGCCCGCAGATCGCGTCAGATTTCGTTGGCTCCACCTGCGCCACGGTCAAAGTTACCTGCTCCCCCAACTTGGATGTTCGTCCGGTAAGCAGGTTGTAACCATGGTTGAACAAGTAATTTCCGGCCCCTCCAAGAAAAGTCCAAGAACTGCGGCACCACTTGGAAACGATGGGAAGCCATTGTTCGTTGGTATTTACAGGGGAATCATCCCTCCAGGGCCTCAAGATTTCGTCCATCTACAGTATGAACCCAGTTGGCCTGGCTCTTCACATCCAGGGGAAATCAGAGGGGAAAAAAAGCCAAGGCCACAACCTCTCGGTTGCTTTCTGCTCCCCTGCTAAAAGCTTAACTTTTAGTGGTTTAGTTCGGAAAACCCATTAGTTGGCAAAAAGTTCTCAAGTCCTAGCAGCCGCTGGCAAAATGCACCAAAGACCTCCCCTTCGCCCACTGCCTGCCATTCGCCAACCCCCGCCTGGTTCAGCTCCGAGAGCTCCACTTGGTTCAGCTCCGAATCGGGCGCGTCGTCCTACCGAGAACCGAGGCAGACAAGGGAAACATCGTGAGGCGCAGGAAACTTCCCGACAGAACCAAGAAATGGCCCCGAAAAGAAGACAAACTGGTGGAAAACTAAAGGCCAGCCCCGAAAAATGCAGCCGGATTTCCGGTGAGATTTAATTTGGCCGGCCCGCAACACCAACTTTGTTGGGCGTCATCGTAGGAAACCCGAACCAAAAAAAGGGACTTCGGTGCCACTCCTGGACCTCCGATATGACTATTGAAAATCAGTGGAATGAGAAACTATGGGACATGTTCCACGTCCTCCAGATTTGAGAGCTTGGAATAAGGGTACCATTTTTTCTGGACGTCTATTTCAGCAGGGGAACCCTCCCAGCCAAAAAAGGGTGAGAAAGGGCACTACTGGGGGTCCTAGTGTTGCAGCCAAACACACACACACACACACACACACACACACACACACACACACACACACACACACACACACACACACACACACACACACACACACACACACCACACACACACACACACACACACACACACACACACACACACACACACACACACACACACACACATCGCTGCGCAACTTCTTCTGAGTGGGTCGGGCCGGTAAGTAGGTCATAACATAGATTGCTTGCCAGTTACGAATCTGGCTCGGAACAAAATGCCAACTGGAATGCCCAAAATTGGAGGCTGAACTGATGTCATCACATCGGATCAAACATTGTGTGCTTTTGTTTTTTCCATTGATTGCGTGTTGAGCCAAAAGCTATAAAAGAGGAAGCCTCCAAGAAACGCGCACACACGAACAAACAAACAAACAAACAAACAAACAAACAAACAAACCAACCAACCAACCAACCAACCAACCAACCAACCAACCAACCAACCAACCAACCAACCAACCAACCAACCAACCAACCAACCAACCAACCAACCAACCAACCAACCAACCAACCACACAACCAACCAACCAACCAACCAACCAACCAACCAACCAACCAACCAACCAACCAACCAACCAACCAACCAACCAACCAACCCACCAACCCACCCACCCACCCAACCACCCACCCACCCACCCACCCACCCACCCACCAACCCACCAACCCACCAACCCACCAACCCACCAACCCACCAACCCACCAACCCACCAACCAAACAACCAACCAACCAGCAAACCAACCAACCAACAAACAAACAAACATGGTGCCTTTTGGCGGTGATCGCACTTTGGTGGTGCGTTCAGTCCAGAAGCACAAGGGAGATGAGCTCGCCGTAGAATAGGCAGCTGGTATGTGAGGGTACTTCTGGGTTGATGTTTAGAAAACGATACTCACCACCCAGGCAACCGCGGTTCGGTTCCGCGAAAATGGTTTCGGTTCTGAGTGGCACCCAAGCGTGTCAAAGTGGGACTCGGCCAACATGCCGGTTTTCCTGTGTGTTTCCCTTAACCACCTCAAACATAGGTGTCCTTGTTGGAAAATAGATGGGTTTCCCTGGTAAATGAGTTTCACCGCCTGGTTAAACCAGGTATCGCCAAACTTAATGTTCAACCAAACCAACCAAAAAGGACGGACTCCTATGACCTCAAAAAGCTGCTTCTCTTCCTCGCACCCCCCCCCCCAAAAAAAAAAATCAAAGACGCGCACGCACACCCACCCACCCACGCACGCACGCGCGCACGCACGCACGCACACACTCACGCCCGCACGCCCGCACACACTCACGCAGGCACGCAGGCACGCAGGCAGGCACGCACGCAGGCACGCACGCAGGCTCGCACGCACGCAGGCACGCAGGCACGCAGGCACGCAGGCACGCAGGCACGCAGGCACGCAGGCACGCAGGCACGCACACACCCACACACACACACACACCATACAAAGAGGACATTCCCTTGTATCACAGAAAACGGGGATACGCCCCGAGTGATCCCACAACCCTGCAACACACAGCCCGCCACACGGAAAGTCCCCGCCGCTCCGTGTAGGCGGCTTGCACCACCTCCCTGATCTCGCTCGCCTGGGACGCAGAAACACATCGCCGCTTTTGGAGGTGCCGAAAAGCCTCCATTCGCGTTTTCGTCCCCCGGAAAAAATGACAAAATATGTCCAGTAGTGAAAACGATTCCCTTTAAAACCAACAGGGGAAAATACAGAAATGGTCTCAACCAAATGGAAGAAAGGGAAATGGAGGAAACCCAAATCGACTCAGATGGTGCCAGGATGAGCCCAAAACTCGGGTAACCCCGGTACAAAGGCAACGAAGGCACCCACGTCTGGTTATACCCGGCTTCCGCGCGACTGCGCAAGGACAACATCCACTACCAGTTGCACCCCAAAATTCACAGGAGTTCGTCCATCCCAACTAGTGCGAAATGCACTTTGTCCCCGGAGAGAAAGTCAGCCTAGACGCCTGATGCTTGCTTGGTTCCTGCGACTCGAGGAATGAAGGTCGAGGTGCATCTGCGTGGGTGTTCCCCAAGCTTGGAGCTGTCCAATCAACCAACGAACCAACCAACCAAACAAACCAAACCAACCAAACCAACCAAACCAACCAAACCAACTAAACCAAACCGAGCCAGCGCAAAAAGCAGAGGAACAAAACAAAAAAAGAAAAAAACGGCCGGGCTCACCTTTTCCATGGCTCAAATGCGGCCTTTTGCTTGGGGCACATTCTGCCCAAGGCCTTCCCAGAAGGGCCATAACTTAGGTGTTGGTAAAACAAGGATGTAAGGGGACTAACACCCGCAGTTACACCAGTCATAACCCTGGTTATAACCTACTTACCTGACGTTACTGACCATCCAAGCAGGGGACCCGCTACTTTTTAAGAGTGCCCCCGCATTTTCGGGGGAAAACCACCCCATCTTGTTCGCAAGCGCGCCTGCTCCTCCTGGCAGCAAACGCTTTGGTGCTGCCCCATGGCGGGCTGATGCGCCAACTGGATATGGGTGTGGGTCAACAATGTGGTAACCAGCCTTTGTAAATTAAAACGAAGACAAGAACCTGCGGTCCAATTCCTGATGGTTTCATTTTGATCCATACCGTACATACCCATATTATGTTGCAGCGGGAACCCAGGCTGGCGGACATTCTTCGGGCGTTCCACAAAGTTCGTAGCCGAATGAGGAACCTCCTGAGCCATGAGCCGCCAGCCTTGACAGAGCCAGCTCCTAAGGCCGGGCCACCCGACGAAGAGAGCCACCAGTGTTGCTCGGACAGCCGCGGGGTTGCTGGCTCCAGTGTGCCAGGACTCTCTTGGGCGAAACATCCGGAAGGAACCCACATGACCCGGAAAAACCGGGGCAGGATGTGGCTCCCGCTCTCCAAGACGAGAAGAGAAAGTCCTTTGCTCGTTAATAGTTGGTACATGGTCACCGCCTGCCCGTTTGCAATCCATCCCCAAAAAACCAGCCAGAAGAGGAACATCGCTCTTGAAGTTGGCAAAGGCCCATGGAAACAACACCACATTTGTTTTGCTCTAATTCCCAAAAAAAAAGAGCTGAATTTCCGAAATGGATCCCCCAGGACCCAAAAAGAGTCGCACGGCGTTCGCTTTCGCCCAAAAAAATCCCGGCGCCCGGCTCGGCGAGGCTCGTCGGATCGATGCTGAGGTCTCGGCTCGTTGGGTAAAGGCCACCTCCAGCGCTGGGAGAACCGCCGGGAAGCCGTGGCCGTCTTGGGGGTTGAGAGACCCCGCAGGCACACACCCAAGATTGAATATATATATATATATATATATTATTATTATTATTATTATTATTATTATTATTATTATTATTATTATTATTATTATTATTATAATAAACGATATCATTATTGTTCTTATTATTATTAGTATGATTATTCTTCTTATTATTATTATTATTATTATTTTTAAAAAAGACGCAACAAGAGACGCCAAAGGAGAGAGAGAGAGAGAGAAAAGGAAGAAAAAAAGGGAGAAAAGAGAGAGAGAGAGAGAAAGAGAGAGAGAGAGAGAAAGAGAGACAACCGGCAGAGTGAGACAAGGGAGGGGAGGAAAGGGAGAAGAAAAATGTGCGGTGAGGAGTGGACAGACCGGGGAAAGAAGCTAAAAAGGCGGAAAGAAGCACGAGCAGACGGAGAAAGGAACAAGTTTGAAAAGAGAAATCAAAAGCAAAACCAAGCCACCGGTCCAAAATAATCCCAGGGGTTGCCCCGCTGGCACGGACTCTCCCCAGCTGTTGACCACCAGTTGAGGGGTTCAATCACCCCGGGCCCCAAACAACCCCAAATCCCAACTGGGCTCCCAAACCACTGGGGTGTTCTTGTTCTGCTTTGCTTTGTTTCTTGTACTTGTTGCTTCTTTTCTCGGTTGCTTTCTGCTCCCCCGCTGAAAGTTTAACTTTTAGTGGTTTAACGGAAAACCCATTCGGTGGCAAAAGTTCTCAAGTCCTAACAGCCCTTGGCAAAATGCACCAAAGAAACAACAACTAGGACCAAAAATTGCGTAACCCCTCCTGTTTAATTTTGAGCCACACCCACATCCAAAGTTTTCTATCCAAGCAAAATGCACCAAAGTTTTCTCGGTTGTTCTTTCCCCCCCGAACTTGGAGAAACACGTCTCCGGCCGCGGCGCTTCTCCTCCGGCCCGCCGCAGAGATAATTGAAGAAGCCCTCCGGAGGGTGCGCCTGGCCGAGGAAGGTCTGCAAGGCGGTCCCAGGATACTCGAATGGATTCTTTGGATGCAGGGCCCCTTCCAAAGAGTATGCTTGGAAAAATGTGAACACGACTTTGCTCCTTTGCTCCACTTGAAGACTTTTGCAACACCAGCTCATGTTCTCAGCCCCAAGCTGAAGGCCACATGTTCTTCTTGGAGGTTGTGGCTTGAGAAGAGTGCCTTTGCAAGGGTCTCACTGCATCCGCCCAAAAATGGAAATGAGCAGGTGGGGGTGGGGGGGGTGGGGTGCCAATTCGGTTGTTTTGGGCCAAAGAGAACCCACAAGCCGAAACCCATTTTGTATAAATCACTTCCCTCCTTGAGACACTTCCAGGGGGAAGTGGGTGGGGGGGGGGGGAGGTGGGACCCACCCCGGCTCCATGGGCGTTCGCCATTCGCCTCCCCCGGGCGAGACTGGAACTGCACCACCAGCAGGTCGGCCAACTCGAAGAGCTGTGGATCCACGGGGTATCCTGCCGGGCCGGAGGACGGACCAATGGGTCTAGGTCCTCCAAGGGATAGAATAAGGGTACACTATTTTTCCTCAGTTGTCTATTTTAGTAGGGGAACCTCAAAAAAAAAGGAAGAAAAAAAGTGCGAAAGGGCACAAAAAGGGGACCAAGGGTCGTTCAATGAGGGGCTTTCGAGGGGAAGCGGGTGGGGCTGCAGTTGTTGCCCCACGTACAGTGCAAACAACGCACATGTTAACCCAATAAGGGTGATCTGAATGGGGTACAGGATAGATGGGCTCCACTATGGTTTTAGCTTCTTTCTGGTCATTTGGCCGAATCCATTTGTCCAAAAGGAGACCAGTTTGGACCCTCGAGGTTGCCCCCACCGTGTTGCTTCGCACGATTCCCTCCCTCCATCGCACCTACAGCCCCTGACACCCAGCAGTAACGATCACACACGCCAGCGCCTTTATGTTTTGCACAATCGATGGCTCAACTAGGGAGAAGGCGCACAAAACTCCTGGCCCGCCGAATCCATTCAAAGTTCCACTCCCGGCTCCTGCGCTCTGCTCACAAAGAGGGTGCTAGGGGAGGCCGAGAAGCAACGAACGCGCTCTACAAACATAGAACAGCGCCGTCGAACCAAAGGAGAACGCCCCAAAAACCCGCGGCGATCCAGCCCGATCCGGCGAGAAATGCTGCGATGTGCTACTGTTCTAGACGCTGACATTGGCGAAGCTTTACGATGCTTTCCTCTGCCCTCAGATGTGAGCAGTCTATTCTTTGAAATCTGTGCCTTTTCGCCCGGATGCCCCGTTCACCTAGCACTCAAATTCGAAAAATGGCTTGCATAGAGCTCCGCCCCTCCAACCGCGAGCGAAGCCAACTCGATCCTGGGATGGACTCCGAAGCCGCGCGGCTTAACGGCAAACCATCCTTACCCCTGCCAACAATCACCATCTGAGACGTCAACCGATTTTTCTTCCGACGGCGTGTTCACCCGGCCGTCCCCCAGAAACCAGGCAATGCCAAAGCGGCCTCGCCACGATTTGCGGCCCTTCATAGATATTTGCCTTAGAACATCCATCCTTCTTTTTGAAACAAACGACTTCGCGCGCCCGAACCCAACGCTTTCAGGTGGGGAAAAGCTTCGGATGGAATCTACAGTCGTATAGGGTTTGTGTTTTAATATTATTATTATTATTATTATTACTATTATTATTATTTTATTATTATTATTATTATTATTATTATTATTATTATTATTATTATTATTACTATTACTATTATTATCAGTTATTATCAATATTACTGTTATTATCATTATCATTATTATCATTGTTATCATTATTTTTGGGGGTTTGGGTCTAGGGTGGGAAAAAAACGCTGACATGCCAAGAACAAAGAACAAGTCCGACTTCGTCCCCCCTGCCCGACCACCCGGCCGCCCGGCCCGACCAAACCGCACCTTTCTTCGCATTGGCCTGGAGCAGCGTCGAGAAGTGGCGCCAGAGCTCCAGATCTTGGCAACTGAAGGCGCTGGGGATCGGGACCTCGCACCTGAAGCGGAATGAAAAAAAAATGTCTCTTTCGAGGGTGCACTCCCCTTTTGGGGTTGCTTTGAAAGGGACGCCAAAAAGAGAACCACCATTGTATACAGCTATATATATATATGTATAGATGCAGGGAAAGACTAACCCATATGAATATTTAACGCCCCTGTAAATCAAACAGAAACCCCCAATTCGTCGACCCCTGACTCCAGCTCGTTTTCTTTTCTGGGATCCTCTGACTCCAAAGCTTTGCCTCCCGATGTCTGACCTGAGATTAATCAACCCGAGTTGGCAGTAATGGCCAGAACAGAAAAGTCAAACCCAATAAAATGAGTCTGGGGACTTGACCCGGAATTCATCAACAAATGACACAGTCTGGGCGTCAACCCTGGCTTTGCACCTTTGCACCTCAGCCTTTCTTTCTCTTTTTTTCAGGGGTCTCTTCTCAACCTCTGACTCCAACTTTTTCTCTGGCGTTCTTCCCTGCCTCCATTCCCTGCTTCCGAAAGAAATTCCCCAAGGTTCAAACCGCCATGAAGTCAAAGGAATTTGCTCTAGCCACAATGATTTGCCTCAGGAATTTCATCCAAATTGGGTCAACCATTCTTCTCATGGGGGTTGAACCCTAGGGTCGCTCCCCACCTTCCGGACAGCCTTGGGTTAGTTTCTCAAGCCATCCGTCTTCTCCAAACCCAGAGCTTGTTTGGCTGGTGCAGAAAAAGGATCCCTGAAAAGAATGGGGAAGCTACCCCCAGACCTAGTCACTTCACGATCCGGCCAGAGAAAATGAAAACCATGTTCCGACTTCACTAAATTCATGAAGAAATCTAGCTAGAAGTTGAAACTGTGCGAATTCCGGCAGGGCCTGGAATTCGCTGTGGAAAGCTCCAGTCACTTGCAAACTGATCTTCACACTCCTTGGTATGGGCTTGCAAAACAAAAGTTCTTTGCAGCCCCCAAACCTAAAAATTGAACAGAACCAAAAACCTTCCAAAAAAAAGAACTTGCCAAGAACCGGAAAGTGATGCCTGCCCTGGTCGAAATTTGGTCACTTGCTCCAGTCTCCAAGCCGGAAGCTGATAAGCGGATCCGGATCCTGGTAAATCCGGTGGTTTTAGGGTACCGTGAAATGCCGATTCTGAGAACAAGAGGTATCCCGTCAGCCCGTCAGATGGCTTTTCCTTGGTGTCGCTCGTGGATTAACCGGAATTCTTTCCAGAAGTGTAGGACCCCTCCTATTCATCGACCAAGCGTTTTGCAGTCTGGGGGGTTCATCTGGACAACCCGAATTTGCGCCAGAGGCAGAGTTTGTTCCTTTCAGGGTTGAAGTTCTGAAGGGGCAACCCATCGGACATGAAGGCCAAACACAAGCGTTTACTTGTCTGACCCCTTTTCACTTTTCAGGGGCATAAAAGGGAGGCAAACATCAAAAAAAGTAAAGCTCCTTACATCAAGAGTCTTCTTGAGGGTCGGTTTCCCAATGAAACCCTCTACAAGGAGAAAAAAAAGAAAAAAATGGAAAACCAAACCGGGGCCCAACCCTACAAAAACGCCAGGCTCAATGTGACTCGGTGGGGGGGGGGGGAGGGTTGGACCCCTGGAGAACTTCGACTGGTTCCGGAGCCGAAGGAGCCCGCCGAAGGAGCCATCAGCCTTGGCCAAGAAACCCGGCGGTGTCCCTTGTTGGGCTCCCTTGAAACCCAGCTGAAAAGGGAACCCTCGGGGGGAAAAAAAAGAAGCGAACACAAAAAATGCTGAAAAAAATGAGAAGAAAAAAAAACACAAAAAAGGCTGAAAGGATACCCTCGGAGAAAAAGACAGGAACACAGACTCAAATGGTCGTGCCTGAAAGGGTTCCCTCCAACTTGGCCTCCTGCCATCCAAAGGGGCCACGCCCGAGAAAGTGGAGAGGCTCGCGGCAAAATGATGCCGGAAAGCTCTGGGTGCCATTTGGGTCTGAACCAAAAGAACCGACCTTCCGGGTGTTGGGAACGAACCGGAAGGGGAGTCGGGAGTCCCGAATCAAGGACACTCTTTTTCGGGGATGGTCTTTTTCGGGGTCGTTCCATGTCTCATTCCCTTCCCTGAGCACCAGCAAGAAAAAGGGGGGGAAGTTTGGGACCCCTCCCCCCCTCCCCCCCCTTTTCCCCCCCCCGCCCCGGCTTTCTTGAATGCCTGCCAGCCCCGCAACTTCCTGGACTCCGGTGCCTGCCAAGTCTTCCTTGTCAGGCCAAAGTAGGCCTGACAAACCATGGGCTTCACCGGTGTCACTGAGGCAAAGGACAATCACCTTGGCCGAGGAAGGCACCTGCCTTCCTAAAAATGCGAAACGCTGGCACTTGCTGCTTTGTTGTAAGACTAGGGGGCCCGAAAATATCTAGGGGGGGTTCCTAGTGGCTTCCTCTTAGAACCAACCAAGCACAAAGAAGAAGAAACAAACTCAAGTAAGTCGCTGCGCCCGACCCCGACTATACTCCGCCACCGCTGCGGCCGAAGCGGCCAGGGACACTGCGAGGAGCGAGAGGATTAACGCCATGAGCGCGCCATGCTGCCCGCCCGAGGGCGGGGCCTAATGTGTAGAGGGGAATTACATGGGAAACCACCCCGGAACATGTTCCAAACCCATGTTTCCATTTACCAGGGTTCCATTTTGGGTACATGTTTTTGACCCACAGCCACAAATCCAAACCACCAATGAGGGGGAAGCTGAATAAAGCTGGCATTTGTCTAGTTTGGGAGAAAACAAATACTGGCGGCCTAGGGTCTCGACCGCTCTAAACACGAGCTCTGCGGGTCGCGGGTGGCTGACCGCCCCTGCAGCTAACGTAAGGGGCGTCCTTTGTTCCGTTCGCTGAAGCCCCCCCAGAAAGCATTCAAACATATCCAGAAATGATAGATTCCCTTTACAACCAGCAGGGGAAAATAAACCACATTCTTAAGGCAATGGAAGATTCTGTTGAGGTTCGGCACCCTTTCTGGGGCTGGCTAAGAAAAACACCACCAAATCGTGTGGGCATCCTATTCAAACACACGCCCATGCACTCAGGAAACCTTATATAGGCCCCTCTAAACTGTGAGACAGGGATCCAAAATCCGCTAATCCCGGTTTCGCAGCGGGCCTTCAGGGAAAGACCCGCAAGCCTCCTAGTTGCCCTAAGCGATTCACCTGGTGAACATGTTGAACCCATGCCGGGGAAGCGTTCGCAAGGCACAAGCCCTTGTATTGTGAAGAACCTGTGCCGGAGCCAATGGGAAAGCCGGAGTTTCCAACATCTTTTCCACTCCTGAAGATGTCGCCGCTCTTGCCTGCATGTCTGCTCACTTTGGCATGCTCTCATGGCGCTACATCACGGATTTTGCCACAATATCGCAGTTCAAGTCCTTCAGGCGGACGCATCCGAAAGGACGCCTTTCCTCCAGCCCCTTTCTCCACCTTCGCTGGGGCATCTTCACCCCGCCCGCCCCGTGTCACCGGAGTTCCAGATCTGCGGGAGAACGCAAAATTCGGGAGTCTTGGCACCCGGCTTCCCACGAAAATCCAGGACCGTTTCGCAGGGACGCAGGAAGCTTGCCCCTAAAAGCAACAATTCGTTGCTAGCCTCTGACAGTAACAAGTATCTAGGTTGCAACAAGCAAGGTCTCCTGCACCTCGGCCGAGGGGGCCGAGGCTGGCCTGTGGACCGCGGTAGCACCGAAAGTCACGGTGAGAATGCGAGAATGATTGGCGCGAGCCGCGTTCTCTCAGGGCAATCATGACAGCAAATGAGGTCCAGAACTGGCTCTCTCTTGCTGAACCTTCCCTGGCAGGTTGCCAACTGTGTCCTTCCCTTTCAGCCAGGTCACTGGAGCTAAATTGTCAGTCCGTGTGCGCATGTGTCTGCATGCATGTGTGTCTCTGCGTGCATGGAAGGATGGATGAAAGAAGATGGGAGAGGATGGAAGAGGATGGAAGAGGATGAAGAGGATGGAAGAGGATGGAAGAGGATGGAAGGGGATGGAAGGGAAGGATAGAAGGGTGGACGGAAGCAAGGATGGATGGATGCATGGATGCATGGATGCATGGATCCATGGATGCATGGATGTGCATGGATGCATGGTTGTGCATGGAGGCATGGATGGATGGATTTATGAATGGAATAATGGATAGATGGACGGATGCATGGATGCATGGATGCATGGATGCATGGATGCATGGATGTGTGGCTGCACATGTGCAAGTATGCCTACACACAGCTGATGTATGTGCATGCATCCATGTCCATAACTGCATTATATAATGTGTACACGCCCTTGATGCATTGTTATGTGCATTCGTGCATGCCGATACCAGAATGCATCCATGCATGCATGTCATTTCTGTGTGGCTATACTGCCTGCATGTGCACATTAAACAGACATGTGCGACGTAAATACGCGTCGTGCAACACATGATGCCACCAGGAAAAACGCCCCAAGAAACGGTGTAAAAGGAGCCTCTTCTCATGGGATGCCTGGAAGGCGCTCCGATCGCTTGCAGCCTTCAGGATTAGACGAAGGCATCCCAAAATTTGTGATTCTCGGGGTTGATTCCCCCTTCTTTTCAACCATCGTTCTTTTCAAGAACCGGATCTGTTTCCCCTGAGTTTGTGATGGTTTCCTGATAAGAAGGATCTCTGGAAAGAATGGGGAAGGTACCCCTACAGTGATCGAGCCCATTCGGGCCGCCGAAAAATCTGACTGCCGACGTCCATCAGCCGAGCGGAACTCATTCCTATACGAGGAATCTGTGTCCAGGCCAGGAGAGGTGGGACCTCCAAAACACATTGACTCAGTCGGTTGCTTTCTGCTCCCCTGCTAAAAGTTTAACTGTTGGAGGTTTAATGGAAAAAACTAATTGGCAAAAAAGAAAAAAGAAATAACATCCCTTAAGGGGCTGGTAAGGAAGCCCACACGCAGAATGCGCAAAAGCCAAGGCCATTTAGGGCCATGACACTAAGTCACTAAGCACCGGCAATTCGTCGGTGGAGTGAGAACTGGGTGCCAAAACGATTCAGCGGTTCTCTCAAAACGGGGGTCGATTCTGTCGACACCTTCTCGACAAAGTTGGAGCACACCTCCAAGAGAAAGCCGTGACACCGTTGCAGACTTTGCCCATAAGGTAGTCTACAAAGGACTGCCCTGTCTCAGAATGGCGGTCTCCAAATGGTCTGAGTCTAGCTTTCTTTGCGGTTCCCTTTAAGAACCAACCAGAAGGGCTTGGTTTTTGAGACACCCCCCACCATTCGCGGGCTACGGAAAATGGGCAAAAATGTTGGCGTCACGTTGCCAAAAACTCGAACGATTTGTGGCTACAATTTTAGCCACACAGGCGCCTTGGCAACTCATTGTTGGCCCGCATGGCACCAAAAAGCCGCCCACAAGCCGGACAGGCGCGAAGAAGTACTCGGCACGGCGGTTTCGGTCCAACTCGGCTCGGCGCTCCCTTCGAACCGATTGGGCCCCCAAGCACCCAGCCTGCATTTGCACCCCACAACCGCCGGGTTCCCGCAAAAAACCATTCGACCTGGGCCGACTTGCGGCGTTGCGCCGACTTCGCTTGAGACGAGGGCACTCGTTCAGGGCGTGGGCACCACGGCCTTCGGCTTCTTGGACTTTCTTTTCCGCGATCGTCTCCGGCAACAGCAGCGGACCTGACCCCCGGAGAACAAGGGGGGAGCCCGGCGAGTGCCGGAGAAAAAAAGTGGCGGCGTGGTAAACGGGCTGCGTGGGTGCTTCAATGCGTTTCCTCGCGTGGTTCAAAATGGGTGCTGAAACGTACGTGAAGCAAGCGTTGAAACGTGTTTTTGTTTTTATCAACAGTGTCCGCCAATGTGTGCGGATTTGTTTGGTCAGTTTCGGCCCACCCAAAAAACCACCTGCTTTACAAGGGGATCCTCTAAACCATCTGGTACAGGTCATGTGCTGACTGACCCAAATTGTCCTATTCAGGGACCCCGCTCAAACCTGTTCAAACAAGAGAGGGTTGCCATTGTCATTCTTCGGCCAGCTTCCGGCCGCGGGTTTGACCCGCGGCCATGTGCAAAGCTGCTGGTTTAATGCACCAGGGCTTCGATTTTCAAACCCAAACGACCAGTCCAAACCACCAATTATTAGCCCTTGATTGTGGCTCAAACCCCGTACCCCCAGTGAACATCCCACTCCCCCACTAAATTAGGTTCTAAAATAGGTGGGTGAATTCACCTGCCCCAAAACGGGATCCCATTCAATCTGACCCATGGCCACACGTCTCCCGACGTCCCAACCCTCGCCTTGAGCGTCTGGGCCCCGTCGCCCACTGCCTTGGCCACAGCGCTGGCCCCGGCCGCGGCCGCCGCGAAGGACGGGGAGGCGGAGGGGCGGCTGAGCAAACTCGCCTCGCAGGCGAGGCGAGGCCCGCTGCTTTAGAATATCTCGAAACACGTGCAGGCTTTGCCAAGGCATGTCCTTCTTCAGACAGAGAAGCACGCTGTGCTTTTTGAATGAGACAAGCTGTGCTTGGGAGCACATTTCAGTGAAATTCAGCTGCAACCAAGAGTGACAAGCTGTGCTAAATTCATCGGTTCAGTTACCACAATGAAATCAAAGGGGGGAATTGTATATCCATCTCTAGCAAAACGAAACGAAGGCACTTCAAAGGACCTTATGTACCCTTCAAGCATCTCATCCAAATCGGGTCAATCATTATTTTATTTTTGTTAATTGGGGGCCAAGGGTTCGGGGGTTGCATCGGCATTTCCCGTGCTTGAAGGCCCACATGTAGCCACAAGGGAAATGTAGGGAGCGCTGGCCTGTGCAGGTTATAGCCCCTTTTTTTTGCGGTTCCCTACAAACGGGGGAGGGGGGGTGTTTTGTGGAGGGTGACCTGCCTTGAGTGATTGCAAGGGAAACCAAAGGGAAACCATCCAGTTTGAAATCCCCCGAATCATCCCCAAAAAGAGACAAAAACGAATGGCTCCTTGTTCTTGAAAAATATTTCCGGGGTTGCCATGTTCTTTGAAAGCCAAGCGAATGTCCCGATTTCAGCCAGCGAACTTCCCCGCGTTCGGGGGGCAGAAAAATGTGTGGGCCCCGTTTTTTTTGGGCCAACCTTCCCCACCAAATCTCTACGAACTTATCGCAGGTCCCAAGCATGTACTCCTAGGTGCCCCTGCCTTAAAAATCAAAAAAAAACTCAGATCCATGGGTACGCACAAGCTAGAAAGCCAGATTTCCTAGTGGGAGATCAAGGGTACCTGTGCAGCACGTGGTTTGGCACCTAGATCCTGGGTTACTTTCCCCGTTCACTGGAGTTCAGCCGTTCAGTTGAGTTCACAACCTAGGCGGCTAGCCACTTACTAACTTGGCCGAACATCCAATCAGGGAACAACAAATGCTTCGGAGTTCCTTTTGATCTCCATTTAAAAAACCACAAATAAGGTCAAAACAAAACAGGGTCCCTTTGTGTCGGTGTTGTTTGAGTTCTTCCTGGCCCCCGAATGACCTTGGGTAACTTCATCCCATGTAAAGGACCCTTTGAGCAACCCCATGTTTTTGCTGTTTTTTTCTCCTTCTCGGCCGCAGGAACCCGAAAAAGCGGCGATGGGTTTGGGCAAACCCCCCCGCCTGCCCCACGATACCGAAGAACCAGACATCCGACTTGTCCTGCTCCTCGTTCAGCGCATCCACGTAGCCTCATCATTTTGATCACTCCCTCGCTGATGTTGACCCCAGATTAACAGGGATCCTTGCATTATACACCTGAACATTGCCTTGTAAATGGTTGCGTCCCTTTATTTTGGCGGAAAAAGCCATGTTTCAAATGGGCAAAATGTATCTTTTAAGGCCCTGATTAATAAACCCCTTTTATTACTTTTGGGGGTGGAGGCCCCTCCAAAAGTGATGAATCCCACTAAACCAGGGACACCGGGACCCATATCAATAAACAGGTTTTGTTTGTTGTTGTTTTTTTGTTTTTTTTCTTTTATTTTTTCGGGGTCAACATTATTGCCAAAGGTGCATCCCAGAACTCCAGTCATATTCGCCAGAGGTGATCGATTCCTTTTAAACCCAACAAGAAAAAATAAAACATGTTCTTGAACAAACGGAAGCTCTTGAAGCCCAAAAAAGCTTCCCGGGCCTCGCGAAACACGGAGAAAGCCCACGCAAAAAACCGCCCAGGTTGAACCCTCGGCGCTCCGAGCCCTCATATTCGAGCTGCCCTGCGCGTAGAAGTGGGCCTGTCCACCGCAAAGCATCAGCTCGCTGGCTGCGGTGGTTTCTTTCCCCCAGTTCTACCAGAGCCAGGGGTCCAACTCAACCAGGGCTGTCCTCAGGTCTTCCGCTAACAGTTCAACTTTTAGTGCATTCCATGGAATCTCCACTAAATAGAAGGCTAAAAGGCTAAGGGGATGGCTGGGAGCCACCAAGAAACCACCGCGATTTTCTTGGGATATCCGAAGCCACGTCCCAAACCAGGACTCCGATCGGTGGCTCCCTGAACCGCTCCCTCCGATCGGCAAATTTGAGCTCCGGGTCACGGCTCCCTTCCAACCACTACCTTCTGTAGGCCCCGTGGGCCAACTGGAACTTGGGCGAGCCACTGGAGTGTTGTTTTGCGTGGGCTCCCTGGTTGCGGCTGTTGTTTGCTTTCTCGTTCGGGCTGCTTTTTGGTGGAGCCACCGCCGCCTCTGCTCGGGTTGTTGCCCAAAAACCTAAAAACCTGGACTCTTGGACTCTTGGGCTCTTGGGCTGGCCCGGGTACCTAGGCTAGGGAATCATAGAACCGGACGAGCGGGGTCCCATTTTGAGAAAACCCCTTTGAGCGGAGAGCAAAAGAGGGGGGGTCTTTCTTGAGGGCTTGCTTTTGGTTGTAACGACCACCGAAAGGAAACCCATTTACACGTTTTGGTGGATCCGAATTCTAAACGACGAGCCACCCGTCTTGGTGCTTCCTTTACTTCAGATTCGGGTCAAGTCATGCGAGCATCAGCCAGTTGGCACATGTTGTTGGCCTCTCGCGCCCAGCCATTTCTGAAGAGGTCGGACGGCGAACAAGACTTGCTGGTGCTCAGTAGGGAATGACCTTCCGGTTGCTGGGAATGAACCGGTGTTGGCGATCTCCGAAGAAAGGAAACCCGGTCGGGGAATTGGAGATACATTTTCTTCGGATGCCCAGCGCACCAGCCAGAAAGTGCGGAACTCCCAAACCCAATCGGGGAATCGGAGATGTCCGCCGACATTGCTCGGCGTGTCGGATACCTAAGAGAGGATAGAGGATAACCCCCCCCCCTAACCCCCCCCCCGCCCGACGTCTATTACGTAGGTTTTTGGGGGGGGGGGGTCCCCCACGTACCGCGCGGCAATTTGATGACGTTCCACTAAACGTAGTCTTCGGGGAGCCGGTGTCGCAAAACAGGGGTCCCAGGCTCGATTCCCCCTGCCGGCTTTTTTGCTGGCTTGGGCTTCCTGCATCCTTTTGCCGAAAATCTGGCAAAACTCTGTGTTTTTGGACATCCTCTTTGCGAAAACGCTAGAAAAACCGTGTATTTTGCGGGAAATACTGGGGAGCCAAGGGGAAGTGCAAGGATACATACATACATGCATACAGACATACATACAGACAGACAGACAGACCTACATACATACATACATTACATGCATACATACATACATACTTACATTACATTACATTACATTACATTACATTACATTACATTACATTACATTACATTACATTACATTACATTACATTACATTACATTACATTACATACATTACATACATACATACATACATACATACATACATACATACATACATACATACATACATACATACATACATACATACATACATACATACATACATACATACATACATACATACATACATACATACATACATACATACATACATACATACATACATACATTACATACATACATACATACATACATACATACATACATACATACATACATACATACATACATACATACATACATACATACATACATACATACATACATACATACATACATACATACATACATACATACATACATACATACATACATACATACATACATACATTACATACATTACATACATACATACATACATACATACATACATACATACATACATACATACATACATACATACATACATACATACATACATACATACATACATACATACATACATACATACATACATACATACATACATACATACATACATACATACATACATACATACATACATACATACATACATACATACATACATACATACATACATACATACATACATACATACATACATACATACATACATACATACATACATACATACATACATACATACATACATACATACATACATACATACATACATACATACATTACATACATACATACATACATACATACATACATACATACATACATACATACATACATACATACATACATACATACATACATACATACATACATACATACATACATACATACATACATACATACATACATACATACATACATACATACATACATACATACATACATACATACATACATACACATACATACATACATACATACATACATACATACATACATACATACATACATACATACATACATACATACATACATACATACATACATACATACATACATACATACATACATACATACATACATACATACATACATACATACATACATACATACATACATACATACATACATACATACATACATACATACATACATACATACATACATACATACATACATACATACATACATACATACATACATACATACATACATACATACATACATACATACATACATACATACATACCTACCATACCTACCTACCTTACATACATACATAAATACATACATACATACATGCATACATACTTACATACATACATACATTACATACATACAT
This sequence comes from Effrenium voratum, assembly GCA_963377175.1. Classification (NCBI taxonomy): domain Eukaryota; class Dinophyceae; order Suessiales; family Symbiodiniaceae; genus Effrenium; species Effrenium voratum. The sequence continues at coordinate 28,052 of CAUJNA010000839.1, forward strand.
ATATACATGCCTACATACATACATACATACGAGAGAGGGAGACTGGGGAGAGAGTGGCTTCGGGGGATGGGGAGAACGGGGAGCGGAGGGAGGGAGAAAGGACGACAGAACACACCAGGGAGACAAGGGAGAGAGGAAGAAGGAGAAAAGGGAGAGGACAATGTCGGCGGACTGAGCCGGAGGCTCTAAAGTTTTTTTGGTTGGTGTGTGGTTTTTTTTGTTTTCTCCGAGGTCATTCCATGAAACCTCCCCTGCCTATCTCACCAAGAACATGCGACACGCGCCCATCGCCCTCCCGCGGCCTGGCTCTGCATCTGCGGCACTGCGGCGACGCACTCCCGGAAGCCTTTGGCGTCCAGGACCGCCAGGCGCGAGAAGTCTCCGGAGACCAGGTCCCCCGTGTAGCCTCCAGCCGCGTAGGAGCCCGGGAGCCCAGAACCCCGGAGTAAAGATACCCGGCTTCAAGTTAAGATGGAACCTATTGGAGCCAATTATTGGAGGGGGCTCCATTTCCCGAAATGAGATTTACAAAATGGTGATCAGGGCGGAGAAATTCTGTGGAAAATGATGGGCGAGGGGAGAAACAGGAGGAAATAAGTCAAGGCGCAGGCAGGCGCCATGTCCATTCTGCGGAAAGGAGAACGATGACACAAGGGGGCAAGTGACTGGACAATTCATCCATGCTAACATTTCCACATGACAGCTTGTCGTGTTCTAAACCATTTTGGGAGGGCAACCAAACACTCGCTTCAAAAGGTCGGCTACACGTGGTTGAATGTTCGGCCCGGCTATGGTGAGAATCACTGAGGTCAGAACCTTTTTACAACAGGTTGCCTCCAATTAGCGGACTGAACGACAAAGCAACTGAGCATTGACTAATTTGGAAGAACGGCAAAGAAGGCGATCAAAGCACATGGGGTGAACACTGGGGGGCTTCTTTGGGGATCCTGGTGCAACTTTGTGCCACTTGTGTGCAGGTGGTCTTGATGAATGCCCATAAGTTTTGCATAATCTGCCAAATTCGACCAACGTTGGCCCCAAACAGCATGTGCATACTAACAAGCAGTGCTTATACTTGTAGGAAGCACAACACACATGAATCAAGTCAAGTGTTTTCCTGGCAAAAGCAAGTCTGACATTGGCAAGTACTATTCCCGGCACAAGTTGCACAAGTTGAGGGAAAGTGCTACCCAGCAAACGGCAGCAATGCCCAAAGGCGTAGAAATCAACGGGCATGTGAATTTTCGGGTCGCACGAACTGGTCATATGGCATCCCCTGCTCGTTCTTGGGTGACGTTGGAAGGGGAGCAAAAATTATCAAATTCTAGCAGTTGAGTGGTTGGATTTCAACCACTAAGCCACAATAAGCAAAAATGTGTCCAATGTTTCCCAACAACCAAGCGTTGGTTTCGTTGCCCCAAAAACCCGCCAGTGTTCGAAAAATGCCTCGCAGCGTTTGGGCTCCGAAGCCGAACCGAAGCCGAGCTCCAAGGAGCTCCAAGGTGTCCAGAGGCACATCTCCGCAATCCAGAAGGTTTTGTCCACCTGCGGCCCGTTGAGAAAACTCGGTGGCCTTCTGCTCCCCTGCTAAAAGTTTGTTCAAACTTTTAGTGGATTTTAATTGGAAAACCCATGAAAGTTGGCAAAAAGTGAAAGTCCCAACATCCAAGCAACATGCACCAAAGAAAAGTCAGAATGGGTGTGGCACCTCGAAAAATTGGGTGGTGTGGAGCCCGGCGGTGTGGAGGTCTTCCGAAAGTGGGTTCCATTTTTACCCCCAACAAGAACCACGGAGTTCAGATCCCCAACGCTTTTGGGCAGGGTTTCAAATCCCCAAACTCTTTTGGGCACTCGTGGCCTTGGCAGGCTTCTGAGCTCAATGGCTTCAAGGGAACCCCCGGGACTCCAAACGACTTTTTGAGAAGCCCTCGATGTTCCTCAAAATCGAGGACCCTTCCCGCCATGGTTTCCGACTTTTGGAAGGACACCCAAAGCAAGCATCCCTTTGGGAAACCGATCGAGGCGGATTGCAACGAATGCTTGGAAGAGCTTTTGCAAGGACCAGCTCTTTGCTCGTGTATTTGTTGCTCCCCACGTGGAGGACCTACATCTTGGCGGGTTTTCCCCCCAGATCGGTGAGCTCAAACTCATGAAATGGGCAAAAGACTCAGAATAGGCTGCTCAAAAACGTGCAGCTGTCCCTTTGGTTTCCCGTTCAAAGCCGACCCAACAAGGGCACCCTCCAAAGAACACACGCCCAAACATCGGGAGCCGGAGCCCTTCGTCCTCGGACAACCTGGGCCCCCAGCTGGGCTGGAGGACCTTTGGAGCCGCATGTACTGGAAGTGCCCGCTCTGCGGCAGGAAGCTGCGGTTGGCCGCCTCCCCCGCGGAGAAGACCATCTCCCCCTCGCCTCAGGTCTCGGGGAGGGAAGTCTAGCACACCCCTGCGGGGTTGGCATCGACAACCCCCTTTGCACTCCGGAAGGATTCCGCAAGCATAGCGAAAACACATAGACTCAGGATTGAAAAAAAAAAAAAAAAAAAAAAAAACTTCAACACCCCTCCGAAGACACTCGTTCCGTCCCGTTGCTTCCGCTTTCTGGCACGGTCCGAGACCCCTCGGACCTCGGAGGCCAGGGCCAATGCCCGGCCGCGATTTTTGCAACGAGCCGCCGAGGTCCAGAATCGAGATGGCGTGGACCGACAGGTGGTGCAGGACATAGTTCTCCTGTGAGTCGATTCTCCCTCGGAAGCTATTCAACAAAAGGCTTTCTAACATCGTCCAACGATGAAAGCTAGGTTTATGATGATCAAAAACAAACAAACGAAAATAAATAAAAAAGGATGCCCGTAGATACTTTTAGAAGTCAGGCAGTCCTTCCAGTTTTGATGATTACTACCCTTATGTTATGTTACGAAACGATGCCACATGCTGCTTGCGCGTGGTTGCACCACCAATTCGCACCACCGACTCTGACCAACCTCTTGCAGGAAGTCCCCACGGGTGCGTTTCCACCACTGGGGTCGGTGGATTCCAAGGGGTCCCTCCCCCCTTAGCGCAATGCATTTCAGAAACCCTTTGCTTCGTTTGGCGTAGCGGTGGACCAGGTGGGGCCTATGGTGGAAACCGCCCCGTTTTTGTGTTTTTTTTTTTGGGGGGGGGGGGGCGAAGGAACCTACTGCGGGAAAGATGATGCCCCTGGCGAGATCGGAAGCTTGTCTACCATGTCCCTAACCAGAACTCCAATCGCTCCCACAAGACATATCGGCAAATGTGGATACCCCAAGCTCGGCGCTCCCGAGCCCGGCTCACAACCAAGAACGGACTTCGAGCGGTTGCTCGCGAACGTGTAAAGCTTACCCGCCGGTGCGAGAAGTGCGGAATGTGGGAATGACCCCGAATTAGAAACCATCCAACTGGCGGATAAGGTTCATTCCCCCATACCCAGGTCCTCCAGCAGAGAGGTTAAAACAAGGGAAACCTTTTTTTTCTCTAGTCTATTGTAGTAGGGGGGTTTCCTCCCCCCAAAAAAAAGGGGCTGAAAGAGAGAGAGGGCACGACTCGCCCGAAAGACCTAGCGGGTTCTCGCCATAGAAAACGGTCCCGGCGTTTTCTCCTGCAGGCTGATCTCCCCCGTTTCAAGGACCAAGCGGTTCCTCGGAGGCCGCCGGCTTCCCCCAAAAAAAGAAATGGGAAGAGCGTCCGCCGGAAAGATGGGGGAAGACAGGAGATCTCTTCAAAAGATGAGTCCTCTTTTTGGAGTCTTGCAAAAGATGGGGAAGACAGGAGATCTCTTGCAAGATGGACCACTTTGACGCGTTTTTTTTTGGGAGGCTGAAAGGTGATCATAGAGATGACACATGAGATGGAAGAAGGCGAAAGCTTGCAAGACTCAAAGGGCCCTCGACCAAAGTGAATCCGCCATGCAACAAAAACACACGCCACGCCGGCTTGACAAGGCAACGAACTTTCGCCGGTCAACTAAACTACCATGATGTCAAACCAGAGCTCCAAGCGGTAGCTCCGACATCGACAGGTTCTTTCTTGTTATTGGCAAATTTGGTTCCCCCTAGCTCCGGAACGGCTCCCTTCCAACCTCTAGCTGGTAGAATATGCAACCTCACAGCTTCCGGATGAAGCAAACCCTGCATTCCGCTGCAGGAAATTCAAAAGTGATGGGGTGCTGCTTTTTTCCCAGGCACACAGCCTATCTCTTGCTCAAGGAATCCTTCCCTCAAAAAAATGAAGGATCATCAAAAATAGAGCTCCAAAAGAAGGCCGAACAAAACTGGGACCAAGCAAAAAAAAAGGACCCCCCAAGAAAGAAAAACCAAAAAACGACCCCCCCCCCCCTCGCGAGCCCGAGCATAAGCAAGCCGCAGGAACGGCAGCTTGCCGAGGCTGCGCTTGTGCTTGGTGAACCTCGGCACGGCAAGCCTAAGCCTGGGGTTTATGTACCGGCGCCTAAATCACAGGGGGTTACATAACAAAAAGCACCACTAGCTTTACTTAACCCTAGGCGCCCCTTGGACCCTAAATACCAAGGCCTTTGAGCCCCAAAGACGCCGGTCTCGGGAGCCTAGATGAAGAAATTTCGGTCCCAAGGCCATGCTTTTCATGGGGGGCAAGGAAACCCAGGGCTACGCTTCGGATTCAATCCCAGGGCGTCATCATCTGAGACTCAGAAATGTTGACCCCTGCAAAAAGGAAGCTCGACTGCAAAGGAGACCCCGCTGAATAAGAAGTGGGAGTTCATGGGATGCCCATTTTAAAACACGCCTGCTTGACTGGGAAACTCCCTCAACACGAAGAAAAAAAATACCACCACGCACATCGAAAGAAAAGGCACGGCTTTGTTGGTCAGACCTCCCCCCCTCCCTTGTGCTTCCATGCGAATTCCCGCACTTGCGTTTAGAGCCTGGGCGGGGGATTTGACCCGAAAGTCTGGAAACCAAAAAATGGCTCGCCTTAAACAGGTGCGTGTCGCTTGACTTGTTGCTCCCCGGTGCGCGCGCCATGAGGCCACCAAGCCCAAGTCGAAGCTGGCAACAAAATCACAAACCGATGCCCCCCCCTGACGCCCCCTGGCGCGTTGGGTTTTTGGGCGGCTTTAAAGGGCAACGAAAATGATGCTAAGCAGCTTTGGGGTCCTTTGTCTTTAAAATTCAAAATGCCAAAGTGCGAAACAAGTGCCACATGCCCCCGCGACTGCTACCACCGCCCCGGGTAATTATGATGGACACCGGGTCTACTTTGCCACTGCTGCTGGCTGGTTCTCAGCCGATTTCGGGAATGACCCCAAACTGAACCATCCCCTTCTTGTGTCCTGTCAGGGCCTTTTGCGCCCAAAATTCCTACGTGTCCATGTTACGCGCCCAAAAAAAAACGTCGCCAGCGCACTGACCGCGTTTCGCCGTGCCGCAGGAGCTCCCCAATCAGCGGCACCGACAGCTTCTCCAGGATCGCGGGCCGGTCCGCGGCACGCGACACCGCAGCCTCCTGCGCAGAGCTCCGGGGCTCCGGCGCTTCGCGCGGCGTTGGTTTCCGAAGATGAGCCGAGAATTGAACATGATATAAAACAAGGGGGATTGAGCGCAGATCCACCCCGCAAAAAAAAAGTGGAGTAAAAAGTAGCGGGAATGAGGCCACCGGGCCCTCCAATGAACCCGGACCGGCTCCGCAGCCCTTCAAAACAACCCATTTTGGAAGAAAAGAAAGCTGCAACCCCTGCGCTTTCACCCAAATCCCGAAACAAGACCTTCAGACCGCCACCGCCACCGGAAAAACAAAAAAAGCAGCCCAGGCCGCCGCGGCCGCTTTCGCCCCCTGTCGCCTGGTTGGCGTAGCGCAGGTACCGCGTCACGCGCTTGCCCAACGGCGTGGGGATCTGATTCTGCCACAGGAACTGCCGGAGCTGCCGGAACTGAGTCTTCTCCTGGCGCGAGTCCGGTCCAGAATTGCCTGCCGCACCTCGCTTCCGATCCAGCGCACTGGCTAACACAAGTAACCGAACTGTTTGGCTTACCACTAAAGAGGTCCAAACGCAAAAAAGCGTTAAAGTCCAATTGTTCTCAGGGAGTGAGATCGAAGGAAACCTTGAGTCCAAATCTCAAAACAAAGTCTCCGGCAATGGGCCACAGTGAAGAACTCGAATTTGTGCTGAGTACCAGGCAACTCTGCCCCTTCCACATTTCGTCTTGCTCATAGGTCTCTGTTTGGAACCAGGGGAGGTCTGTCTCGGCCCATTTTCGGGGGCACCACAGATTTTTTATGCCTTCGCGTTCTGCTCCATGCGCAGTCAACTCAATGTAGTTCTTCTTTGTTTTGAGGAGACCCCGAGTTTAGAACAAGGGGGATGAGGAGAACCCGGCCATCCGAATGGTCCGAATGGGCCAAGTGCCAGAGCATGTTGCCCCAATGCGGTCAGACCTGAGGAACGCGAACTCACCGATCCCCTATGGGTTGATTCCCCATTCTGTTCAACCATCGAACGGCGGCCGCACCCATTTATTCTCCCTGACTACCCTCCAGTTACCCGGGTTTTGATTGTGACTTAGCTGTTTTTTATGGTTCGCAAACATGGATCTTGGAAAGACTGGCCCTAGCACTGCAAGTACCACCAGCTGGCATAAGGAAGAAACCTCGCAATTTCAGCCACCCAGCTTACCCACTGCTGGGTAGAGACCGACCAACAAATCAACCAGGGGTTCAAAGCAAACGGGAGTGCCAAGAGATAACATCGGTTGCATCCTCACCGCCAGGGCCATAGATCCAAGGAGGATGTCTTGGGACCTTGTCATCTTTGACAGAGGGAAACCCACCAAATGGTGGCACTTCCTTCTGCCTTTCCGTTTAACCAAACTGAAAAGGATGCCTTCAAAGCCACACACACACACACGCGCGCGCGCGTCCTAGTATCACCTGGGGGGCTAGCCCAAAACCAAAGTGTTCCAAGCAACCATAACTTCCGCGTTTTCTGGAAGGGCCGGCATTCTCCTTGCTTCCGCCCACCTTCTGACAGGCAGGCATGCAGAACATGCCTCACCCTGATTTTTTTTTGCCAGTGAAACAAATGCCCGTAAAAAAAGGGCAGACACAGGTCAAGCAACAGTGGGCAACCAGAAAGGGCAACTAACTAAAGGGCGACCAAGGGCGACGGAGGCAAAGGCAACCAATAGGCGACTCAAAAAACCACCTAACCAGACCACCAACTAAGGGGTACCTGAAAAAAGAGAGAAAAAAGAAGAAGAAAAACGAAAGAAACCAGTAACGATGAAAAAACAACACTCCCCCCCCCCCAAAAAAAAAAACTCCTCAAACACCCCCCCCCCGAAAGAAAAAAGGAACACACACGACACACGACACACACGCACACAACTCCTCCTGTTGGCTCACGTGGAGGCTTCTCACCAGGGAGGTCAAAGCACTCACCACCATGGCGAAGCAGAGCACCGAGACGAAGCCCGCGCCCACGGTGTAGACCTACGGACCCGGGGTCGATGTCCGGTGAGGCGCCGACCCGGTTTTGAGATCTGAGGGCAGACAAGTAACCCAAGCTTTTCACTTTACTGCTTGGGTGGCCTTGGCCAGGAACCCAAGCATAAGTGATATGGCAAGATTTGGGTGGCCCGGCTTCTTTTACCTTTGTTTTCTTCGGACCTGGGTGCCCCAGGTTTGTGGGTTTTTTTTAGGGGAACCCAAGCAGGAAGACGAAGACATGTTAGGGGGGTCCTCCAAATAAAAAGACACGCCCACCTGCTTGCAAACGGTACAGTGTGTGGGCGCTTTCCCCCAGATCCCCTGCCAAACTCCCTCAAACCTAAGGCGATGGCTGGGAACTGCCCTTGGTATGATAGCAAAAGACTCTCTGCTTTGGGAAGCCTCCTACTAAAAATGAAAAAAAGTGAAGAATTGCTTTGGGTATAGATTAGAATACATGTGCCTTAGAGTGGAATGTATGGGAATATATGGATTTCCCGTTGGGAGTAACAATCAAAGATGCTAAAAGCTATATTTAGGTGTGTCCTTTAAGGGACCCTATTAGGCACGGCTTTTTCTTTTTTCACATAAATTGCAGCCATTTCGAGGTTCGAGCCTGTCTGATTGACAGAACCAGTCCCATTTTTACCACGACCGTTTGATGGCAGGACCAAGCTCATCCATGATGAAGGTCTCCGACTTGGGGATTCCCCTGTTCCGATTTGGGAACGGTATATAACACAAGGGCCGAACTGATTTCTGGTAGTTTACCCCGATCGTGAATTTCAAGTATCCCACCACCCCTTCAAATTATTTAGGCCCCTGGGGCCTTTTTCTCCCGTTTTAAACCGGGAACCATGTAGAAACCAATTGAAACAGCTGGGGTTTAGGTAGTATTCCATGCCAAAGTGTGTCTCCTTTACGGATCTTGCTACCTGCCTCCTTTTGTCCCCACCATGGCCGACCTTCGGATAATCACGCTTCAGTGACACACAAAGTAGGACATCCCCTTTCGAGAGGTGTTGGAGGTATAAAGGTTATATACTGCTTATATATTCGGGGTATATACTGCCAAAGCTTATAGTGGTGGTACATCTGCGCGTCCATACATTCAAAACCCATACCCGGAAATGCCCTTGACCCATGAGTACTTTTGCTTATCACAGATTTTGCCAAGCGCAACCCCCCACACCCCCCCCCCGCCCCCGCCCCCCTCCAGAGCATCCTGCTTACCTCTAAAAGGGCTCCACTGCTCAGAGGGGAGAACACATATACCCCTTATGTCGCGGCTATGCAGGGGCTTCTCGACTGAAACCATCTTGCGGGTGTTTTGGGGTGAGTGGAACTCATCTTGGGTAGGTGTCAAGATCCGGGTAGTCGGGGTAGTGAGAGCCATCTTAGACATATCTTCTGCCAAACTTACCTCCTCAAAAAGGACTGAACATGATACAGGCAGATGGGTAGGTGTCAAAGTATGGAAACCCTAAAGTTGGGGTGGTATTCTTGTGGTTTCCCTGTAATGTTGACCCCGGATTAATAAACCCCTGTTTATTAATACGGGGGTGTTCCCTCAAAAGGTGATAAATCCTCACTAAAATCAGAAACGGACACCCCCTATATTGACAAACAGGGGCTAATTAATCCGGGGTCAACATTAACCACCAAGCAAAGAGGAGTGCCCTCAAAAAAAAAAGTCCGAGGAGCGCTCTCGACCTCGGACACCGCTTCCACCTCAGTGCTGCCCACACCCAGCTGCGCCAGGGACCAGGTCATGCTGGACGTATACCTGGGCCACACATCGAAAGGCGTGCAAAGGCGTGCCTAGGGCGTATGGGGTAGCGTGCGTGTTGTTATGATGCAGGGGCCTTTTTTTACGTACCATACGGGCTTTGGGATGCTTTTGGGGCCAAGTTTGAATAGGATTAGAGGAATAAGCTAGTAACTGCAATTCCCCCTATACCCTTTTCCAGGCAATGGCTGGGTTCACGACCATCCCAACCCCAAGTAAGCATGTCTTCTGACAATGGCATATTTGTGGATCTGACCCAAAACTTTAATAGGAGCTAACAGGGGCTGCTTGCCTAATTCCAATTGCCCAACCCCCGTGGCCGCCTATGAACGATCTCCGGTGGGCTTCGATGCAAAAAAGGCAGCGGAGGGTCATACCCCCGGCGGCTAAGTGGGGCAAAGGTCAACCGTTGGAAAGAAGAAAAAAACAACTGAAAACCGAACATGCATAGGTGGCCAATAAAAAAGATGGCCCTGGTAAATGGAACAAAACCCATCTAAACCAGTGCCATCTATTTTTAACCAGGCTCACTTAAAAAGGACACGTCTGCCCCAAAGAGCCGAGAACAGGTATGAGGTTTGAATCAGCTTCCGTCCAATTGGTCGTTTGGTGGTGGAGGGGTTCCCGGAGTTCCAACCCAAACCACCGATAGAATAACGCAAAACCTAAGCCCGCGTCCGAGTGCAAGAGAAGCCGCTTACCTGCGAAGGTCATGGGCAAGTACAATGATCGGATCACACAGCAGTCTTCTAGATTTGTGGCATATTCAGAGCTCATCCTTCTTTTATGTCCCCCCACATTGTGCACTACTGTGGATGGACGAATTCCTGCACCACTTTAAAACTATGGGAAACCGTTGTCCGTTGGCATTTACAGGGGAATCATCATTCCAGGGTTTCTTTGGTGGTGCAGGATTTCGTCCATCCACAGTATTCCGCATTTGTGCATATATATATATATATATATATGAATATACACATCTGTATATATATATATATATAATATCTAGTTATCTATTTGTGTATTTATTTATTTTACGGGTGTGTCTCAGCCTAAGAATGAGTTGTTGTGCTAATAATTTCCCCTTGTTGAATAACCTCGACCTGCTGAAAGGATCTGGACATGAAAGGCGCCAGCCTTTTCGAGCCTTGGCTAAAAGGGAGCCAAGAAGGGAACACCAAAAAGGTTTAAAGGAAGGCTTTGGGAAACTGAGACAAGGGCACGCCCAGAAAGACAGACCCATATGAGCAGTGAAAAAAAACCCTGTTACCCGTAAAGGAAATTACTTCAGCTTTCGCAATCGCTTGCGGAAAGCTTCCGCCAACCGAAAGGTCGCTTACGTTTGCTATTTTTCGAAGATGGAGCTTACGCATAGCTTACGACAAGTTGCTCGTGCCTGATCCTCGATGAGCAACAGGCGCTAGCATGACAAAGCAACATCTTGCAGATGGAAAGGCTGCTGCGCAGGCCCAGCAAGACAATGGAGGGCCAAAAGCTGAAAACAAACTTTCGGGGCACGAAAAGTTGTTTTCTGCAGAAAGCGCGCGGAACCTCTGCGAGCAAGAGGCGCCGGCAGGACAGAGCAACAACTTGCCTGGAAAGGCGCACAGGCTTTGCTGCACAGGCTCAGCAGTGACGTGGAGGGGAAAACTTTTGGGGACCCGAAAAGTTGTTTTCTGCGAGGATCCACTACGAGCAAGAGGCGCCAGCATGACAGAGCAACAGCTTGCACGGAAAGGTGCAAAGGCTTTACCGCGCAAGCTCAGCATTGACGTGGGCACACTAGGGATTGAACCCGGGCCTGCCGCATGCGGAGCGGGTGTGATACCACTACACCATGTGATCCTGATGTTGCTGCCCGAAGCCGGTGTTAAAGCTTTCACGGCCAGAGAGGGGCAACAGCTCAAGAAAACTTTGCAGACAGCGCACGGGCGCTGCGAGCAAGAGGTGCCAGCACGGCAGAACAACAGCTTGCAGCATGGAATGCTGCGGGTCCTCTGAAAGGCGCAAAGGCTTTGCTGCACAGGCGCAGCAGTGACATAGAGGGGGAAAACTTTTGGGGGCCCGAAAAGTTGTTTTCTAAGTTTTTGTTCCAGCCCGCGCCGCGAGCTTTTTTTGGCTTCGGGGCCCTGAAAAGTGCCTGCAGGTGGCAAAAGGTGCCTCGCAACAAAAAAAACTTTTCTGGGCTCGAAAAGTTGTTTGTGCTTTCCAAGCCCAAGGCCCAAAGGTGAAAAGGCAAATCCGCAGCAAAACAAGCGGGGCTCAACATGTTGTTTTCCAAGCCCGCGCAACGAACAAGGTGAGGTGCCAAAACAAAACTTTCGGGGCTCGAAAAGTTGTTTTCCAAACGCGAGCTTTTTTGTTCAAGCTGGCCAACGCGTGTGCGTGGAACATTGCAAAAGGTTTGCACAAGTAACCCAACAGTCAAACAGCAGTTGTCTGAGCCAGAAAAAGTTGTTCACTGAAAGAATCCCTTTCCTTGTTGCTCGGAAGAACCAATTCCAGCAATCTGATCCCATTTTCACGCCTAAAAGCATTACGCGGACCAAAAGCAACTTCTACCAAACAGTCTGAACGAAAAACGGATCTGACAAACAGAGCTTACGCAAAGCTTACGACGAGTGACTCATGCATGCAGCTTACGCAGGACCTTCCGATCGCTTACGAATCACGCAAAAACGCTTACGACTGCAAGAGTAATTTCCAGTTTCATCTAAATTGATCTACGGAGGTTTTTTTCGCCGCTCATATGGCCATGGGCTTTTCAAAAGCCCGGTTAGCCCCCAGTGAACATCCGATTCAATCCAACCACTAAAATAGGTTCTCAAATGGGTGGTGCACCTACTCAAGTGGGTGGTGAATTTACCTACCCCCAACATGGTACTACTGGTTTTGACCCACAGCCAGAGGAGTGCTGTCACATTCTACACAACAATGCCCACCCGCACGTCTCAAGCCCATAGCCAGGTGCTGGCGGAGCATGGACTTGTCCCCCATGTTGAAGTGCTGAATCCAGGTCTCGTCCTCGGGAGCACAGGACGTGATACCGAGGACGGCGACGCGACATCCGCTCGACCGCACGAAGCGGTCTCCAGGGGAATGAAAACCATCACGTTTGTTGGCACAAACCACGGGAAGCATCAATCCAGGGTTTATTAGGTGGTGCGTGATTTCGTCCATCCACGTACGTTCTCCTGGGCCTAACCTTCCCACCACTACCAGGGCGGCACCTTTGCACACCTGGAAGATCAATTTCCTCTTGAAGGGACCGGTCCCTGTCAGGTGCCATGTTCGGAGGAAGGTTTCTCAACAACCCGCCAACCGGAAATCAGGAATCCCAAACCTTCATGGGCCACGTTTTCCTTCAGGCGAGCTGTCCAGATTCTCACCAAGAATCTATACCCAGGGTTGCTCATCTTTGGTGATTGAAAGCTAGCATTTTTCCCGGCAGGTCAGCTTTCCTGGTCTCTCATTGGTTGCTCAACCGCCCATACCATAGACCCCAAGACAGGCACTAGCACCAGCACTAACATGACTTGTTCTACTGGGACCTTCTGGTAGATTCCCTGGCGGGCGGAACCTCAACAAGCAAACAATTCCTCCTGCTTGTTCAATGATTCACCAGTCGAAAACGTGAGAAGGATAGGAGGTGGTCATCATTGTCGTCCTAGGCCAAATGCTTCGAATCAGCGCCGAGCGCGAAAGCTCCTGTTTGCTCTGCGCACGTGACCTCCAAAACGCTTTACCGCAAAGAGAAAACATGCGTGCCGAAAAATCCCTTTGAGATCCGACACCCAAGATTTGGGGTTTCTTCGGTTGACCAATCCGATGTGGGGTCTGCACAAAACCCTTACACGGAAGCAGGCAAAAACTTGGGTTCCCTGGCTCCGAGTCTGGCTCCCTTCCAAGCGCTATCTAGCTACCCCTCCACTTGCTTGCTGTCGACCCCTCTGCACAAAGAGCTTCACTTTTTCTGTGGAGTCAATAGGTGAACCAACTTGATTTCAAGAATCCGAGTCCAAAGGTCCAACCCAGTTGGCAATCAAGTCCAACCCGGGACTTGAAATTTGACCTCCGCCGTTTCCGGTGTCTGGCGCCTCTGAGGCTCCCCCCCCCTTCCGGACACCGCTCGCCTGGCCGAGTGCGGTCACGCCGAACCAGCCGCAGGCGATGACGTGCTCCAAGAGCACCAGGCAGAGCAGCAGCAGACACAACGAGAACTCCAAGGCCGCCACCTCAAGAAAAACAGATGGGGCGTGTCTGGAGGACTCCTCCTTCTCGAGGTAGTTGTTCAAAAGGGGACAACAAGGAAAGCCACAAAAAATCGGGGGGGAGAGCTCCGGGGCTGCCACCTCGAGGTGGGGGGGGGGTGAATTTGGGAGTCAGGGAAATTATGTCGCAACCTGCTTTAGGAAAGAAACATGGCTGTGTGTGTGTGTGTTTGGTTGTATAGCCCGTTGAACGCTTGGGCCCCGGTAGTGGTTTAGGGCTTGTGCTTGAATCTGAAGCAAAGGGCTATGAATCCAAAGTAACGAAATGGCGGACGTCATTCAGGGGACTTCTGCCAGCCACTTTTGAGGTGGTTCCCTGTGAAGCGAGCAAAAAATGCGTGGCCGTCGTAGTATGTCCTCTGCGAATCCTGGGTCTGGGGGGTCTGGGGGTGTAAGCCACCTTAGACATTTGTCCCCCTTACAAAGTCGACGGCACCATGGGTTGTGTCATGTCCTGGCCGAAATCTTGATATGTTAAGGTGTGAAGGGGGGGCTGGGAGGAACAAAAACACAACTGGGAGAGAAAAGCCAGTGGTCCCTCCCACTTTGCGGGAGAAAAGCATTGGGGCAGTTTTCCAGAAAGCTGGGTCACCAACTCTGTGCAAAAACTGGGGCACTGGGACCAACCACGTCACTGGTCTTCCCACAACTGCTTTCGGAAGGTTTGGGACGGGCCAAGGGATCGGATCCAATGCTACAAAGGGAGGCCCATGTTCCACTTTGGTCGAGTATACATATATATATATATATATGTATATATATATGTGTGTGTGTATTGATTCATTTATTTCTACATGTATATAAATATATATAGTCTGTGTGTGTGTGTGTCTGTGTGCCTGTGTGTCCCTTTCGCCCCTTCCCGAGTCTGGTAGCAGAGGATCTCAATGCTGCTGTAGGAAACTCACGTTTCCACTCTTTTTCAGGTCAGCAAGCCAAGCCTCTTCGCTCTTAGACCCTTCCTCCCACCAGCCTGGGAGTCCAACTTCTCCTGCAGGAAGCTGTAGAGCTTGCTCACCGGCCCCAGGCGCGCCGCCCGCAGCAGCCGCACGCACCGCAGAAACCGGGTGGCGCGCCCCTCCTGCGAGGGGTTTCCCCCCACCACCCTCCGGGGAAAATGGGGCGAGGGCAAGGCGGGGGGAAGGGGGGAAGGGGCTTGGGGGACAGAGGAGACTCTATGCAATGAGCTCGACCTGTGGATGGCTTACAAAGGGCACGCAAGGACCATGTCTTGTCCTTTGATAACCGCAGCACAACCAGTACAAACCCTGACTCCCAACTCAGTGTGGACGAGCATGGGCTGCATTTCACAATTCATTCAGTCCGATTTCCTGCAGAACACTCCCAAGCACATATAACGTGGAACCTTAAAAAATACGATGTTTTGACGAACCCCTTCTGCTACTTTCTGTGCGGGAGTGGCTTGAAGAGCAGGCGCCTCGCCAAATTCAAGGATGGCATCCAGCAGCACCACCCCGAAGTCGAACAGGAACCACGTCCTGGCCCAAGGAGCTTCGAATTGGATGGAGGGCAAAAAAAAAGAAGCAGCACCTCTGCCATGCCATCGTGGGGGCCATCCGAATTTGAAACCCTTGCTCAAATGGTCACAGGCACAAAGCATCCCAGCTGCGCAGCCCGTTGTCCGATCCCCCGCCAAAAGGAAAAAACCTGTGATGGGTTGAACGGCCCACGAAACCAACCAAGACCAAAAGAAGCTAAGGACCCAAACGTGCCTTCCAAGAAGTCATCCCATTTCCCACAGGTATTGACTAAGAACCAAAACCCAGACCTGTGGAAAAGCTGGAAAATTTGAGAACCCCCCCTTCCCCCCTTCGCCCCCAAACCGCCCCAACCCCCCCTTCTCCCCACACACACACACACACACCTCCCAAACCCCTCCCAAACCCCCCCTTTCTCCTCAGATAGTTCCAGGCCACCTTCCAGCCGTTCCGCACCAGCACCCCCTTGCCCACGTAGGCCGTCCGAAAGTTCAGCACCAGATCCAAAATCCAAAAGCCCACCGCCAGCTGGGACTCCGCCGAATAAGTCCTGAACTGCACATCCGGCGGGGGAGAGGGGGGTTGGAACCAGATGGCTACGTAGGTTCTTTGCAAAAGGAAAATAATCCAAACCAGGACCCATTCCCCCAATGTCGAACGGTTCCATGGGTAAAGGCTTCTTCGCACCTTTTTGTTCGTGGTTCCCCCATATCCCATTTTTGATGGGGTAGGAATGAGTGAGATTGTGCCGTCTACTGTCACCCAAACCGCTCCCCTTCAAACCCAAGGCGCAAGTTCAAGAACTGCAAAGGGATCAGGACCACGTCGGTCAGCAAAAGCCTTCCAGCATGTCTGGGGTCGCAAAAAACACTTGGCAGATTGTTTTTTTTTGAACTACGACAAAACTTGAAAAAACATATGTTCCTTGACCATTATCCCCCACCGCCTTTACAGCCAACAGGAAAACCAACAGGGAAACGTATGGTTTGACCAGCAGCAACACAACGAGAATGATTCAACCAGGCAAGAAAAGAAACCTGGGATAATTCGTCGAAACGGTTGCTTCTAAGGCCTTGGAGGAAAAATAACAAGCCGAGAAAAGGGCAGAACACCTAAAAAAACATCCGGAACAAGCATAACAAAAACTTAGAACCCAGAAATAAAGACAAAAGAAAAGCAAAACAACCAAAAAAACACCCCCAAACAATGAGAAAAAGACCGCCACACGGTTTGCCAGCCCAAGGAACAGGATGGCCACCAGGTCCCAGCAGGTACGGAACTGCCCAGCGGGGTCCAGCACGCCGAACACCTGGGAGCCCTCCTTGCGGAAAACATCGACACGGGCGATCGCGTCCCGAGGTGGTTTGCCATGTGCATCTTGGAGGTTTACAACATGCTGCGCAAGAATGCGGGATGCCCAGGAAGAAAGCGGGCCACCATGCACGGCGGTTCCATGCTAGTTCGGGAGGGTAAAATGGTTTTGTAGGGTTCTTGGCTCCACAAAGTGCCCACGACGCACGCACCCGCCCCACCAAACCAAATCTCCACTAAATGAGCCTTGTGGAGAAAGAAAAAGGAGAAGAAAAAAAGCACTTGTAGGCTTGTTTAAGCATTTCTTTTAAGCAAGGTCCTGAAAACATACGAGCCACTGTCAATATTTGGGTGGTTCGATAGGAGACCCCTCAAATGGGTGGCTGTTTCTTTGGCTTCCCTTGAAACAGAGACACACACCCATTGCTTCACTGTTTCCAACCCGACAGCTGGATTTTGCTGAGAGAACATCTTACTACCTCTGTCAGTTAATTTGTACCGAACGAACTGTCTACTGACTAGCGACCTAGGACTATTTTCTCGGCCATCACCGACCCCCATGGCTCCCCTTATGGCTTCGAATCAATATTGGATTAAAGGATACATCCTGGCACCATTTGCAGACTCCCATGGGTGCGGAACATGATGCGGAAAATATCGAGAAGTAACCAAGCCGAATCTCAACTTGCATCAGGGATTTGTTTGAGAAAAGCCAGGAGGGGGCGATTTAAGCCCAGGTAGCCATGAATTCTGCAAAACGGGCTGTGGAAGCATCTTGATGTATGGAACGGGGGGGCGAATGACCGATTCAGGAAAACAGACTGTATGAGTGTTGCCGAGGGCAGTGAGCAATGAAGAAGTCTGGAGGGTAGGGTTCCCGGCTATCCGGAGATTCACCTCTCTGGGCCTGCATACGGCAATTTGAAGGCCAAGAGTTTCATGTGCTTTTTCTCAGCCGTGGTGGCGCTGCAAAAAAACCAGCCCCCAAACGGGGTGGATCCATGGCGTGCATACACCAAACGAATCTGCGAAGAACACAACCCTTGGGCACCTTCAAGTTTCGCGAGGCCGAGAGAAAAAACATGCGCAGAGGCAGGCGGCTGGGGGAAGAAAAAAAAAACATCCTCATCTTGGCCTCGCCTTTTTGCCTTTTGGGCTCGAATCGAACCGAGGGACTCCGGTGAAATGAACTTCGGCTGATCCGCGAGAAGGCGTGCGGATTTCTTTCGTTTTTTTCAGGGATGCAGCGCCACAAAGCCGAGAGATTGCACCATAGAAGACAGGGATCCGGATGCATTATACACCTGAACATTGCCTTGGAAATGGTGTTTTCCCTTTATTCAGGTGGAAAAAGCGCAACATGTTTCAAATGGTTGCAAAATGTGTCTTTTAAGGAGCCCTGGAAAACATGCTGGTTTCACCGGGCTGGTGCATGAAAACCTCCAGTTTGAGCACGGCGCGCGGTCCGTAAAAACTGGCACCCACTTCCTGCGCGATCCGTCCAACCAGAAACTTGCAGAGATTCGGATCTTCCGTGAAGCTCCTTCTACCGGTCGGTGTGATTTGACCCTGTGCCAATCAACCCACAAGAACCGATGCCACCCAACACGCATTCCCGGGAGGATCAAGGCAGTGAGCAGGGCAAGGGAATCCGCCTGGACTCAGCTGCTAGTTTTGCTGTGTGGGCCTAGGCCCTAGGACATCCTCATGAAAATGGGAGCCCGTAAATAGTAAAACCACTAATTTTTTGGGGGGGCCATCTGAAAACGAGGCATCGCAAAAACACGGCTGGCGTCGCTTTGGCCTGTGATTGACGATCCAATTCCCATTTTTGCCTTCGTGTCTGGTCGTCAGACGACCCAAGTCCCTGCGCAGGCCCGGCTGGGAAGGCAGGCCTACGGCCACTTCAGGGCCTCTAGAGAAGTTCCTTCACATGGGGCGGGGAGTCGGGAAACCAAATAAGAGCTGACTTTCACCATGGGAGATCAAAAAAGATCCTTCACTTGAGTCACAATCAAAACCCGGTATTAAAATGGTCTACCCAGAACCATGTGAAGAATTAAGAAGGCGGCCGCAACCATTTCTGGCTGGGACTGCCCCTTACTAACTTTTATCTACCCGGGTATTGATTTTGGCTCACATGCAGGTTTGAAATCCCAAAGTGCGGGTCCTCCTGCGCATACATCATCACAGAGCGCGTGGTGCCCGCCATGATAAGCATCTGTGTCTGCACACTGCCTGCGGCTCTCCGACCCACGAGCGAGTTGCTGAAGCCCTGGATTGCTGAAGCCCTGGTTGACCAATATAGGTGGTGCCTTTTTCGTGGTCGAACCCTGCCACGATCCCCACGCCCCGACAAATGCCGTTGGAGGCTGTCCACATACTTGTGTGCGCATTTGGCCACGCCTGTTTCAAGAAAGGTTGAGGCAAGTACACTTTCCCGAAATGCACCAAGAGAGATACTTGGACCGGCTGGGAAAATCTCCGCTCTTCCAAATGGTTTTCGGTCCCGGATCCTGATCCGTAATCCTAACCACTATGGAAGGGAAGCATTGAGCCTGTTCAATTAAAGGAAGCCAACTGCAAATGCAACCGTTTCAAACCTTTTAGGGGCCCTTCCCGGCCTGTCCCCGCCGTTTGCTTGCATTGGGTCCAGCACTCGTGAGGCCGCAAGGCCCTCCGGATCGGGGGTTCCTCCTCCTCAGGACATCCGAGTATTACGCACTCGGGTTGTGGGAGGGTACCCCTGTTCGAGGTTCTCAAAAGGCAAACCCGCGCCATTTGGGGGGGGGGGGGTTTGTGAGACAACCCAACTCAAGCGACACTGCAGTCACGTCTAAATCAGAGCAAGCGAGAAGGTAGGCCCTGGATAGGTCAAAAACGCTGCTGCCACACCGGGAAAGCCCGCTTTCGGCTGGACCGGAATGCATGAGCAGGGTTCCTTACAGGATACATGCCGAAACCAAGTGATTCACAAGGCTCAGCTGGCTCAGTCCAAGGAACGACACGCAGCAGCGCCGGATCTGCAACCTCAGCAAGCACAAATATCTGCGCAGGGGTGGATGCCGAGCTGGAAAGCTGAGCAGGGAGCACACAGTGCGAATCAAGGGTGGCAACCTGGCATCTCCTGAGAGGAGAGTAAACCAAAAAAAGAAGTGGAAGCCGGCAAGCCCCGCGGCCCTTGGCCATTTTTGTTGGCTAGCACCTTGCTTGGGCTGCTATAAGAAAACTCAGATGCCCAGTGGCCATGGGGAACAAGGGCATTTTTGATTGGTTGACTTTAAAGGGGAACCCTTCCCCGTGGCCATGGGGAACAAGGGCATTTTTGGTTGGTTGACTTTAAAGGGGAACCCTTCCCCTAAAAAAGGAAAAAGGGGCACCACTGGGCAACTGGGAAAAGGAGAGCAAACGCTCTCCAGCCCCGGCGAGGCCGCCCCCCCCTTACACCTGGCTGCAGCCTTGCTGCCACGGAGGCCGGCGGCTTGCCGAGCTCCTGCGACCGCAGAATCTTTGAGACTCTCGCAACCTGTTCGGTTTGCGGCGAGGTGACACTCTTGGCCATCTGGGGCACGCAGAGAATCATGAGTCCAAAGTCTGTTTCACATGTAGCCTGCCCTACAGTAACATCTCACCATATCGGAAGTTGTGGGAGTCGTCCATCCCAAGGGGACCATGGACTATTGGAGGTGCTGTTCCACCAAAAGCAGTATGCTTGATCCCGGCAATTTTCCAACAAGACCAAACGCGACCGGACGAAGTACCAATCTAACAGCTTCGAAACACACAAAGAACGCATGGGCTCAAACACATCAATGCTTGTCTAAGATAAATTCATATTGCAGTTCGAGAAACATAAGTATAATTATAGAAAAGGTGTCTTGTTCTTAAGAAGATTGTACAGAAGATTGACTTCATAGGTTACGTATATTCGTGCAATCCATATTCTCAATGCTGGTAGGGTCCGGCAGAGCTGGGGGGCAGAAGTTTCAAAACAGTGAACAACTATAGTTTGGAGAACGGCTTGCCTCTCTCTCTCTCTCTCTATAGATATATAGCTCTCTCTCTCCCCCTCTCTCTCTTTGTCTTGCGTGCAGTTTTCTGCTGCTTCCCTTTTCCTTGTCTCTTTTCTCCTTTGTCGCACGCTTGTCCAAAGCTTTCATCCAAGTGCGTGAAAGCAAAACAACTCTCTATTTTCTAATCTCTTTATCTTCCTGTCTAGTCTATCTAGCTATCCAGCTCTTTCTTGTTTATCTATCTATCTATGTATCGATCTGCCTATCCATCTACTTATCTACCTCCGTATCTATCTCTCATATTTCTCTCTCTCTATCCCTACCTAGCTATCGGTTTACTTATCTATCTGTCTAGCTATCTATCTCATCTATCTATTTCTCTCTCTCTCTCTCTCTCCCTCTACCTCTCTCGCGAAAGTAGTGCGCTACAACGAGCTCTGCGATTGACCTTTCGAAAGCGCTGCGCCACGAAATCTGCACTCAGCTTTGGCTTTTCGAAAGTGCTTGCCTGTCGCCTGCCAAAAACTCTGCTGCAGCCTTGCGAAAGTGCTGTCCCTTTGTCTACCTATTTGCTTGTTGCTTTTGACTATCTCTCTACATCCATTTAGCTATCTATCTCCCTCTCTCTCTTGCAAAAAAACGTGCGCCCACCACGATCTCTGTGTTTGCCCTTTCGACATCGCTGCGCCTGCCACGAAATCTGCACTCGACCTTGCGAAAGTGTACTTGGCCTTGCGTTGTGGAAGCGCTGCGATGCCAAGAAGTCTGTAGAAAGCCCTGCGCCGCCACGCAATCTGCGAAAGTGCTGCGCCTGCCCCGCAATTCAATCCCTGCGAAACCTTCGGACGGCCGTGCCAATGGGCCCGTCTCCAGGACCGTTCCGAGACAGGCGTCGCCACCTCTGGCTCGCGCACTGTCCGAGGAGCCCAATTCACGCACAGGGCCAATGTTTTCTGCTTCTTGCTGTTCGCCAGCTCTCGTGCTTTCGTCATGTTGCTAGCTATTTCGCGCACGTCACACATCTTAGAGCTATCTATCTTTCAAGCTTGCTATTTGTCAAAGCTATCTATTTGTCACGCAAGCCGTAAAGTTATCTGTCATGGCTATGTGTCAAAGCAGCTAGCTCAATTGATTCCAGTACTACGGAAGTTTCTTGAAAACTCACCTTTGACTAACGTCGAAGCAGAATACACACATCATACCATCCTGTAAACGAGAATTATATTATAGCATAAACTAGCTTACGCAGTATACATTGTAATATAACTTCATAGTCTCTGCTTCTTACTGCCTGTTTGCCACGATCTGTCACACACAAATGAAGCTATCTGCCCGCAGACGGCCCAATGTGGAGCTCAAGATTCAAAAAAATCGCCGGGCATCGCCCTTTGCTCGCGAACCAAGTGACCTATAGAACGTTGAAACTGTACGCCTCCGGCGGAATGGCCTCGAGCAGCTCCACTGAAACTTCAGTTGAGCCACTGTTAGCGGCAGCAAAGTCAGCCCAGCCCCAACCAAACCCTCCATTGAAGGTTTTGCTCTCTGTTTTCACCACACCCTCAAGGGTTGCCTTGAACCTGATCTGCCAGCCTTCAGGCGCATACAGGAACATTGACATGTTGCCATCTGAAGCGTTTGCATCCCCCCGCGGATACAGGCTCAGATACAAATCTGGCACGCCCATCAATGTGAACTTCTCACTCTTGATTTCATCACCCTTTTTGAACGTCTGGCCTTCCACCTGCACAGCAAAGTTCCACATGAATGCGGGCGGCTTCTTCGCCGTCCCATCCGCTGCAGAAGCGCTGCTTGCAGGCTGCGTCTTTGCCTGTTCGGCCTTCGCATCGGCTCTGGCCCGGGCCTTTTCCACAACGGTCTGCTTGCCTTTTTGAACAGGCAAAGCTGCCGTCTTCAAACCCATCATCTGCTCCTGCCGCACATGCCATGGAAGCCAAAGCTGGAACAAAAGCAATCACTGCATGTTTCTTCGACAAAGCTGTTCCGACAAAAGACGTGGAACATGCAGAACCACCATTTTCCCTTGCCTTGAAGTCCCGCAAGACGTTGATCTTCGCCTTGAGATCCTCCTGGCGATGCACGATGGTCCCGTCCCTTGGGAAGAGCTCATGCAGGTTGGTTCCGGCCAGCTGGTCTCGCCACGTCTCCTCCAGCTCCGCCAGCTGCTCCATGGTGAACTTCACCAACTTGGCCGACTCGACAAAGCCTTCGATCATGAAGCCGGTAAATCGACGCGCAAAGACGCACAAATCTCGAGAGCTGCCAGTTTCTGCGGCTCCTGGGCTTGCTCCAAGCGCACGAACTCCTCCAGCTCGCTCTCCTCTTCTCCGTTCTGCCCCTGCCCTCCCAAGAGAGCCTGGGCAAAAATTTCTTGACTCCATCCGCAGCTTCCTGAAACCAAGACTTGCGAAACTGCGTCAGCTTCACCATGTACTGACCGTGTGTGGTGGAGGTCACTTGCTGAGCCTCCGACAACATCTCACAGACTTCTCGAGCTTTCGTCGTGAGTTGGTCAATGCACTCCTCAGCCTTTGCATCCAAAGAGTTGGCCAGGATGCCATTGATGTTGGCGTGCAACCCTATGACATGCGCCACCACCTGAGTCAAAAATCAAAACCGATCGGTACTAACATGGCTGTCCAAAACCAGAATCCAAAAAGCTGCTGCCCATTTATTACGCCTTACGAACCTTCATCTACCCGGGGCTTGATTGTGGCTCACCTTGCGAAGATGCTCACCAACGTCTCCAACCAGCCCATTCACGCTGTCTTTCAAAAGCCCTTCTTCGATGAAGGTTTGCTTGATCAGGTTGATAAAGACATGGGGGCCGACCAGGTTCTCCACCGTGTACCCAGTCACAAAGGTTTGTACTGTGTCATCTACCTCATCGATCATATCCTGTCCCAACCAATCAGGATTGCGCTCCAGCAGCTCTTTCCGAAAGCTCTGAACCATCGAAGCAACGATCGGCGCAATTGTCAGTTCTCGGTCAGAGGTCTCTGCGCTCATGAACTCTGCACGGATTCTGCGCACCAAATCATTCCTGATTCGAGCAAGAATGCCATTGAACAACCGAAATTGATCAGCCTCCGTATCCGCTTGGGCTGGCAATTTGCGCAGCTCCTCCTGCAATTCGCCAGTCTTCTTGCGCACGGCATCCTTGATCTTTGGCAGACATTCGTCCACTCGCGCCTCTTGGATCTTTGCGACCCTTTCCATAAGATTCAAAGTGCCCCAATTCTTTTCGGGTAAGGTCTTCATGCGATCTTTCTTTGTAAAGATCGCCTTCTCCTTGTTCCAGAGATCTTCCCGACTCATGCCATCATCGATGTTCTTTTGAGAACGATTGACAACACAGTGGAATCCCAGCTCAAGAATCTCTCAACATCAACACCTGCAGCCAAAGAGAGCTAAGGAAAATGTTTTGCGCTTTAACGTTCGCACCCCCCCCCCCCATTCTACCCGGTCCTACCACGCACAAGCAAAAACTGCGCCTTCTCAACGATGTCAGAGGCTTCGGCGTTGGCCGCGTCATCGCACTTTGTAACCACACCCAAGGTGCGGATGCCTTGGGGATCATACTTCCGCGCCAGCTTCACAACCTGCAAGAAGGCCGGCTGAGATCACCGCTTCCGATCGAGTGGACTTGACCCAAAAAGTCCAAACATACTGGTTGCCACTAAAATGGTCCAGACCCCAAAAGATGGCTCAAGTCCATGAACTCGAGAAGTGAGTCAGGCTGTAGTTTAAGCTGCGGCGCTGCGTTTTGAGGCTAAGTCCGTGAACTCAGGGAGTGAGTTTCAGGCAGGTGACACACAAACCTCCTGAAGACAAACATCGCTGCAACGTCACACGTCCGCCAATGAGTATCTATCTGCCTGTGTCGGATTTGCTTAAGACCTTCAACACGCATCCTCCAAACGCCAGCGCGCGAATTCTGCCTGCCTCCGCATTTCCGAAGTCGGACATGGCCGGTATCACGCAAAGGATCACCATCTCTTCTGGCTTGATGTACTCTTCCACCAAGTTCACTGTGACCTTTCAAATAATTGCAACACTCGACCAAACTGGAAGTCGTGAAAGGAAGTCGGACCTCTATCTCGGACTGATCTGGAAAGAGTCACGACTTGCCAACAATCTGCAATGCAAACATTCACCTCAACATTGTTCTGCTCCGAAGCTTGACTTGTCCAGCCTCGTGGATGTTCTGCATCTGATCTGCGTTGTGGGTCACGCCAGGAAGGTCAATCAAACTAAGCTGAGGTCCCTCTCGGCGAACCACTCGGACATAGAGGGCCTGAAAGCACCGGAAAGGGCCAAAGAAATCGAACCTGGCAACGCAGGAATATGACGCCGTTGATGCGCAACACGTACAGCCAAAACAACCCTAAACAACGAGACGCTCCAGAGAGTTCGACTGCCACCAGCTTCGGTCCGACTGATTTTCACCACACTGCCTCAAGGGGGTGGGATCGTACCTGTTGGTCGATCAGCATTCTCTCTGGAGTCGATGTCGGTGTCTCTCACACACCACTGACCCAAAAGTAAAGTACAACGAAATAAAGGTAAGCAAATGCGAACGCATGCAAACCAAAATGTTGTACAGCAAGGTATCCAAAGGGGAGTGGACGTTCTCCCGTCCGCTCGATCAATGCTGACTTCAGGGACTGAGAGGTACTGGAGGCATGCAGTGAAAAAGGTGAGGGTGGGTGGGAATGAAAAAGATCTATTCACCAAAATGGCAAGCGGTGTGAATGCACACGATTCATGCAAGGGCACAGCACTTGAGATGCCAGTTCAAGTGCGGGTTCAAGCCCTTTCGCTTGCAGTTGCTACTTTTAACACAGGAGTTAACCGCAACAACGAGACGCTCCAGAGAGTTCGACGGTCCGACTGATTTTCACCACACTGCCTCAAGTGGGTGGGATCGTACCTGTTGGTCGATCAGCATTCTCTCTGGGGTCGATGTCAGTGTCTCTCAGACACCACTGACTCAAAAGTATCTGCGTGGCCGGTCTCGGCTCTCACGAAACATGGAAGTCCAGTCAGTTTCAGGTGCAATGGCACTGGTGGAACTTTTGGAGTTCCTTTACTCCGTCGAATCCGACGTTATGGGCGAACTCAATGTCGCCTATGACGCGGCACTTGCGTTTGTGCAACGCGTGCATCGGTGGCTGCAAGATTTGCCAGCCGTGGGTGTGAGCCAAGGACATGTCTTGGCGGCTAAAAGGGCCGGCAATGCTGGCATGTGTGGCTACACGCGCTATGTGCAATAGTAGTTGCTGACGGTTGTGCCAGGTCCAACGTGCTCCCAAGTAGGCAGTTCAAAGGTTGGTGTTTGCCTACTCCCCTGCGGATCGCGTGCTTGGCTGCTTCGTTATCACACAGCTGAAGGTATGTGTTGGTAAGCCAGGGCCGAAAGATGACCGGGGCTATAAGAGCAGCCCATGCTTCGAGGAAGTAGATGGCGTTGGTGCTGCTGACCTGTTGAAGCAGGTTCGGTGGCAGTGCACCCGATACGACTCTGGCTCGACACGCGTGGGGTGTGAAGAGCACTGCTGCCCAGCCGTTGTCAAAAGACTAGTTGGGGGGCAGGGTCATGTGGCCATCCGTTCGCCCTGTTTGCAAAGGGCGTCGGTGTAAATGATGGTGAGGGCACGTGCCGTGTCGCTGAGGGCGATGCTCCGGGGGGAGCTATGTTGCAGGACGTTGAATAGGATCAGAATGGCGGCTCAAGCCGGTTTCTCGATCTGATCGGATGTGCTGTGAGCTTTGTGGTACAGGGCCGCTTTGTCGGGATCGACCGACTCGGCCAAACAGATGGCCGGAGACAAAATTGCACTTGCCCGCCGTGTGTCTGGCGGCGTCGCCATTGGGACAGGGTCTGCATCACGCGTCAGACTCGGTCCGGACAGGGCCTGAGTGTGGCGCGGGTGTCCGATGAAGACTCCCTGTATTTTACGTGAAGGTGCCGGGGCCACTGAAAGATGCGAAGGAGCTCTGTGAAATCTGTGTAGGCTGTATGGCACCATGGTCATCCACATAGTGGAGAGCAAGATGGTCAACACACGCGCGAGTGCGCTTAAGGCGTAGCGGAGGTTGTAGCCCCACGCGCTGGCTGCAGAGTCTGGCGTGAAAAGGAGCACGTATGCCACCTCTGGTTGTGGTTGACGGTAAGCGCCATCGTCCCACACGTGTAGCTGGTGTTGAGAGTCGGGGTATTGGCGTGCGCACTGGATGGTCGTGCGTGGAGCAGGTCTGGTTGCGGCCGCTCCGGCGCCAGTCTTCACCCCGTCGGATCTTGGGCTTCCCATCGGAGCCTGTCTGGTGCATGCTGAATGCAATGGCCACGATGGGGTTCGGGCACGGTAGCGGAAGGAGCGTGTCGGTGTGTGGGAAGGTGCGCAAGGAGACCGTCTTGGTTTGCCAATGTACTGGTGCGACAAACGGTCCTGCCATCCGTCCCGGTTCGGCTTCTCCCGCAATCTCTGTGGCCATGAGTGTCCAATGGTCATCAACTTTATGTTGTTTGAGCATACGTGGTTGAAAGAGCGTAGTTCGCTCAGGTTGCAGGGGGGCAGAAATTTGTGGTCCTGGCATATGCGCCGGTCGCAGTGGGCCAAGTAGGTCAAAGCCGTTGGACATTTCGTCGTGTAGTGACTGGGTCTGCGGGTATTCCACCATTCGGAGGAGGTGTGTCATCAGTGGGACTTGTGTGATCATTTTCGGTTGTTTGTATGCCCGTTGGTCATGTAGTGGAAGTGTCAAGAGTTGTGTCTCGTCCGACATGGCGTCCCGAAGGTCCTCAATGTCCTGCAGAACGTGGTGCGGCATGGACTGCTGCATGTCGATGGCCCACTTGACTGTCGGGTCGCAGTCTTGGGATTGTTGGATGGAGAGGGCATGTTGCTGGACCCATTCGAGGTGGTCTCGCCAGTCGTTCTGCGGCATGTGTACAATGTCGCTGTGCCGCGGCGGTGCTTTTTTATAGTTGGGGGTTGCGCAGCCACAGGTCGACCACGGTGCCGAGGGCGCCTTTACGGACGTGTCGTATAGGTGGTT
Organism: Effrenium voratum; assembly: GCA_963377175.1. Taxonomy (NCBI): domain Eukaryota; class Dinophyceae; order Suessiales; family Symbiodiniaceae; genus Effrenium; species Effrenium voratum. The sequence goes on from CAUJNA010000839.1 coordinate 55,497, forward strand.
GTATTCCAAAGGCTGGTTGTAGTAGTCCCAAGACGACGCGATCGGCTGATCGTGGGTCGTGGGTCTCTGCTGGATGGGGCGTAGGTCTCGGCCTCGAGAAGTTGCAGCGCGTTGGCTCTCGATGTAGGAGCCCCCGCAGCGATTGCCCGATGTAGGGACCCGTGTCGCGTTGTCCGGTATGGTTGTATGTCGTGTCGGGCCGGGGGTATGTAGTCCAATGCCGGTTGTTCGGTGCGGAGCATGCGGGTCAACGTTTACCGGACAGAGGAGTGGTGTGGTGGTGGGTTCCACTCGCCGTACTGATGGTCTCGGAGGATCTCGTAGGTCTCCTGTCGCGATACAAATCGCCATTCATGTGCGGCGGTATCGTAGTGGACGCCGACTCCAGCATTCGGTCTTGAGTGGTGCACGAAGCGAAGCCAAGCAAGAAGGCCGCCGTGCGTCGTGGAGTGGTTGCAGGAGGGTGGTGGCCGCGTTGTCGAAGGTGCCGGTTGCATATGTTGTCCCGGAGAGCGTGCGACCCTTACAGCTGGAGCTCGTGCGTGCATACCCGGTTGCCCGGGAGGATGTTGCCCGCGCTAACGGCCTCGGGCAAGGTGGTGAGGTAGGCCTGGAGGGCATGGTACAAGCACGTCAGGCGCAACCTCGATCATCTCCATGAGCTGGTAATGCTGCAAGACGTCGATGAAGCACGAGGGTGCAGTCATGGCGGAAGGTCCCGGGCGGTCAGGTCTTGGAAAAATGAAAAAGATCTATTCACCAAGATGGCAAGCGGTGTGAATGCACACGACTCACGCAAGGGCACAGCACTTGACATTCCAAATCAAGTGCGGGTTCAAGCCCTTTCGCTTGCAGTTGTTACTTTTAGCACACGAGTTAACCGCAACGAAATGCGTGTGCTTCTTGTTGAAAGACCCCTAAAACGGTTGTTGTCCTTCTGGACTAGCCCCAAAAAAACGGAACCATCAAACAAAGACACATCAAGAATCCACACACCATGGATCTACCGTTTCACGTCCGCAGGCCTGACTTGAGATGAACTCGTTGCCAGTTGCATGCTTGTCGGTAAGCCCCTTGATGTGGCTTTCGACATCAGATACGGAGCATTTACTTGCCTTGGGTGGACAACACGAGTTTCTTGCCACTAGGCCTTTCATGCACTCAACCGCCACAGCAAAAAAACACTATCCATTCAAGAGCTACATGGATGCTTCAAAGAAGATGTCCAGAAGCACGTTTTGTTGAACCATGCCGACTACAACACCCACTAAACACAAAGCAGTGCCAGTGCAATCGAAGCAGCGTCTGCAAAACTGGGGTCCATGGATACTTCCGCAGAGGAATCTTTCAGGGTCGGGTCCGTCAGCAAGGTGAGGACACATGGCATTCTTGTACATGTGTTCTGCGCCCTTGGGAACTGAATGCCGGAGATATTTTCCAGCAAAGATGACTTGCCAGCAGACTGCTCTCCAACCACCACCACTCCGGGAAGCGGGATGGCGACGGATTGGCACACATGGCGGACGCGTTCGAACAAGCCCAACTTCTTCGAAACGTCCGCCATGGCCTCCTTCAATGAATGCTCGGCAAGCTGGCCGCCACGCTCCATCTCGGCAAGGGTCGGAACCTGAACATCTGCCATGACATCAAAACGCGAACATGTTCCTCGATGTCCAAACTGAGCGGCAAGGACCGTTTCGCCTGCTCAACAAATTGAACAGTATCAAACAAGACAGGGGTCGCCGGATTTCCCCTTCAACAGATGCAGTTCACTACAAACTTGCCACTTTTGGAGGTCCAAAATAGCTGAGAATGGAGGGACCCCTCTTCGATCTCAACCTTAATGCTCACAATTTCAGCCAAAGGCACGTGCACTGTGGACAGTCAGATCTTGAACTTGACCCAAACGGCTGCTGGCACCGGGGGAGCTTTGGACAAGCTTGCAGGACCGCACATGCCGCCCTAGAATTCAAGTTGCCCCCGTTCCTTGCCAAGGACCCAATTTGGATGATGGACTTCCTTGGGTAAACAATGGTGGTCGTATTCTCGGCGAATGCGGGAGTCCTGAGGAACATCTTCCTCCTCCGTCTCATCCTCGTCGTCCTTGGGCAGGAAGGGTTTTGTCTCATTAGCACGCCACCGAAGAATCTTCCCCCCTCCGATTTCCTTTTTAAAAACAGGACAAAAGTCGGTGGCTCAGCCCAGAATTCATGCGGCTTTATCCACCCCAGCTAAGGCTATGTCCTTTGCGGCAGTTCTGTGGGGAACAAACAACAAGCGCGACCACCAGCCACCAGCCCCGGTGTCTCATCACTTCTTCCGCTAGCCTGGTGGTAATTCCGCATCTCCTCGGCGATGCTCATCCCCACCTCCCTGCTGTCCACGCCCTTGAAGAAGGACTCCTGGGGCGGACTCTCTCACACAAAGTTGGGTGAGGGGTGAGCGGGGGGGGCCTGTCAGCTGGCCTTGAAGAGACCCAACGGCAACTGGCGGATCCCCACTTTTTTGAGGCAAACCCACATTTTGTCGCCCCAACCCTTCAGAATCTGAATTCACCACAGAGCTTGCAGCACCTACAGGGGCAGCTGCGGGCTCTGGGCTGCGACACCATAGGGAGGCGCTCCTTGGCGTCACTGGAGGCTTGGGGCGCAAGCATCAGAGGCTCATCGCTGGAGGTGTCCTGCCGGGGGCAGGCACCCTGGGACCCCTGCGGTGTGCAATGGGTGTCACATTTACCCCTACAAGAAGGGGCGAAACCCAACCAATCCCAAACCAATTCATGGTTGCCTTGGTTCAATATGGGAAAAACACAAGGCTCTTGACTTGAAACTGGCTGACAAATTGTGAAACCAACCAAACTCAAACAGTCTCCTTTGGCTTTCGCATAGCCCGCCTGGTTTGAAGCGACCTGCGATCCCCAACGCTGATTGACACAGCCTGCTTGACCACAACCGACCCTCATCAGCGCGCCGCAAGAGAAGGCCAAAAGTGAAGAAGCACTGCTTGCGCGCGCTTCAAAGACCCATGTCCAGACTCAGCCCCCAATGCAACCAAGACCAGCCGCCAGCCTTAAAGGCCAGCTCCCGCCAGCCCCGCGCCCACCTTCCATCACCCCAGCCCCCGACCCAAGCTCAACCCCCACCCTCCCCCGATTCCAGGGGCGTTTTTAATCCAACGCGTCCATGACTGAGAACATCTACTACTCCACATGCCCATGAAGGCAAACACCTCGTCTGGAAAATATACCCTTCTCGTTTAGTCAGAGGGTTAGCATCCCCTGGCAAGTGCGCGGGCTCTGTTTCCAAGACATGGAACGCACGTGCTTCTCACTGTCAAAGCCACACCCCAAGTGGTAGGTTAAAGGGAAGCAACCTGAGCCCGCGACTTTCACAACCTCCACAAAACTGCAAAACATTCAATTGGCGTCCTCCTGTGCTTTTGCTTAAACAATTCGTTGGCCACCAAAAAAAAACTCTTTTACCCCCCCCCCTTTTTGGCGTCCTTCCTGTGTTGTTAAAACAAAAAAATCCCTGTGTTACCCCTCTCCCTTTGGTGTCCTTCTGCGTTTTTCTTGATTTATTTTGGCCACCGAGCACCCAGGCGTCCTTGCTCTGAATCTTCGTGGGCAAGCTCGGGGCCCGCGACGGCGCAAGGCGGGCAGCCGTGGGACGGGAGGAGCTCCGAGGACGAGTCGGGGCGCTCGAGCGACGCAGCCTGCGCTGCGACGGCTGCGGCCGCGTCGGCGGCGTCGGGCGGGTGTCCCTATATTTCCCTAAGCCAAGCCCCCCTCAAAAATTGACATACCCTTTTGGCGTTCTCTCTCTCTCTTTCTTTCTTTCTTTCTTTCTTTCTTTCTTTCTTTCTTTTCTTTCTTTCTTTCTTGAGCTTCCCAACGCGGCACTCAACTCTCTCCCTCTCTCTCTCTTGCTCTGCAGCACCGCCCCTGTCGGGCAGCCTCCCCTAAGCTTGTTTTTTTGTTGGGTCATTTGCGGGGGTGATTCATACGGAGGCAACCCGTTGCCAAAGAGAGAGAGAGAGAGAGAGAGAGAGAGAGAGAGAGAGAGAAAAGCCTGATCCCTTTGAGGGCAACCCCCCCATTTCATCTGCAAGGCGTTTTAATCCGAGGCCGACACCAGCCGGCAAAGCAGAAGGAAATCGGGAACGAACCGTTTCGGACGGTCATTTGGTGGAGAAAACTGAATCCTCACGTTTTCCCGCGGGCCATTTCGAGGTTCTACTTAGGCTCTCGGTCATGGCCCCTCGGTTCCCCAAGAACTCTCACGCCCCTCCCCGATTTCCGAGCTTGGGATCCCGAAAAAAAAATGGAGGACCTTCCTCCCTTTCTTGGCCAGCTACACTGGGCTTGTTGCGCGTTTGTACCGAGCTAGCCGATTTGAGTTGTCTTTTATTTGTGGAAAAAGAAATTGTCTTTACCCCTAAGGAACCCAAAGAAGATCCATTTTACCCGCACGCTAGGGTACTCGGTATGAAACTAGTCAGAAAACATGAATTTCTATGTACCCTGGGCCGCAACCAGGCTCCTATGTCATTACTCCCTCCAAAAACCTCCTTTAGGGGACCCACCAAAATTGCAAAACGGTGTTCCGGTTGGTTTCCCAATAAGGGGCAACTCACGAAAAGATACCGCCAATTGAATCACAATCAAAACCTGGTGGTTAGAGTCTACCCGAATCCAGGGAAGGAATTCATGAGGCAGCCGCGCCGATTTCTGGCTGGGACAGCCTCTAACCTTCTTCGTTTCGCAAGGACCGCCTCAAAAAAGCACACAAGTTGTAGTTGCCCTTTTCCAGGAGTCACTGGACAAATCCAACAGTTGATCAACTTGTTAACGTGTCGCATAGGCAGGGGTCTAGTCAACTTGGTCTCGCGACCATCTCAAATAAGAGAAGTGGAAAACCCCTCATACCCCCATACCCCCATACCCCCCACTTAACCAGACAAAGAGAAAAAAAGAAGAAAAAGAAACTCGTCCTCTCCCCTTTTGTCTCCCGGGTGGCATCCACAAACCGCCGGCATCGGCGTCGACGTCTCGGCGCTCCACCGCGCCGCCTTCGCCTCGCCAGCTCCGCTTCGTAGGCCTCCCCCAGGCGCCGGTGGAGCTCCCAGAAGCTCTGGCGAGCGAACGAGCGACGCAGCCACCGGCTGGGTGGGGGTCGCTGCGCAGGATCTTGGGCCGGCAGACATGGGTGAGCGGGGGTGGGAGGCGGGATGGGGGGGGGGCTGGAAGGGGAATTTTCGGGCTCCTTCCACTTGTCAGGTACCGTTTTTGAAAGGGTCTTCGGTTTTTCTTCGGGCTCGTTTGGGCTTTCGTCGGGTACTTTTGTTTAAGAGGGTATTTTGTCGGGCGCGTTTGCGCTCCTTCCATTCGTCGGGTGCTTTTTGTTTAAGGTGGGTGGCTACGTAAAATGGGCAAATGGGGAGAAGGCTTGTAGGGGATGTGGGAATGGACCGCTTTGGGGAGTCCTGAACATAGGAAAAAACCATATGGATGGTTTGGAAGGGTTACTCCGACATCCCTGCTGAGCACCAGCAAGAAATAGGAAGATGGGGGGTGGGTCTGTCCTTTTTTGGAGTTGGGAAACCAAGAATAAAATTATTAACTATGTTTTGTTGTTTGTTTTTCTTGGTGTGTATTTTGTTTTGAGGGGGGAGCTAAATACATAAATATACAATATCTATATCTATATATATATATACAGATGTTTATATATATATATATATATGTGTGTGTGTGTGTGTTGGTGTGTGTTCAAAAGAATTTGTTGCTTTGTTCTCGGTTGGTTGCTGTTTGGGTGCTTGTCGCACCTATTCTGCTAGCAGTGTTTGCCCGGGCTTCATTTGTTTGATTCGCTAAGTGCTTGATGTCGCTTGCTTGTTGCCTTTGGCCTGTTCAAGCTTCAAGGGCATCCTTTTGCGTGCCGTGTCTCTGCTTGCTTTGAGCTTTGTCTTTCGTTTTTTCTCCTCAGGGGTTCAAATTGAACTGGCCTCGGAGCAGCTCTAGTGAAAGGTCCGTTCCTGATGGTTTGAAACTATAAAATCAACAAGGGAAGAAACGAAGAAAAAAAGACTGAGCAAAGGGAAGGATACATCCATCCACCTTAAGGCAATCCTTTGATTCAGCTGGTATGTGTTTTTTTCCCTTTAACTGGCACACATGTGTGCGTTTCATTTGGACCCTGATGGAAATCATGGTTTTCAAGTGGTTCTTTCTGCCCCTGTGTTTGGCCTTTTTGGGTTTCTGCGCGTTAGGTAACAGGTGATGGGCAACTTTAGCGGCTCAGGATTGGTGAATTGGGCCTTGTTATGCTTCTTGAGCCTCGAAATCTATAGACACATTGCCGTCACCAGCCACCGGACACAGGCCATCACAATAATAAGTCCATCATCGCTGAGGTTCCTCTACCCCAACTCTCCTTTTCCCACACCTCTCCCTCCAGCTTCTGCGGGTCCAGCGTTTTGGGCTCCCCCGAGGGCAGCGGCGGTGCCGGCGCATGCGTCGACATGAGGCAAGATCCGCAGGGCACTCTCGGCCGAACGGCCGTTTAGTGGCAAGCGCCGGTGAGCCGTTACAAACGAGTCGTTTGTTTGGTTGTTTTGAGCAAAAACCCCCAAAAAGTCCCCAAACACAATCCGTGCCATGTCCGGCCACGCGCTGTAGGCCGAGATCTCTCGCCTGGTGCATGACTTGCCTAGCGTCTTTCAAATCGGTGCCTGCAGCGGGCGAGCGATGCGCGTCCCAGCGCATGCCTCCCATGGGCTACTGTCCAGCTCAGTCAACAGCACTTGAGGGACGTCGGTCTCAAGTCCTTTCTGAGGTTTCGAAGGGAAACCAGGAAGAAACCACCCGTGCGAGGTTTGCACCGAACCCACTTCCCTTGCCTACACTCGTGAAGCTCCAGGAAGCTCCAGCGCGCACCTTGTCTAGCGACTGGCCGACTAGCCATCAGTCCTGCACTATTTGCAGTTGGTGAAACGCCTCCGGTTCTCGCAGTCACGCACCAAATGAGAGGCCTGCGCCAGCTGCAGTTTTGCCCCAGGAGCAAGCAGCGAACAAGAACTTAAGCACTGATGTGGTCGGGCGTTTTGAGGGCAACAAAAGATTTCATACGGAAAATAGCTGCAAAGGCATGGAAGAACATCGCGCTGTAGGCAGCCCTAAGCCAACCCTAAACCAGCCCCTGCCTTGATTTTGTCTCAAGGCGTCCGTTTCAACGTGAGCCAAAAACTTCGACGCATACCGCCCGGGAGAGAGAGAGAGAGAGAGAGAGAGAGAGATATAGAAAAACAAAGAAGAAAAAAAGAATGAAAAGAAAAAAACGACTCTCCGATCCGAGCCTCAAGCATCGCTGGGTGGCAGCGCCTAGCGATCGATCGCAGTGGCCTCCCCTTCTGGAGGCCAACATGGACACGTCTCCAAATGGAAATCGGAACCTCGAAAAATGCCAACGGTCATAGGTGTCCTTTTAGGGGAAATAGATGGGCTTCCCTGGTAGATGAAACCACCAGGTAAGCCAGGAATCGCCCGGCCTATTTTTCTAGCAAAAAAAACAAAAAGGACACCTATGACACCGATTCTTGGGCTTCCCTTCCAAAAACAGCCCCAAGATGGGTAACAGGTAACCTCAAAAAGGGAACCACAGCCACATGGTTCCGTAAACAGAGGGCTTCTCCAAGTTTTCCAGTTCCGTGGACCGTTCCCGCCCCCATGGCATGGCTTTTTGAGGCGAGCGGGGCGGTCGGCGGTGCCTGTCAGGTACCTTGTTGATGACCTCCTCCAAAAAACTGTGCAAGAAGATTGATGTGAAAGTACAATATAGTTTGGAATAGTTAAACCATTCATTGATGTGAAAGTAAAAACTTTGCAAAGAAGAGTAGTTCGACCAAAGCTTTGGAGATATTATGTTTCCTTGAAACCTGCCCAGCTTCCCTTAGACAATCCTTCTGGCTTCCAAAAAGAAAATCCACCCATCAAAAAGGTGTGCCCTCTTGAGGTCCCATGAGTCAAACCCAGGCGCCTTGCTCCCCACAATGGGCGATTCCTTTCGATGTCCCAAAAGCCGACCCCAAAACAGAGGATTGCTGGATCCTCATCTATAGTTGATATTCACTGGTGGCTGCATTGAAGCTGCACTTCCTGAGGTCCGAAAACAAAATCAAGCTGAGGGATCCCTGAGAACAAGGTTGCCCGAAACGACACACTCACTGGGTGTCGCTTAGGACGGGGCCCTTTTGGATTGCCTTGATGGGAGGCCCAGGAAAAACCGCTTACTCACTTGCCCAAAGGACCCAGAAATAAAAGGTTAACCTTTTGGGGTCATGACTAAAAATGGGTACCAAAACTGGAAAACCCAAAGGTTAAAAGGTCGGCTTTGGGCAACTGAGCTTATCTTTCGAGGCTTCACCAAAAAAAACCACCCGCAACGGCATGGGGCGAGCGGGCGAGCCTTGTGGCCGTCGCTCTTGGAGCTGATGGCCACCGCGTTGTAGGCCTTGTTGCTGAAGTCCTGCGCAAGGAAGGCAAGTTGGCAAGCAAAGGGGGTCATGCCAAATCCGGATTTGGACCTCAGAACAACGGGTTTCTTGGTGGTTTTCCTTAAACCCTGCCCCAAAAAGCGTACACTCAAAACAAAACCAACAAAAAATTAATTGGCCACGGAGCCTTCTTGTGGGTTGACCAGCTTGGGTTCCATAACTTTAAGAGGATGTTGCCACTTCAAGAGGATTTAACCATGTCTAAGTTTCTTTCGCGCCTTGTCTGGCTGATGCCGGTTTTTTTCTTCCGAACGCAGAGGGCATTCAAAAAAAAATGGGGCGGAAGTGAGAAACATTGCCTTGCATCTGCTCACCTCTCACACGGACAATCTTTCCACCCGTTGTACGGTAGCAACAAACTGTCCTTCTGAAAGCCCGCCACACCCACCAAAAAAAAAAAAAAAGATCCAACAACGGCGAAGCGATACCAAACAAAACCCAGGGCTGAGCTTTTGGCGCCCGCCCCTCATGAGGTTTAGGTCGGGATCCACGGACCCAACAAAAAAAAGGCCCCACCCTCCCCACAAATAATCGGCCTCCCTGGATTCTGGATTGGCTTGGAGGTGGTCGGTGGGTTTCCCAGAATACGTTTGAACAGAAGCAGTTCAAATCCAAATCCAAACCGCCAATTACAACCACCAAGTTGGTTTCCTGATAGGACGGCCGGTCCAGTTCCACGATATGGAGCTTGGAATTACAGATTTCAGTGCTACTCGGCGCAACAGACGCAGTAGCGCAGTTTAGCTTGCAAAGCAAACGGCCTGAAAACCAAAGCCGCAACCACTTATCCTAAGGATGTTAAAACGAAGATTTGTTGAAAATTGACTCGCTCAACGGCACCTCTTCGCCGGAAACCTGGCCAAACACCCGCGTGTTGAACGCCCAAGAAACGGGTCCTGTAACCGCTGGGTGAAGTCCGGTCTCGAGGCATCGGCATCCCCTGGAAAGCGCACCAGAGGGAAAAAGCTGCAAGCCGAACGGTCATAAATGAGTACCCAAAATAGAACCCTGGTAAATGGAACCAAGGACTAAATCTGCGGTTATTTGGTGGTTTGACGTTGGCCCATACCCATGTGAGAAGTGTCCTTTTGGCTTCCCTTTCCACCACAACAAGGGTCAACTACCCAAACAGGGGGAACCCCTAAAATGGAGGCTTCGCTTGGGCTTCCCGTAAGGGTACCCTCAATAAACACACAACCTGAAGCGCACCAAGCTTCGAAATCTGGAAGCCACAGTGGCGATCGTGTTCCTTTAAGACCAGGCACACAAGACCGCGCCCAACAGGGCCTCGGGTTGACACATGCCCGTGACCATCCTAGGATTCCCACAACTAAGGCCTTACTAAGCCCTTTTTAAGTGGTGGCGATTTCTTCGCGCCGCCCTGGTTCCCTAGGTCAGGGGCAATGTGATAAAATACCCCTGACCCGCAGAAGAGTCATGGAAAGGCCTCCTTCTGCTGTCTCTCTTTTTGTATGGAACCTCCTCTTGGTTGATTCTCATGGGAACGCAGGAAAGCAACAGGAACCCAGCCATTTAAGATCCTTACCGTAAGGGCGAGGTGGGGGGTTCCCAATTCCAGTTGTCTAGTCTTCCCCTTACAAAGGAAATGGAACCATAAATGGAAGGGGGTCACCCCCCTCCCCCGATTCCATATTTAAAGGGGTGGGGATCATTTGGGGGGTCCCATGGGCCAGCTTTCGCGACATCGCCTAGCGCTGCATCCGAGAGCTTCTCGTTGATGTGCAGCTTCATGAGATCCTGCGTGCGCATTTGTCGGGGGCCCGCTGGGTTTGGGGCAGCTGACATGGCTCCTTGGGGGTCTCTGTCCAGGACAAACAGGGTTTGGAATACACGAGATGGAAGCTCAGGAAAACACAACATCAAAGCCCCAAGAGAATCAATCGAGCCCAAAGCTGGTGGAGCAAGTTCCCCTAACGGGCAAAAACACTTCCTGCTTTCAGAGCTCCGTTTGACTCCATCCTTAAACTCAAAAAGACGCTACGCTTATTGTTCGGGACGCCCGCACGGGAACTCAGCGACCCAGCAGGTCCAGCGTCTCGGCCAGCATGCTGGCGAACTCCGCCGACATGTCGTTCATGCGCTCGTTGAGCTGCCTCGGAGCGTGGGGCCAAGCATTAGCTGCCTCCAAAGTTAGATTGCTGGTGCAGGGAGTGAGAAATGGAATGACCCCGCAAAACAAAAATGGCAAAACATGCTTTAGGTGTTCCTCTCTTTTTTTTTAGAATCCCCAAACGATTCATTCCCGACAAGCTGGGTCATTCCCTATTGAGCACCAGCAAGTTGAGATTGGATGAGAGGCGCAGCGCGTCCCATGTGACGACATTTCCCCTTTGGGTAAGCACCGGAAGGGGTTCCCCACTTGTAGGACGACCCCGCGCCAGCGTCGAGAAACGACAAAAGGAACCATCTGGGACCCGGAAAATCCAAGTACTGAGAAGGAAAATAGGTTGCTGTGGCATGTCCCTTTTTTGAGGGTACCCTTTTGAGGTTGATGTGAAGAGAAATCAGAGGGAAGCCGTCCATTTGGAGGTTCCCTCCAAGGAAGTCCAACATGGCACTGCGTGAGAAGCGCTCCGCCATTGAACCTTCATCACGGCTGGGCCTGTTTCACCAGGTGAGCTCGCAATAGATGTGGCATCCATGTCCGCCAGGAGAACCCCATGCAACCCCACGAATTTCGCCCGCGTCCATTTGAGGCAAGGCTCTTGATCTGCTGATCCTTGTTTTCGATGTCGGCGTCCTGTCAAGTTCTCAGGGAGAAAGCCACTGGATTGCCAATTGTCCCATTCTGCCAGTCGGAATGGAATTTCCATGGGTCACTCCTCCCTTCAGGGGTCTGTCAAACCCCCCTAAACCTGATGGACACGAATCCCGACCTTGTCGACAGGCTTCGGGACCCCGAACAAAAATCACGCCAACAAATCAAGTGAGTGGGGACTTACAAAGGACCCTTCAAAAGCTGCAGCTGGCTGGTGAATTCCAACTTTTGGAGTCCAAAAAACGGGAGACTGAAGGAGCCCTGATTTAACCGCAGACCGTACCTGACTTCGGAGCTCCGGCCTTGTCTTTGGTCAGCTCCTGCGATCAAGAACTCGGCATCTCCCGCAAGCCGCGGCCCACCCCATTGCTACAACATGCGAGAAGGTGTAGCAAGAGGGGCGCCCAAAATGGGTGGGAGCTCCCTCTTGCTTTCCCCTTAGAACACTTCTGCGCAAGGGTAATGTGACTTCGGATTAATCCGCAGGACCGTACTTACCTTTGCGGGTTCCTCTGAGTAGTAGGGTCCTCCAGATCAATCCGAAGATCACATTACCCTCAAAAAAACACAGCACCATGCTTAAAAGCCAATTGTTTAGATGGCCGCGTTTTGTGCTCCCTTGAGGTGTGCAAGGTTGACTCAATTTTTGCGGAGGCGCTGCTAACTAAGGAACGGGAGAACGACCAGCTGGTGCGGGCCGAAAGCTTAAACCACGTCGACCAGACCACCCAGCGCGGGAAAGCCTGCAGGCCCTCTCTCGCATCTTGAAAAATGATTCCCGGAGGGCCAAGCACCAGTGGGAAAAGCAGCTTGAGTGCTGTAGATCCCCCAGCAAAAAGTTTAACTTCTTGCTGGTTAAAAGGAAGCATGAAGGGAATCCAAAAGTTAAAGTCGAAAGATCTAACCCAATAGCGGTAGAGATTGTTGTGCCTCATTGCAAAGGGGTTGCCAAAAGAGGGTCAACCTTGCCATGGCCTTTGCGTTTTCCCAAGCGACACCTCAAAGGCTTACAGGAAGCCTTAAAAACCTCAAGAACGCCCGCAAGAGAAGTCGCAAGCTGGCAGGAGAAAAGCCTGTGAGCATATGGACTGTTCACAGAACACAGCGTTCCAGGAAAAATGCCACCGCCTGTTCATTGAAACACTCTTGGGCCAAACCTCTGAGACCCGAAAGGGAGGCCAACACAAAGAGAGGTGCATCAGGTTCACTGTCAAGCTCCTAACTTGTGCGCACATCGTAAAGCCAAACGCCCCACAAAGGAAAACCTGAAACTTGAAGCTATTCGCCCCCTGATCTTGACACATTCCCAATAACCTTGTCTTCCTTTGAGAGAAAACCCACCCAAAACGGGTGAGGTTTCTACCGGTTCCCTTTGGAACCGCCCCCCCCAAAAAATAAAGATAAAAAACTTCTACCGGTTCCCTTGAGAACCGCCACCCCTCCCCCCCCAAAAAAAAAGCACCTGTTCAAAACAAAGATATCGCCAGATCGCCGCCTCGCCCGTGTCTCGAAAAGCCCCGATCCTTCAGCTCGTGGTTGGTGATATCTAGCTCCTCTTTCTGCTCCGTCAGCTGGATCTCCTGCGAAAAGGTTCCGAGGAAAAACGCCGACCCCCGTCTTTTCTTGGGGAACCTTCCTTTTGGTTGGCGTTAAAGGGAAACTGAAAGGAACATCACCGTGTTAGGGGTGCCCTGACGTTGCGACAGACCGCGATGAAAAGACCAAAATAGACAGGCACCCGCCCCAACTCGGCTCACGGCTTTCTTTTCAGAAAATGGCCCCAAACACCAGTTTCTGAATTGTGTGTGTGTGTGCGAGTGTTCTTGTTTGAAACGTACGGGCGCAAAGCATGCGGACCAACCGCCGAGCAAACATGCTCTGTCCTCAAGCTGTGACAGTGTGAGAAGCTTTCCAAATCCTTGAAAGCCTCTTGAACAACAAAAAAACAAAAAACAAAAAACACTTGGAAGCCTCTAGAACAAGAACAACCACAAAAAAAAAGAACAGTGAAGAAACCCGCTCCAGGGAGTTGATTTTGTAGATCAACTCCTCCTGCAACGCCTGGCGCCGCGCAAAGAAATGCTTAGCGACCATCGCGGCCAGTCCGGACAAACGCCTCGGGCTCAGAATGGGGGAACCCCCAAAACACACGAAGTTGCCCTCGGTTTTCCTTAAACACAGCCGAGAAAAAGGTGAACAGCCACTTGTCTTGACAAGTGCCCAAGCACAGCGCCCACAGCAGCAGATAAGAAACTCAAAAGTCAAAGGGTGATTTCTGTCTCAATGCATGAATGTATGCACTTACGATCATTCACCAAGCTGCGGATTTTCATCCCGATCGGTGAGCTCCCCAACAAAAAGAATGCCTGTTGCACTCATGTGAGAGCAATGCCGCCTTGTACTGACGCGCCATGTCCGCTGTTACGGCATAGGTCGTATTCTGCTCCTGCCACAGAAACGGACCGCATGGATTTGGGCAAAAGTGCAGGCTTGCACTTTTATGCAATGGCAAGACTTTCTCAGCTCCTGCTTGAAGTCATCCTCCATCCTTGGCGGTCCATTGACACAGGGGTTTCTCTTACCCCCAAGTTGAGAAATCATGTCGGCTTCCATCGTGGAATCCGAAGCATGTCCATAGAGCCATCGGCCCATCGCAGCCATTCGGGAAACAAAGCCCACATGTGCGCATCTCGTTTAAAACATGCCTCGTACTTCTCACGCCTTGCGTCTGGCACGCCCTCAGAGCCAAAAAATAGTCGTGCAACAAGCCACAAAGAAAGGCACGCGGAGCAAGAAACTGGTCATAGGTTGGATTGGCGAAGCAGAACATGGGCGGGCGAGTGCCCCAGCATGGCACCATGTAGCAAGGCATTTTAAGACAAACAGCGCGGACGTCATGCGCAGGAGGGGGCACACTATCGCACATAGGTCGTTGGCCGTGTATGCTCATCATGCGCAAGCTGGCGTCGCCGGACGCGTGTAGTATGTTTAATGTAGTCAGGAGAAAAGACCCGGGTCATACTCACCACGAGATCGTGTCTGGGCTGTCTTCAGATCCCCTGCTAAAAGTTAACTTTTAGTGGGTTAAATGGAAATCCCCACCAAACACTAAAAGGCTTAAAAGCTGTCACCAACATCCCAAGTCATAGACATGGCCCAGCTGACGCCTCCGCCCAGTTCCACCCCCCCCTAAGGCTACGGCTGCTCCACCTCGGGTCGCCCAAGAATCGACCGGTGAGGACTGGCCTGGCCTTCTTGTTGGGCTTGGACGGCTTGGGGATGTGTTGTTTGTTTGTGTTTTTTTGCTTTGCTTGTTATTCTCTTTTTCTGTTCTGTTGTTGTTTTTTTTTTTTTTTTTTTGGGGGGGGGGGGGCTTAACCAGTTGGGAGACTTCCTCACCTGCCCGAAAAGCTGGCTGATTTTGGCTCTTTCACCTCCGTTTCTGCGAGTGGGTTGAAAGGAAGCTAACGGGAAACCGCCGACCATTTCAGCAACCCCCAAAACTTGCTGGTGCTATTGGTAGCGAATGACCGAGGAACTATAGGCTAGATGGTTTACAGATTTCTCATTCCCTGCGGAAAACCAGCATGAAACCAAGGAATCAAAGAGCTCGTGGCAAATGTGGCAACGGGACGTGCTCTCTGATGCGTGGTTTCGAGTTTCCCAAAGACCCTTCACGGACGCCTCTTTTCGGTTGGTTCTGGATAAGCAAAAGGACCCCATACCAACTTTCCGGCTTCATTCCCTCGAGGCTCGAAAACCCAAAAAGTGAGAAGCCGCAGAGTCCCTGAGCAAGCACTGCAAATAAGCAACTCAAGATGACGTTCCTCGCGAGTTGTTCCTTTTGATGTCGATCTCATGCAACCTCAGACCGAAACCAATCGATTAGCAACGCATCTGCCCCCAGAAGTGAAGAATCCGCTGTAAAATGAGCCTCGCTCGCAGCAAAGTTATAACAATGACAATGAACAAAGTTCCCTGGCCATCCACCGTAACCCCATTGGAAACGCGGGCTGCATCATCATATTCTTCCTGAAAAGCAGACGCTTTTCGCCTGGGAAAATGCCTAAAGGATTCGATCGGCACGAGGCGGCTTCCGCACTCAGCACACGCTTTCTCGGGGCGAAGCTGCCCAAACGCTCTTTCCAAAATGTGGATCGCCCATTCAAAATGACTGTAGTCTTCTAAACTCCATCTGTGCACTTCAATGAAAAAGGCTCTGTAGCAAAGGTTCCCTGGGCTAGCCCCGGATTCCGGCGTGCCTCACCAGCGGCAGCCGTCAAGTGCCGATAGAATCAGGCGTGACCATAGGTGTCCTTTGTAGGTGAGCCTGGCTAAAAATAGACGGGTTCCACTGGTTTAGCTGGGTGTTGTTCCATTTACCAGGCAAACCCATCAGTTTTTTTCAAAAGGCCACCTACGGGCGTGACACAGAGAAGCACCACTTCCTCTGCTTGGGGTGATGATGCCAGCTCCTCAGGCTTTGTTCACCAGCACCAACCCCCGGACGCGAAAACTTTGGAAAAGCGGCGGCCAAAAAAAAAAGGCCAGAAAAGATCACGTGAGGCCAACCAGCCCTTTTGAAGCCAGACAACGGCGTGTACTCCCGTCTAAGGTCGTACATAACTAGTTAGACTCAGGTCTGTCTCTCAAAATCCGGGAGCTTCCCCTTAAACCACCCGGGGAGGGAGAAAAAGAAGTACCGAAAAACGAGCATCCTCCTCAAAGGACACATAAGTTTGTGCGGCATCCAAAGGCCGCAAGCCTACCGCGACTTGGCAGGCGCAGTCGGCTCACAGTCATTGCCGAAGGCGATCTCGCCATCCTGGCCGGGAGAAGCAATGCTCGGACCCACACAGGTGGCCTTTTGGAAAAGAGATGGGTTTCCCTGGTGAATGGGGCATAAACCCCATCCAAACCAGGAGTCGCCCTCTACTTTTTAAGCAAACCAACCAAAAAGGAGACCTATGGTTGCACCGAACCTCCCGGGCACCATCGAAGACCTGAAACCTCCAGCGCAGGCCTTGCGGCAAATCCGCAGGAACCCCCACACGCCGCAGCCCGTGGTATCGTCCTGGGCAATGTGCGAGGCGCGCACCGGCGCGAGACCTTTTGGGACAGGAAACCTTTCTTTGAATGACAGCAAAGATGCACACAAAAAGTCACAACACAACGCATAAACTGTTGAATGGCGTATTTAAGACAATTGTCTTGCTACTAATGTCCCCCCTAAAATGTTCCATGGAAACGCCGCCCAAAGAACCGTCACAGAAGCTGCAGCCCAATCCAGCCGAGCGGCAGTTTGTCCTGCAGCAAATCCAATCAGATTAGCCAGAGTTCCGATGGTTCAGCCAATGACCTCAGCAATAGGATCCAATCCTCCCTTCGCCCCACCCTTGCCCAGATTCTTCCAGATAAGGCCGTGGATTTATAAAGGCTTTGTTTTCTTTTCTTCTTCTTCGGTTTTGTTTTGGGGGGAGGGGGGCGGGCAGGAACCAGAAGGGGGTATGGGGTTTGATCATTTTGGCATAAACTTTCACTAGGGGCGCTTTGGTAGACATCCTTTGCATGGGGACTTATGCGCAACCAGGGTGGTCTCAATCCAAAGTCATAAGCTCTTTGAGGTGTTAAACCCCGGCTCCACCAAAGAAAATGCCAAACATACGCCCAGGTGGTATCCCCAGCCCCGGAATTTCCTCGAACCCTCCCTGAAAGCTTCCCCAAACTGCCCGAAAGCTGATTTGAGTCCTATCGATAGCTTTCAGCTGTTGGTTCCAACACAACCACTTCGAATCGTAGACGTCGTGGAGGTTCCCAACAAGGTCAGTCCAGAAGCAGCTCGTTTCGAAATTGTGTTCAAGGGCTACCAAAGGGGAAAGTGCCCATTCTGGGCCGTCCTCGAGTTTGGGCATGCACCCAAAAGAATTCCAGGCTTGACACATGGCCATGCGTCCTACGCGCAAAGTCTGCTATGCATAGGTTGCAGAGTCGCCTGGTCTTCGTCGAATATACACGGATTGCCCCCTATGTCTCTTCCAAACAAGTCATAATCAAAACCCGGTACAAACATGGTTAACCCAGAACCATGCAAAGGATTCAGAAGGCGGCCGCACCCAAGTAACCATTTCTGGTTGGGATTGTCCTTTACTAACCTCGACTTGCCCGGGTTTTGGTTGTCTCTTCCGAATGCTCACCCATTTGATGTCCAAAGCACGCGCCGCGTTGTCTTGGGCTCCTCCCGCTCTGCTGGCAGCATGCCGGCCAACGGGCACGTCTCCGAAGCCTGTCGCAATGCCCGATTGCGACATTGGGACAAGACTGGCATAGCCCCAAGAGCAAAACGAATTTGTGACGGGCCATACGTTCTGCCATGTCCTTACAGAACTCCTGATTGCTTCTTCAAAGGCAAATTTGGATACCCCTAGCTTCTTGAAACACTACTACCCACGGGCCCAGAAAAAAGCGCGAAAGATGGCACAAACAACGTAGACTTAGACATGTCAAGGACAGGGAGACGGCTGGGTCAAATTTGAGCACCATCCAAGCCTCCATTGGGCGATGTTCCCAACCTAGCCATCCTTTGCATTTTTTGGCATCTTGCATGGGCGTCCATTTCCTCAGACCTAATGTGGGAGTTTCGTTTGGTTGGACACTTAAGTGTGGCCAAAGAAATCCCAACCATGTCAAAGGGAACATCTAAATGTTGAGGGTGGTTCCCCCCATACCGCGCCGGCGGCGCGCGCTGCGCCGGTGGCACCATGAAGGTCCTGCGACCACTCAGTTTCACAAGTGAAAGGCCCTGATTTCTCAAGTCGTTAAGAATGTGAACCATTCATTTGAGAAACAACCGAAATTTCTTAGGGTTTTGCCTTTTTCTGAATGAAAGGAATGGGGGAAGAACAGCTAGAAGTGATCATGTGTTTCTCACACGCCCAGATTGCGTGCCAGCTTGATAGTGAGTGGCTGCTCTCGCTCTCTCTCTCTCTCTCTCTCTCCCCGACAAATCCCCTTTTGGGTGGAAGGAACCATTTCTGGGGTTAAGTCTATTTTGGGGTAGTCAAAAAGTGGAACCCTGCATGCAACTGCTGCTCCTTGTCACCCCGAGGGCGAGAGCCGCAAGCACCAGCACCCCGGCACGGCGGGCCTTCCGGGGATGCTTCCCTAAACCCAGCAGCACTGTGTGCGTCGAAACCGGGATCTGGACCCGCCAAAACCGAAACGGCGGCTCGGCGGCTTTCCTCCTCGCCTCCCACCGAACCAACCTGAAAACGGTGCCTTACTTGCCCAAGGGACCCAGAAATAAAGATTAACCTTTTGGCACCTGTACTAAACATGGACCAACATGGGAAAATCAAAAGGTCCAAAGGTCAGCTTTGGGCACCTGAAGTGCCAATTGGAAAAGGTCAACCGAATTGGCTTTTGGACCCTCCGCTCAGCCCGCCGCGGACTTCTTTCGTTGGCGCTCCATCTTGGGTCGGCGCGGACGTCACGCCGGAAGAATCTCGAGCCAAACGGCTGCCGACCAAAAAAAAAGCAACATCCCGAAAAAATGCAAAAACAAAATGCACAAGGGAATTGCATTGGCGGTTTCAACGGAAACCGCCCAAAAGCGCCGGCCAAGCTTGTGATGTGAAAAAGAACCGCCTTTGGTCCAAGCAGAGGCAGGGAACGAGCGCGCACCACTTGAGTCATGATCAAAACCTGGTACTCAAATGGTCCACCCTGTTACGTAAGAGGGAGAAGGCACCCATCTCTGGTTGCGGTGGTTCTCGTTCCGCAGTACGGAATGACCCAAGGTGCTGGGAATGAACCTAGGGACTCCCTTAAAGGAAACCATGCTTACCCCCTGCTGAGAACCAGCAAATACCCCTGGGTCAAAATTGGGCAAACCAAGACTCCTTAGATGTCTAAGGCCAACAAAAAAGAAGAATGCTTCAGGGTTCCACTTTCTGACCAAATCAAGGTAGACTTTGCTCTTGGCTTTGGGCCACAAACATGTACCCAAAACGGACCCTTAGTAAATGGAGACGTGGCAAATGACATCTGCGGTCCAATTCCAGGCGCTTTCACCCATACCCATAATACAGCAACCCAAAATGAAGGCAACACAAGCAAAACAGCGGCTAGGACGAACTCTATAGTTCTCCTCAACCTCTCCCCTTCCCCATGGGCTCAACAAAAAGAAGAAGAAAAAAAAGATGGTAAAGGCCGAACCACATAGGCTGCAGGTTGAGATCTCCATTAGGGTTGATTCCCCTGTAAATACCAACAAATTGTGGTTTCTCATGGTTTCCAACTGGTGCGGGTTCGGATTTTGTCAATCCACCGTAGGGTCTGTGTCTCACCTCTTCTCCACCGGGCACCCACACCCTGGACCGCAGCTCCAGCTCAGACCGCTGGGCCTCTTCGTTCGTTTTACGGCGTCGACCGCAAGCCGCAAACCCGGGGCGGGCATGGTGGGGTTTTTGGTTGGTTTTTTGTTTTTTCTCTCTTTATGTTTCTAGTTTCTTGCGGGGAAAGCCACGGGTTTCTAGGCCAAATCCTTGAAGTTGCGCAAGGTGTGGATTGAGGATTGCCTCAGAGAACAGCCCAGTTTCATATGATACCCTCCCACCAACTAACATGGAAGTGCACAGACCCCTGTAGAAAGACTACTTTCCTCTTGGAAAGGGCGTGTTTGCACTTCCATGTTAGTTGGTGGGAGGGTATATGCTACCTCCGAACTGTTGACGACCGAAAGCAACTTTCAGGCCTGGCAAGCCCCTTTTTAGTGAGGAAATGATCTACTTTAACGGGGGTCCTCTGACTAGCAGCGAGTGGATTTGTCAAGTGAAGGACCGCAACTCGCTTTACTCCCAAGCGAGCTTGCCACTGGACAGAACATGGGTCTGTCTCTATCTGTTGTTTGTCCACTTGCTCGGTGGATTTTCAGCTCAACGAAAAACGGGGCACCTGCCCCCATCTGCCTCCTCGATTCACTGGTTTAGGGCCACTTGTTGTGAAACCAAGAAATCCAATGACTGATGTCATTCCACATCGGGGAGTCGGAATTTGGCCTGGCAGGCCGCGACGCTTTGCCCCGATGTTTGGAAGAATGCACCAAACCACTTGATGATGAGAATCTCACTTGCCCAAAGGACCCAGAAATAAAAAGTTAACCTTTTGGAGTCATGACTAAAAATGGACCAAAACTGGAAAACCAAAAGGTTAAAAGGTCGGCTTTGGGCAACTGAGGAATTTTGTCCACTGGGAGTAGCATCATCATTGCTCACCACCACCACCACTCCACCACCACCACCACCATCATCATCATGATCAGTATCAAGTTATGATTCTCAGCCTGATCATTATACGATTCCTTTGCAGCCATTCTACCACCTCAGCTAGCAATCTACTTTGCAACCTGCTTCTTGTGGAGTCTATGCAGCCTTGAAATAGAACATTTCACGGAAAAGACTTCATTGGAAAAGGCCCGGATGGTTGTTCAAAGCTATTCTACTCACATGCCCAGTGGCTATGGGAATGAAAGGGCATCCTTTTTTGTTTGTTTTGGTTGCTTGACGTTAAAGGATCCGGAACCCTTCCCAAAACAAAGTTGAAAAAAAAATGGCACCACTGGGCAACGGGGTTTACGGTCTACCCACAGGAAAAGCACATGTCGAACACCGCCATAGGTGGCCTTTCGGCCAAATGGATTTAAATGGGGCATAAACCCCATCTAAACCAGGGCCCTCGATTTTTTATGCAAACCAACCACAAAGGACACCTATGCCCACCGCCCCGCTGGCTCCAAGCGGTGCAAGTGGGCGCCTCTTCCGCCTGCGCGGATTTTACCTGTAGCTCCCGCTCCAAGGTCTCCACCTGAAGATTTTTTCGCCGGGGTGGTCGTATGAAATGGGCGTCTCTGAAAATAGAGGAGAAGCTTTGGATTGGTGGTTTGGAACTGTCCAACCGTATGGTGGTATTCACCAATCGAAAACGCCTAAAAACATGCCAACAACAGAAGCTGATACATCACTTGTTGAGTCATGGTGAAATAAGTGTCCTTTTGGGGTGGTTCGGTGGTTTCGATCGTTTTGTTTTGCAATGGGTGGTACTTGAATTCGTGGTTTGGTGCTGGAGGGGAATCACATCCATCTTCATTGGCCATATCAACGTGTCTTTAGAATTAAAAAAAAAAAGGTTTTCCTAAAGCAACCCCCACAAGGATACCCTAAAGACCCATACAGTGCGCCGTGACAAGCTCAGACATCCTTGCCATATCGTTTTTCCCAAACCGCCGATCAGCCCCATGTTTCATGAGGGTTGTAAATTATAATTGCAACCTGCGCCACTTGATATAGGTCTGCCACTGCGGAAAACAATACCCTGAAGGGGTCCCGATTTTGATAACTGTTGTGGCTAATGAGAGGTGCTACCACCTCTTGGGGTTGATCAAGATCATCCACCCCGCAGATATGTAGGGAATTTAGGCAGGCATCATAGATACCATCCAATTTAGAGGGAACTGTGACCGACCCAACATAGGAATTGAGCCCTGGGTTCTTGGTGTCCTTTTTCGTTTCCCGCCAACCGCCAAGGCAACCCACAACACGATTGCCCGAAGATGTTGGCAGCCTGTGAACAAAAGTCGGCACTCAAAGGACCTTTCATACACAGACCACAAAACAAAAAAAGGTATTATGGATACATGTATAGCCATGTAATGGTCAGCACGCATGTTGCTCATGGATTTTTTACATGTTTAAATACTTCTTTACAAATCATTCTGAAGTCCTTTCCAGCGCCGCTTATTCACCCCTGGCAGTGAGCCTAGGGATTCGCTGCCCGCCGCCCCGGACAAGCTGGTTTCTTTTCTCTTGGCTCCGGAAAGGCCACGGGGCTAATGTTGACCCCGGTTTGTTCATATGGATGCAGAGAAACTCGCCGTGGTGCATGCGCGGGGGGGCAAATTAAGCTGCCCTGTCGCGTCTCTAAGTCTTGCAGGGGTGTCTCTGGTTTTAGCGGGGATTCAGACCACTTTTGGAGGGGCCTCCACCCCCAATATGAATAAACAGGCACTTATTCATCCGGGGTCTACATTCCCATGTCCGTAAAGAACTCCTGGCTCCTTAGCTCCCTCGTTAAAACGGCAAAATATTCGGAGACCTAAAGGAGCGCCGTGTCACGGCTCCCTTACCCCTAGAAATATTGGGCAGCGGAAGGACCTATTCGCCCGAAAGAAAAAAGAAAAGTGTGCGAACAAATCGGCAATTCATGGACCGACCCTGCAAAGACCAGGGGCCACGAGTTTTAACGGGGACCCACCTCCAAAAGTGGATCCTCCAAAGGGTCCCCAACTAAAATTCACCACCCAGGGGCTCAAACAAACATCTGGATTCAGAAGCGCTCTGGCTTCAAGCCAGTGTCTCTTTCTCAAGCTGACCGAAACCTCACGCACTCCCAACATCCCGCCTGCATGCTGAGGTACCTCACCGCAGAAGGCATCCGCTAGACTTCGTCACTGACCGCGCATCTCGTTTCTACCAACAAAAATCGCCACTTCACCAAAAAAGTCGGCGCGTGAACACGGCAAACCAAAACCACGCATCTCGCATGTGTGTCTTTTCCCCCATTTGCATTCGCATCCCAAGACCGGCCTCATTGTTTTACCATGGTCAAAGTCACCTCTAAGGGCGGGTTAAAGGGAAACAACCCCCATTTCTGACGCTGATAACCCCCAGAAACCGTCAAAATGATGACCCCTGCAAGATCTGTGTCGAAACCAACCTTTCGCGGGCGCCCTTTCTCTGCAGCCACAGGGGCATGTGATAATCCTCACCTCCGGGCGCCATCGGCACGCCCAGCGCCTCCTGTCAAGACTCGAGGTTAAATGACCCTACCCCCAACCCCACACCCCCCCAATGGAAAATGAAAACCCCCCCCAAGGGAAAATGGTTTAGTTGAACATTGAAAGTGGTTGGTTGTTGAAAATTGCTTTTTGGTTTCTCTCCAAACACTTTGGGACACCCGCTTTTGCAGGTGGCATGGGACATGCTGATTGGATCTAGTTGGTGCATTGGCCAATCGGAAAGTGCCCCGGCCCTGGGTTGCAAACTGCGCCTGCTGAGAAAGCAAAAGGGCAGTGGATAGGCCCTGGACGGACGCTTGGACTTTTCAGTGGTGAGCCGGTCCTTGCCGCCTTTTTTGCCCTTCCCCTTCCTTGGCTCACGCGAAGGACAAGGACAGTGGTGCATGTTCAGATCGTCACGCACACGCGCCTAACGAAAAAAAGGCACAAGTGCACGTGCGCACCAACAGCCCCAAAAAAAAAAAAAAACGCACCCGCACCCGCACCCGCACCCGCACCCGCACCCGCACCCGCACCCGCACCCGCACCCGCACCCGCACACGCACACACACACACACACACACACACACACACACACACACACACACACACACACACACACACACACACACACACACTCTCGCTCACACACACACACACACACACACACACACACACACACACACACGCACGCACGCACGCACGCATGCACGCACGCACGCACGCTCGCACCCACCCACCCACCCACCCAGGCAGGCACACCAAAAGCAAGCCTAACCCGGCCAAGCTGCTTCCCCATGGCTGCGAACCGAATCCAGCACAGGATGGTGCTGCGGCAACCGTTGTAAGCTGCAGCCGAAAAGATTGCAAATGAGAAACTCAAGTGTGGGCATTCTTGATGTGACTTTTGGCTGACAATGTGACAAAACCCAAGGGTCATGTGTATATTTAGTCATGACAGCAATGATGTGTGTGTGTGTGTGTGTGCGTGTGTGTCTGTGTCTGTCTGTCTAGCTGTGGGGGGCGCGCCAAACAACAAATCCTGTTGGTTTCGCCTCAGAAAGCACAAAGAGCGGTACCCTCCCAAAAAAGACACACCCATATTCATACAATCCAAGTGACCTTGCAAAGAGGCAAGCCTTGCTCTTTCAAATTTACTGAGGCGGCCAATTTTCCAGAACACACCCCATTTCACCAAACCAACCGCGCTGCGTCTGGCCTCCGGCGGATCCCAAACTTTCTTGTCACGTTTGCTTCGGCTTCTGCTCATTGCGCGGGCTGGAGACAATTGCAACCAGCGCGGCAAAAGCAATGGCATTCAGCCGAACCACCGTCCGTCCGTCCCCCTTTCCTTGCGCGCCCCTTGCCGCCCGCCTTGCCGCGACTCCCCGACTCTGCTCATCGCGCGACGCAGGTGCCTCCTCTGGCGCAATAGCCGGGCTGGCACTCGCAGGAGTAGTCCTTTCGGTTGCAGGTGGTGGGGCCCCGGGAGCTCGCGCAGTTGAAGACCATGCAGGAGGAGCTCTCGATCTTGGTCTCGCAGCTCTTGATGCAGCCGTTCCCGGTGGCGCAATGCCCGGCCTGGCAGTAGCAGGTGTAGTCCGCTGTGTTGCAGGTCGTCGGCCCACGCGACTTCGAGCAGCCGAAGACCATGCACGAGGAGCCGGCAATCTTGGTGCTGCACACTCCGGGCACCCCGTTGAAGCCGCCATAAGGGTTGTTGCTGTAGGGATTGTTGCCGTAGGGATTGCCATAGCTGCCGTAGGGATTGCCGCCATAAGGATTGCCACCATACGGACTGCCGCCGCCGTAGGGATTGCCATAGCTACTTCCTGGGTTGCTCGTCAAATTGGTAGTTCAACGGGAAAAGCTGCTTCAAACTCTATTTTTCTCCAAGGAAGAAGGGGGGGTATCATTTTTTGAGGTTCCCTCTTGTCGGCTTGTTCAAAGGGAACCCAGCAGGATTCCATGCATTTTGGGGGCCGCCCATGTTCAGACACATTCAAATAGCCGCGCCAAGCTTCCTTGGTGGCCATAGTTCTGTGTCGGAGCGCCCCACTCCGCCGCGTCCTGGGCCAAGCTGGCCGCGGAGTCCAATTCCAACTCCTCATCGCCTCAAGTTGTGCGCGGCCAACCAACTGTTCATTTCCAGCACTTGTTGTTTAACAAAAGTCACCGGGTTGGCTGCTCAAAGGTTGCCCTTTTTGCTGGTTTCCATTGAAACTGAAGGGAACCCGAGTAAAACTCCTAATGAGCTGCTGATCTTGAAAGACCAGAGGTGTGTCCTTCAAACCAATGCAACCACACCCCCGCCTTCATCCAAAGCCGCCATGAAGCGTTCCACCGAGTCCTCGGACTGTAGGCTGGTAATCACTTGCTCCTGCATCATCTCCCAGCTTTCCTCTGCGGCCGCGAGGGCCAGAGCGGCAAAACCCAGAATTATCTGCATCACAAAAGCGAGAAGAAGCGAAAGGAAGAGAAACTGTAGCGCTGTCACCGCGAAAAATAGCCAAACCGAGCTTGAGCCCTTGTGTAGACATACAGCTGTTTCCAGCTCAAAACCATGGTGGATCTGTAGCTCCCTCTTGAAAGGCAAATAACAACACCCCCAGCTTTTTGGTCCCTTCCAACCACTAGCTAGGAATATCAAACAATTCTCGAGCGATCCACGACTCCAGACCTAGCGTGCCAAGAAAGTCGAAAAGGCGACTCTTTGCCAGCAATACTAGCATACTAGCATATGCACCACACAGGAATGCTGATTTGTTGTTTGTCGCGTGCTTTTGCTGGGCGTGTCGAATCCAGACGGGAGTTCCCTTATCACGATGGTTCTAGCCTACTTACGTTGGTCCAAGTAGGGCTCCTTGCCTCCATGTAAAAGAATTGCAATTTGGTTGACCCAATTTGGATGTTCCGAAATTCCTGAAGGGTAAATAATGGTGGTTAAATGAACCCGCTTGAACCCCAGAAAAAAACATTCAGCCGCTCACGTTGGCCCCAAATCAATAGACCCCTGGATTGAAAGGTGTGTTTGTTTTTAGCGTGGATTTCTTTGAGGCAACCCCCAATTTCGGGGCGACTTGAAGGACCTTGAAGGAAATTTAGCGATGGACAAACCAGTGACAACGCAGAGATCCTTTGTAGAGATGTTTCCTCCGAAAAACTAAGACAATTGTGTTTTTCCAGAATTGGCACCCGGTCCCCTGTTTCAATTTGCCAGCAGGCGAGTCAACCACGTAGTCAACTGACAAGGCAGTTGGGGTTCGACTCCCGTGGGGTGACCAATGCCCTCGACGGTGAGTCGTTTTGTAGTGGTCGTGGTAAACGGGGGTTGTGAGGTAAATGATCTGCGCTGTCTCACGACTCGATGCGACCGTGGAATACGAACCCTTTGTTTTGCTTCACAGCTGTGTGTTGGATGTTTGCCTCGATTCTACTATCAAGGTCTTGAGCCAGATGCATTCGCATGTACATGTCGGCTGCGCACAAAACACAATTCCCTCAAAGGTTTAGGACCTTAAACAAGGGGAAGTAACAGGGCGACTCTCAGAACCTGCCGTTAGGATGTTTTAGCCTCTGGCTCGGGGATCCTTAGCATCCCCCATCCCGGGCTTAGGTTCATCCCTGGGTCGGGAACCAATCACAAACGCATGCCGACACGCATGGACGCACTGCTTCTCTTTTTCAATTCTGTGAAACGTCTCTGCACGAGTTTGACCAGGTTCTGTAACTTAACATGAAATGAGAATGCTACAGGTCTCTCACCGGATCTCATGTGCAATGGTGCACATGCAGCAAGCTATCTGTAAGGTAATTGTACAGATCCAGAGCAGTCTGCAGAAAACGAACATCCATGACTAGCATAGTCCATGACCAATTTGTAACCATGTAGCATCGAATAATCGTTGACCACCAAATACCTGGCATCTCCAAAATAGTAGTCGCCGATGACGATACTGTACGGAAACAAGAGAACATTTTGTGGTGACAAATGCAAGTCTCATTCTGTGGTGACAAATGCAAGTCTCATGCAAATACTTTTGGTTTGCCCAGAATACCGTGCACGACGAGTACCACAAGGGCTGGCCATGATACCATGCACGATGAGTATCACGATCCCATTGTGTAAAAAATGCAAATTCCAGTTGATCCCCCACGTGGAAGAAATCGTAAAGAAAATGCTTGATCACCAGTGTGATGATTCTGCGATGGCCTTTCTACTCGCCCTCCACCGGAACCTTTCTAACAGAGAATGTGGTCTCTCCTCGGTCCGATTGATCTTCTCGATAAAGCGCGAGGGCAGATGTATATTGCGAGAATAGCACCATTGGATAAGAGGAGTGTCTTACTCTTTGAATGCAAATGATTGCACCAAGCTCAAGTTTCAAGAACTTGCGTCCAATGTTCACATCTGTTTGGTAGAAGGTCATGTAGTCGCAATTGAGGCCAAGGGCGATGCATCGGAATATCGTGTCGCTGACGAAGGCAATGTCCTTCTAGTGGCTGACACTGCTCTGATACCAAGCATATTGCAGGCGGTCCAAATCCGATACATGATGTATAGCCCTCTCAGCTTCAGGAACCAAAAGCGCATTTCTTCGTCCCTGTGGTTCGTGCTTTTGAACCTCACATTTCTGAACTTAGGAGCGGCAGCGACCTCTTCATAGGTGGGCGGGATTGGAATGTTCTGTTCATCGACTTCTTTGAAAATCCAATCGTCCCTCCCGTTGATCGCGATGTGGGGACAATATAGTCCGCCACCTTTGCCAGGCTCCTTGACCACATCTGCCTCGTTGTTGGCAAATACCTTCCACACTTTGAAAAGCACGATGCCAATGAATCCAGAGAGGTATGATGCCTCGCCGGCTTCGTCAACGCAGACGGACAAACTCCCGCATCTTCATCGTCAATGTCCGTCCCGATATCCGACGGGATGTACGATCTGCCTGCAGACCGTCCCGCGCTCATCTCATGGGTGTCGGGTCGTTCTTCTTCGGCGACGAATCGCTCAGCATCTTCCTTTGCTTCTCGCTGAGCTTGTTTCACTTCCTCCGTCACATTGGTGGCGTCGGATGGTTTGGGCTCGTCGTCATCCACATGGATCATGAACTTGCCGGTGGAAATGAACTCATATTCGCACGCCGTGCAATAGCAAAATCCCCTTGAAATAATGATAGCGCATGCTGGGCATACTCTGTTGGAAATACTTGATGGATCGTCCTTGCGGTAGACAATGAATCTGCTGAGCAAATCCCTGATCTCTACCAACGATTTGTTCAAGGCCTAGGGCACTCCGATGTTGACGCACGCCATCTTCTTCAGGATGTCAGCATCCGCAGAGTCTCAATCGTCCAGGAAACTGTTGAGGCTTCCGGGGACGTTCGCTGGGGTCACGCCCGTCCTTGAATCCTGACAGATCTCGCTCTCGACGGCGCGGGAGTAGGTTCGCCTAACCTCTTTCACAGGTCTTGAATCTCTTCTCCTTATCTCTTTGAAGGTAGGTCTCGAAGGCGACGATCGTCCCTTGATTGGGGTACACGGACAACTTCCTTGTGGGCACGTACATGGGGACGAGGTCATCTCCCTCCTTTATGTCGTGCATTGCAGTCTTAGTCGAGATGTTCTCGCTGTCCCAAGGTGCAAATACTCCGAAGTGTACCGCCAACCTTCGCGCACTGTCATTGCCGCCAGGAACGACACCTCTCAAAATGATACCTTCCAGGGCTGATGGCTTTGTCACGTGAAATGCCCCCCCCAAGCGATCATCGTCCTGAGCCTTATTGCGCAGAACCGCGTGGACAATGCTGCCTCTCCGCGCTATGCACCACTCCGTCTACGCGGCCTATGTTGAATCGCTGCTGCATGTATGAGCCCTCAGCCGGCTCATGAAAACTGGGTTGTGCCTCGAGTTCGTTGCTTTGCTTGTGCTTGTCTTGAATCACATGCTTTGAGGCTCGTGTTCTCACCAGACAACAACATGGACTTGGATCATCCTGATGATGATGAACCTCCCGCGCCCTTGGGTTGACTAAGTTGCTTTGCGGGGGAGGATTGGGTCAAGATCTTTGTTCCTGAGGAACCAGTCATCCTTGATGGAACCCAGGAACTGCCACCCCTGGATGGCAACACATATCGGACGCGGAACAAGCGCTGGATCGTTATGACTCAACCCCGTGCAAAGATGAGGGAAGCCCAATTTAGGTACGGTGGGACTACGTTTGGAAGCTGCAAGATTGGCGCTGTCAAGGGTATCAACGTGTTCTTTCGAAACAGGACTCTTTTGACACCAGCCTGGATCCACACGCGCCTTTCATGCTGGACGTGCCTCATGCGGCCCTTCCCGTACCGGCGCAACTGGCATCTTCTCATGGAGACGATGACGGGTTTCATAGCGGCTGGATGGTCGAAGAACGACATCGACTGGGTTCGTCGCGAGCATGGCGGATGGTGGCAACCATGGTGCATTCGAGCGTCATCAGGTCGGATTTCGGATTCGCATATTGTTCCCGAACGAGATGTCCCAGCGTCACTGTTGTGAGGTGCTGTTGATTGAAGACGCTCGAGTCCAGTGATTGCATCATCCCAGGTCACCTCAGCAGAGGGATTAGCGTGGATCAGGTTCAGAATGACCGTCGCAGCATCATGTGAGATGGTGTCCAGGGTTGCAGCAACGTCGGCCGAGGTGGATGATGACCAGGCGGTGTGCCATCGATGCTTATGTTGTGGCTGAGGAGGAGCAATCCGGCGGTACCCTTCAGTAGTCCAGTCTCGTCGATGCCATACTGGTTGCCGGCCACTATTGCCATCAGCTGGTGGTTCACACTTCCATTCGCGATATGCGTGAGATGGGATCCTTGCACGTCCCAATCACCCATGGTCCAGGCTCATAGATCTTGACTCATTGATGTTGAGGTTGTGGAGGATCCGGGCACCACTCCAACCTGCGCATCAGAACTGCAATGCAACTTACCTTTTTCCTTCACGACCATGTTTTTTTGTCTCGCGCCTTTTTCCGTCTGCTCCTGCAGGCCACTTATATACCGGCGGCCCCCGGATGTGCTAAGGGGGCATTAAGGGGGCAGCCATTTGTATACCGGCGGCTCCCGGCTGCGCGGCTCACCGGCCGGGCAAGCGGGATGCGCCCGCCGGTGGCACGTGCGCAAGATCAGCCAGCAAGGTGCCGAGGGGAGGCAGGGTGCCACCCCCGGCATTGCAAAGCTCCGGCCCGGCAGCCTGCCTGAGAAGGGACGAAGCAAAGGCTGTCATGGCTGCATGGGTCAGCTGGGCCGACCACCTGGCAACAAGAGCGCCGACAACACTGGGGCGCAGCCGAGCTGGCGCTTCAAGTGCCCGGGCGCCGGCCAAACACCACCCGCCAACCTTGACTGCAAGCACGACCAACCGGCATCTGTGCGCCCGCACGAGCTCTGGGTAGGCCCGCTTTTTGCAACGGCGCGCCACGGCGAGGGCAGCACCAGCGACTCGACCCCCGCGCCGAACGGGCTGGCCCTGGCCTGACAAGGGCGAGACAAGGGCTGTGTTAAGGCATGTTGCACTGCTCCTAGCTTGAACCCAAACATGAACCCCCAAAAGAACAAAGCAAGTCCGAAGCGGCCGCAGTTCTTTTTACCGGGATTGCTGAAAGTAGCACTGCTTCCAGGGCACTGGTGCGCCTGGAACAGGAGGTGCGTTGACCCCCTGGAACAGGAGGTGCGTTGACCCCCCGTGAAACTAAAACGGGCAAGACAATGCGTGTCCTTGCAAGTGAATGCAGTGCTTGCAGGGCGCGGCATGCGTGCCCGCGCCCAAGGTCCGGAGACTGAATGGTCCGGAGACCAGAGTTGGTCCGGAGACCTGGTCCGGAGACCAAGAGGTCCGGAGACCACCAACGAAAGTGCAGAGCGTCTGCGACCTATACTTGCAGAGCCTTGCATAAGGCAGTGCAGGGTGGGTGGGTGGGTTTCAAATGAAACCGCAGGTTTGGGTCAAGGCTAGGAGCAAAACGGCCACCGCGTAGTTCGATTCACAACATGCCCTAAACACAAGGGAAAAGAAACCCTAAGCGTTAAGGCATGTTGCACTGCTCCTAGCTTGAACCCAAACATGAACCCCCAAAAGAACAAAGCAAGTCCGAAGCGGCCGCAGTTCTTTTTACCGGGATTGCTGAAAGTAGCACTGCTTCCAGGGCACTGGTGCGCCTGGAACAGGAGGTGCGTTGACCCCCCCTTCAGTGTTTCAGGCAACCCCGGTATAAGCGAGCCAGCTGGGCCGCCGGCCTCATCACCCGCCCTTCAGAGTGGGGTTGTACCTGGCAGGGCAAATGTCCGCGTGACAATGCACGCTTGCGGCTGTGAGCAACCTGTTGCTCAGGGTCTGCAATTTTTTCGGTCAGAGCGGCTTGATGTAAGCGGCTGGCTGACGCAGCCAGTTGTTCTGGCTGACAGGGTGAAGACGGCCATTTGGTCGCAATGCATGTTGGGATGCAAATAAGGCTGGCTAAGCAGTGCTGGAGGCAGCTACCAGGTGTTCCGGGCGCCAGGGCGCATCCATCGGACACAGCTGAATGCCTCGGCCTGACATTGCTAGGCCCGCAGGGCTGAAGCGTATGCGACTTTCAGGGCGATGGCTGAATCGGGCCAACCGACCTCTGCTGAGATCGTCTGCCCAATCATTGCACCTTCCTGGAACGTGCGTCGGCTGCAGCAGCACATTGTGAGCGTGAGCCCAGAAGGCTGTTAACTGCACGAAAAGTTGCAACGGCCAGGAGGTCGTGAACAACTTGTTAAGGCTTGCTTCCGTTGCGGAATTGTCCGTGCCTGAAGGCATGCTGAACGAGTAGTGCCCACCACCAATGTGGCTGTGGGTTGCTTGCAGTAGTGCTAACTGTGCCAGCGTCTCGAAACATGCGATGTACCGCTGTCCAGGCTTGACAAGGCAAGGCCATACGGCCCGTATGTCCCGCATGTTCCAGGTTTCGGCAAGCCAAACCACTTGGGAGGATGTGATTGCCCAGCCCCCTATCCCTACCAAATCGTCTTCGGCACACGCATCCGCGGCAGCCAGTGCTTGCAGCTGGTGTGGCCGCGCCAAGGGCTGAACGGGCGAGTGCTGAAAGCACAACGCCAGCCATGTAAGGCATTGCTGGCTTGACTTGGAAAGGCTAGTATATGGGTTATTGGGGTCCGCGATGCGCACCCACGTGGGTTTGCTAGTGCCGGGCACCCGCGGGATGTCCTGAGGGCAGTGCATGGTGCGACCTGAAATTTCCAAGATTTTGGAGCCCACTGTGATCCACAAGCCGGGAAGGCTATGGCTGGTTTTGAGATCCTTGTTCAAGGATGCTCTGAAGGCTGACCACATTTGAGGCGGTATCGAGTGCATCGAGCCTGGTGGGCTGTTGAGGTCCGAGTATAGTGGCGCTAGCCAGGATCTCAGATGCAGTGCAATGCTGGTGGCCCAAATGAGCAGGCCTATGCACTGCTCGAGTGTTTTGCGGAGTACCCGTCGGCTCCCCAGCAGTGCTTTGATCAAGGCGTCCAGCTTGGTCAGCTTAGCGGACACGAGCTGAATGGTGTCGTGGGAGAAGTTGATCTCCCAGCCGCACCAAACAAGGCTGTCCTGGAATTGCGCCTTTTTCCATGAAATTGGCGCCGCAATGGCGCAAAAGAAAAGCACCACCAAGGCAAACATATCTGGTGCGCTATCTCGGAAGAGTGCACACAGAAGGTCGTCCACAAAAAGGAAGGCTTTGTGGGGCTTCCAAGCCAGCAACCCATGCACCTGGCGAAGCAAAAAAGCGCCAGTGCGCTGCCACCAGAATGCCGAGAAACGGCCCCCAAAATGGCACACTCTATAGTGATAGAGTTTTCCTTGAAAGGCGAATAGTAGAAGGCCATGCTCTTCAGGGCGGACCTGCACCTGTTTGCGTGCGGCTTTGAAGTCAATGCTGGCGCCCACGAAGGCGCCTGGAGTGTCCTCCGGCTGCGTGGACAGCGCCAGGTCCGATGCCATTGGCAGGCTCAGGCGCTCTGGTAGATGGCATCTGGTATTCACTTGGCACACGGTGCTGTCCAGGACAAGGCGCGGCTCTTTCCCTTCTGCAAAAGCGACATTTAATTTGCCTACGGCAATGCCTAAGGGCCATTTTTCCCGAGCCTCGGCGATGCTAAGGCCGGTTTCTACAATCCAGTTGTTGGCAATTTCATTGCGCAGCAAGCTTTGCACGGTTTCTGGTTCGTCCTCGGCCATCTTCCAGTTGCCCTCACAGATTTCCAGATCCGGCGGCAGGGCGGAGTCTGGCTTCTTTGCCGGCCATTGAAGGCTGGGTGGCAAGGCTGACACGGCTCCTGTCGGTACCCCGTGTTGCAGAAATGGCAGCAGGGCCAGTCTGCGGAAGAGTGCATTTCTGCTCCGTCGCAGGTTGGGAGCCTGCAAGGCGCCAGTGTGATGGTCCTGGAGATTTCGGAGTGCAATGGCAGTGTTTGTCGGAAGGAACCTGTTTTGCTGACCCTTCCTATGCCTACCTGGGCAAGTTGCAGGGCCAGGGAAGGAGGGTATTCAGCGGTCAGAGTGCTGAGGTATACCCCTTGTTCTTTCACGCCTGCAATGCTTCGGTGCTTGTATGAGTGATTGCAACGGGCCTCCAGGGCCTGTATTTTCGAACTGTTGCAGCCGAACGCCCACGATTTGGAGAAGGCTTTATTGTGCCTGCAGGCGTCTACCCACACCAGGGCACATTGGTGATCGCGTAGCATTTGGAAGTTAGCCTCTTCCAGCCAGGACATGGCTGATGGCGGTTGTTCCCAAATGCCTACGCCGCCTTTGGAGACCACTGCTCTGAACAGGGCTCTGCCGCGGTCGTGAATGGTCTTGCTATCCAGCAGTTTCTTACGCTGCGAAGGCGAAAGGCCGGGGACCCCGTTCATGTACTGCGGCGTTCTCAAGGCTTTGGGCCCGCCAGGGCGTAGTTTGAGTCTGGAATATTCCTTGCAAGGCGGGGCAAGCATTATCAGGGCCACGATTCCTGACCAGCAGAGTCTGAGAAGGGCCTCGAAGATCCAGGATGTCGTGCGCAGTGTCTCCATCCAGATCAAAGGGCTCAAAGCAGTCAAGGCCAAGGCTAATGGCTGCCGATGTCACCGGGTGCAGCCTACCTGCAAACACGTCCAAAAAGAGCCTCTTTGAGGCTGAATGCAACGGTGATTCCGATGAGCTTGCCTGGGCGGGCGTGTGTGGCCTTGGCGACGCGCCTGGCTCGTTACGGCGCGCATAGGGCAAGGCTGGAGTCAGGGCAGCTTCCACCGGCATATGCAATGGTGAAAACGGCGCATGAGGCCCGCTGTGGGGCAAGGCCGGCCGCGGTTTGGCTGCCCGATCCTGTGCCGGTCCAAGATCCGGGCTATTTCACGTGTGTTTGTTGTGGTCCATGGCGGGGTGCTTTTGCTGGCAGCCCACTATGGCGCACACGTGGGCGAAATGGCACTGGTCGTTAGTGCAAATGCCCGTCTGGTAGCGCCGGCAGACCTCGCGCCCTTTATAGGTAGTGCACCACTCTGCTTTGGGCTTTGGCGATGGCGTGGCTCCTTTGGATTTACCCTTGCCTTTCTTGGTGGGGCGTGAAGGCACGCGGGCTGGCTTAAGGTCGCGCTTGGATCCCCTCTGCCGTGGTGTTGCGGGGCGTGGCGGTGCTGGCACGGATGGCTTGGATATTTTCGGGCGCAGCTGTAAGAGGCTGCGCACATCGTTTCTCATGTGCGTCAGCTCGTACAAGGCATCATCCAGGGACCATTGCTGCCCTAGAAGGTCGGATATGGCTGCCCAGAGCTTGCGATCAGCCGACAAAAGCTCTTGGGTATTCACCATACGAAGGCCAGGTCGGCTATCTTCTTGTCGAAGGCCTTGAGGTTCGACAGGCGCGCTGCTTGGCACAGGGCCGGGGCATTGCGAAACACGGTCTGGATGCGGGTGAGCCACCCCGCTGACAGCGAGTGGTGCTCCACGGACATTTCTGGTGTGTCGTCAAAGAAGGCCTGACTCAGGAGTTGCAGTTCTGAGCGCACGGCTCGGGCCGACTTTGCTTCCATGCGCTCCTGGTATTGCCGTGATGAAAGGCGATATTGCCAGGGCACTTCAGGCCCTCGTGCACTAGGCTCAGAAGGCGGATGGATGGCGTGGTGTCGCTCACCTGGGTAATTGGATTTGAAGGTTTCCACCAGGCTGGACACGCGTTCGGATGTGAGCTTGGGTGGCAAGTGCTCTGCCCAAGATGCTATTTGATTGGGCTAAATGCATGGCGACCTGGAATTGGCGGCCGGTTCGGGAGGCTCCGAGCGCAGGCTTAGCCGATGGCACTCGGCTAGGGCTTTCCTAAGGCGCGCTGCTGCCACACTGGATTCTGGATCCTCAATGTTGTTGGCTGTCCAGAAGTCCCTGGCAGAGACTATGAAAGGCTGCAATTCTGCAATGGTGGGGAAGGCAAAGGCGAAGTCAGATGGACAGTCAGGGACCCGGGCTTCTGTCAGGACATCTTGGAGCCGATCGCGATCCATGTGCTTCAGTAAGGCATGTTTGGAAGGCTGGTTTGATAGGAAAAAGATAGCTGCGGAATGTGTACAGTCAGTGCGGATGGCAGGTACTGGACTGGCGCATGAGCACTGCTGAGCCGCTGACTTCTCCCAGTGCATACCGGAAAAGGCGGATGGCGCGAAGGTACTGCGACAGCGTGCCCCCTGAAAATTTCCGCAGAGATGCTTCGACAAGGATCTGTGTGTTGCGAGGCTTCCAGGGCTTGCGCTAGCATGCTGCCAGCGACGCACGATTTGAGCATCAAAACCCATTCGGCAGTGCATTTGTCCTTCAGCGTGGCCTGCAGCTGAGCAGTTGATGAAGGCTCAGGCGGGCGAACAGGGCCATATGGCCTGGGCAGTGCAGGCCTGGCGCTGAACACGCGGCGTAAGGGCATCACTGCGATTGGCAGGCTGAGCAGGGGGCGAGCCTGACCTGGGCGGTCCTGGCTGGTGTGTGTCTGCAAGGCTAGACTGCGAGGCCAAGGCCTGCAGGGCGGCTTGGGCAGAGGGCAAGAAAAAGGGTCCACCCAGGACCTTGATGGAATGCACTCTGGAACTGGGCACCCTGGTTTCTGATTTGCCACCGAGAGCCTGGGGCAAGGGGGCAGTGCTGGGTGGCTCCGCAGCTGAAAGCGGAGATCATTCACATGAGCTCGCACCGGGTAAGGTCTGACCCGACTGCTGTGATCCATGTTTGAGGGCAAGTCTGCTTGGTTGAGCCATGGTTTGGCTTTGGTAGTCGCTCCCGGCGATGTAGCTTCGGCGGCAGTTGCAGGACGTGCGCCCAGAAGGCCTGACGACTTGTGTGGGCTGAAAGCCGGGTGGTCTTCTGCCATCTCTTCTGAAAGGCCATCGGGGGAAAATGAAAATGCTCTCCCCCAGAATTTCTTGCTGCGGTAAGGCATCGAGCCTAAATGCATGCAGGGCAAGTGGGTGGCATACGTACCTGCGACCTTCTGAGGTGTTGACCAGAAGGCTCGTTGGTGTACCTGCGCCGCAGCAGCTTCAATGTTCAGGCCGCAACATTTGGGCAGACGGGTGATACACACGCCATGCCTGTTTTCTTGCATCTGCTGCATACGGATCGGTCATGATGAGGGCCAACGCACTGTGTAGACTGCACATGTAATGCGATGGGTTGCAAAAAAGGGCCAAGGCTTCACCGAAAACATTTCCTAAGTTACAAGAAAGTGAAAAGAGTGCACTGCTGAAGCTGAATAGTGCGGTCAATGGCACAGGGCAAGGCATCAGTACATGGCAACATTGGGTTGCATGGTGCGAAGTGTGCGTATCCTCGAACAGGGGAATCCTGTCGTTGATGATGCGGCCGCAGGCTGAGTGGAAAGGGCAGGGCGATGACGCACAAGGCAATGCGCAGCACACTCGGGATTGGTCATCCAGGTACCACGCTTTGGCGACCCCTCCCACTCGCGCAGCCTTCATAGTGCAGGGCAGCCGCATGGCATTTGGCCAGGGCTGCGCGGGCTTGCGGTAAGACTGCCGTTCATTGCGTTTCCAGCAGGAGTCAATGCTGAAGGCGTGATGGTCTTCGTGAATGCGCGTGGCACACGTGGGGGGGCTCCTGAAGGGCAAATCGTAGTAGTTCATCCACCAGCTGCCGTCTGCAGGTCAGGCTTGGGCTGTGGGGGCCAGTCACAAGGCGGGCTCAGGGCTGCCTTGGGCTGGGGCCCTGGCGGAGGCCTCTGTGGCTCTGAAGGCAATGGCCTTGGCTTGGGCGCCACCTTGGGAGCCGCCTCTTGCTTGGCCGGCAGGGCATCGTCTGGCAAGTCCGGGGCGTTGGGCCAATGCGGAACTGAAGGCGAAGGACGAGGCTTTGGTACCTCGGTTGAGGCGGCCTCTGGATTTGCCGGCAGTGCGTCTTGAGGAGTCTCCGGTGCGGGTGCTGAGTCTGCCGGCGGGGCTTCGGGAGGCAGCTCGGGCGCGAGCTGGTCGGCCCAAGGCTTTTCACTTTTGCTGCAGAGCTGATACAAAAAATAATCTGCCCTGGCAGGGTCGAAGAGATTCACCAAGGGCGGCTCTTCAGTGCAAGCCTCTGGAAGGTCGTTCACGCAAGGCTGTAAGCATGGCGGTCAAGGCTGCTTGGTTCTCTTCTGTCATGCTGGAGACAATGCCCATCAGGTCTGGCACTGATGAAGGCACCTGGTCCGGCATGCCGAAGGCAAACGAGTGGGGCCGAGCAGGAGCGTGGCGTGTTGCACACTGCTGAAATGGCGACAAACACAAGGCAGTGGTGGCAAAGCGAGTGCACAAATAAAGCAGCCAGTCTGGGGCACGTGATGACAGGGCTGCTGGAGAGCCGGCGCGAGCCGGTCATAATGCCAATGCACAACAGCCATAAAGTGGCATGGATGTGACACATCTGCCAGATCAAGGCTACGGCAGAATGTGCCTGAGTCTGCCAGTTGACAGTGCTTGTCGAAGTGGGTGTCAAGCAAAGCGCAAGGCACACACTTTTAAATCTGTGAGCATGAAGTAAGGTCCACTGGTTCGTGAGAGTGCATCTCCAAGGCTGGCAATGCGGGCAATGCAGTCTGAAGACGCACAATGATGAATTCAAGGTCTTCAAGGCTGGACAAAACCGCATTCATGGGGCCAGCACAGGCGTGCAAAAGTGAAACTAAGGCTGCCTCTGAGTGCTCGTGCCAGCGGTGCTGTACTGCGAAGTTCCTGAAGTTAGGGTCGCTGGCAGCTGTCAGGAGGCCTCTGGCTGGATGACTTGAGGCCTGGCCAAAGAAGCATGCTGTAGGTTTGCTCCAGTCAAAAGCGGAGGCGAACAAGGCAAGGCTGTTCACGGTAAAGATCTGGCTCTGATTGGCATATGCAATGGCAAAAGCACACAGTGTCAAAAGGCGGGCAATATGCACTGAGTCCTCGTGAAGGCCAATTCGCAAGATGATGAAGTCCAGGTAATGGCGAAGGTGATTCAGCAGGGCAATCTTGCGTTGCCTGGCAAAAAATGTGTCTGCCCAGCATGCAAGCAGGCTAATCCATTGCTCCACCAATTCAGGGCAGGGCTGAATCTCGCGGGCTGAAAGCGCCATCACAGCGTGTTGAGCGAAAGGGCTGTGGTGTCAAGGCACACTGTGGTAAGCGCCAAGGGCTGGGATCTGCTGGGGTCCCGGCCTGTTGCGCCGACCTGGCGGAGGCGTCTCACAGTGATGGCTCAAAGGTTGACAAGCATGTGTCGTGAGATGCGCAGATGGCACGCCGTGCTTTTCTCGGCAAAGAGCAGTGCCCCATCATGCGAGGGCATGGTATGCAAAAGACACCCAGTGCTGTACAGATTCCACAAGGCATGACAATGCACGGATGCCCTCGATCAGGGTCAGGGCAACAAGGCAAACGGCGGTGACATGGCATAAGAACTTAATGCGCAGAAGGACTGTGTAGAACTCGTCCAGCATAACCTCAAGGTCCAAGTAGCTTCTGGCTAATGTGGTGTGGATGGCGTCTAAGGTGTCTTCATCACACTCCATGGCACGAAGGGCAAGGCGTTGGGTCGGAGTGTGAACGAGCGCTATGCCAGTGATGCAAAACAAATTTCCGACTGATGGCCAAGTGTGAATGCAACGGTATTATCATGCGCCGGTATAAAAAGAAAAAACAGGGCCTGGAGAGCAGGGCTTATGAAGGTCCCGGAGGAGCCTTAGTTGCCAAAGGCTCGTGGTGCCAAGGCAGCAACCCCGGAGGGAAGCCATTCAAGAGCGGACTCAAGAGCGGACTCAAGAATGCATGACTGAGGTCATGACTGAAGGCATTGCGCCTTGTGGAGGTCCCGGAGGAGCCTCAATTGCCAAGGCACGCTGTGCCAAGGCAGCAACCCCGGAGGGCTGCGATTCAAGAGCGGACTCAAGAATGCATGACTGAAGTCACGACTGAAGGCACTGCGCCTTGTGGAGGTCCCGGAGGAGCCTCAATTGCCAAGGCACGCTGTGCCAAGGCAGCCACCCCGGAGGGTTGCGATTCAAGAGCGGACTCAAGAATGCATGACTGCGTGCGGTCATGACTGAAGGCAGTGCGCCTTGTGGAGGTCCCGGAGGAGCCTCAATTGCCAAGGCACGCTGTGCCAAGGCGGCAACCCCGGAGGGCTGCAATTCAAGAGCGGACTCAAGAATGCATGACTGAGGTCATGACTGAAGGCATTGCACCTTGAGAAGGTCCCGGAGGAGCCTCAATTGCCAAGGCGCGCTGTGCCAAGGCAGCAGCCCCGGAGGGATGCGCTCAAGGGCGGACTCAAGAATGCATGACTGGGGTCATGACTGAAGGCATTGCGCCTTGTGAAGGTCCCGAAGGAGCTTTAGTATACGGAGGGACAGGCGCACAGTGCAACACAGGCTTGAAAAGGCGCACGAATGCTGCAGGCGAGGTTGCCAATCACGTGCACTGAGGTAAGGTGCAAAACGGGCTCAAGGTCCAAGTGCATTGTCACAACTTTTGTTCATTAGCAGGTGGCGTTGAAGGCAAGGCTGTCACGGGGCAGGGCGTCTGCCGGCTGCATGTGCTTCACCACAGGCTGAGACAATTTTCACACGGTTGAAGGAATGCGAAGGCTGAGGCATCACGCTGTGCCAAGTGGTGGCAGTGCCGATGAAAAACCTTGCGTTTCGGCAGAATGTGGACAGGCCTGGGGCGTAGCGGCGGCTGAAAACCTATTGACCCCAGCAGTGCTTTGCTTTGCGGTGCTGGCGCAACAGACACCAAATTGCAAGGCAAGTAAGGCCGGACACAAGAGCTGTGTAAACGGCGAGACACATTCCAAAGCACAGCAAGGCGTCCATGGCGGCGTTTGCGATTCAAATGAAACCGCAGGTGTGGGTCAAGGCTAGGAGCAAAACGGCCACCGCGTAGTTCGATTCACAACATGCCCTAAACACAAGGGAAAAGAAACCCTAAGCGTCTACTGCAAGTTGCTGGCCCCCCCACAGTGGGAGGCCATTGGCCACGACCTCCAGCCGCCTATCGTCGACCCGGTCAACTTGAGTGTTGGAGGTGACTCTGGCTCCAGCTTCTCTGCAAACGCGTGCGGCCGCACGCTCCAGCGGACACCCGCGCCCCCGGAGCACACCTGACCGGGCGCAGGCTGCACGATGGTCGCCGAAGGGGTCCTGAAGGCGACGGCACCAGCAGGTGCGCTCAAAAGGCAAGGCGAGGCGCAGGCGGCGCAGGAGGAGAACACGGAAGAGATGGCAGGGATAGGACAAGGGGCACTGTAGTGAGGAAACGGCTAGCGAAAGGCCTGGACTGGGAGTGCAAGAGCGCTTGGGCAGCAGGATCGGCGCCTGCCAGCAAGGTCTCACGATGCCGACGGACCTCGGCGGCTGCAGCTTGGCCCTGCCAGCCACGAAGCAAGGTGGAAGGCCCCTCCTCCTGCACCACGGGCGCCCGCACGCCGGGGGAGCCCAGTCGGAGTGGCCGAGTGCTGCACGTGCTGCGGCAGCCGCCGCAAAGCAAGCTGGCTGTGGGTCGGGGCTGTTGAGGTGGTCAAGAAACTCTTGCGCAACACGAGGCAAGCGGCGACTCAAAACAGCCAAGCAGTCAGCCCAGGAAGCCCAGGCCGCCACGCACGGGACTGGCGAAGCTGGGAACGCACAAGGGCCGCCGATCCGACAGGGACACCGAGCACTGTAAGCCTTTGTTTTTCAACTGGCCGGCCGGCGGCGCCAACCCAACAGGAGGCCTCCGGCGCACCTGGCTGGCCGAGGGCGGGTGGCACGCGTCCGGACAAGTTCCAAATGCGTGTCTTGCCACTGTTGAGACGCACTCGGCAGTGCGCCCAGAGCTCATCTGCAAGGTTCTGGTGAGCAAGGCCGGGCAATGGTGATCACATCGTCAAGGAAGGCCACAAGCAACTGGCCGGGCTGCATTTGAGCGCACGCTGCTTCCAAAAGTAGAGAGCGGGCATCAAGGGATCACCCTGCTCCCCCCCTTCCGCTTGCTGTATGATGTGTGCAGTCCCGTCTGCGTCGCGCCACACATATTCGGATGGCTCCGAGTAAAACATGCGCACAAGGGGGGGGGGGGCTGGCTTGGCGGCTCATGGTGTCAAACGCACCGACCCCATCAACGGAGACAAAAGTGCTTTCAGGATCAAGCTCGAGGGCGGCCGTCAGCAAACGAACAACACTCTCCGCGCCAGATCGCGTGGACAAACCAAACTGAAAGGGAGAGCAGGCTTCCTGGAAAGCCTCCGCCTTCTGCTGGGCAAAGCACCGCGCAACCAAACGGCGGGTGAAGTCGCCCGGACTCGGTTTGGTTTTTGGAGAGCGACAATCAAACTCCGAATCAGATAGTGTTCGACGAGGTGGTGAGGGTGCTCTCCAGGCACCATCGGACGCCGACGAAGAAACGGATCATTGATCCCGAGTGTGAGGTGGTCGAAGGCGATGAAGGCTCAAGGGTGCAGCAGGAAAGACAGCGCGTGTCCTTTCCCCGTGTCTGCACCCCTCTGCGGAGCCTTCTCAAATGCCCGAAGCAGAAAACGGCAACGCGTCCGAAGATTCGATCAAGACTAAAACATAAGGAAATAGGAAAACCCTGAACGTGTGTCCCAGTCACGAAAATGCTAGCAGTAGTGCGTGGGCAAAGAGGTAGTGCGGAGCTGTTCATCGGGTGAAGTGCCTCCAGTGCCATCAAGAATATAGCATGTTTCAAAGATACAAAACTTCTTCCATTCTCGAAATATGGACGGAAGGGCGTCCGGCGGTGCTACCATTGTGGAACTCATAATTCTCCAAGAGCCTGGCGTAAAGATTCGTATCCATTTTTGAACAACATCTCCCGGTCCGGCCACAATCTCATACTCAAAGTACCACGGAACCGACCACATGTCAATCTGCAAAGGATGCGACGTGACACAAACTTCAAACTCTCACACTACGAAACGGCGACAAGGAGATCCGGCAAGCAAGCCAAGTCAACATGATAAGAAATGGAATCAAGCCATGAAATATACACAGCACGGTTTTCTCCACAGGCCGCCGTGAAGATATTAAATCGGCCGCGGTGGGCCCAGCATCGGCAATGAACATGTTCGCGTTTGTGTCGTGCGCATGGGGCAAGGCATCGCCGATGACGAAGGGGAAGATATTGACAGTGATGCCGGCCGGCATCGTGTCAGTTTTTTCTGGGAGTCCTGGATCGCCACGTCGAGAAAACGCTGAAAGGACGACGATGATAGGTGGGGCTGGATTTGCAAGATCTTCTGGATGTTGATCTGCTATCGTGAAGTCTGAAGTCTTGCCGGCGGCTCCTGGGTGAGGAGCACGGCGAGACGATGTTGAGGCGATGAGTAGTGTTCACAGCCTCACTTGGAGAACAGCTTCAGGGATTGGCCCTCGCGGGCTCTGCGGTCTGCGGGCGGGATCCCGGAGTGCGCGCAGTGTCTCCTCGCTCCGCCGTCAGTGCACGGGCCGCGGCCGAGAGCTCTCCTAAGTCCCGCTCGCCCCTCGCCTCAAGCGAGTCAGGCGGGGGCGGGCCGAGTCTGGCCCCAGCTGGGGCCCGCGCCGGCTGCAGCAGCTCGGCCCACTCGCCCGCCCTGATCAAGCCTGCTCTTCGCTCGAGCTCAGCTGGGGGGATGCGCTTGGCCATGCAGCCGGGACAGCTGCATCCTGGAGCCAGCAGGAACAGCTTCCCACAGTGACAAACTCCGGGGGCCCCCGAGCGCGAGCAAGCCGTGGCAAAACCGCAAAACTTGCAAAACCGCAAAACTTGGAAGTACTCCAACGGCCGCCGGCCAGGACGACCAAACGG
This sequence comes from Effrenium voratum, assembly GCA_963377175.1. Lineage (NCBI taxonomy): Eukaryota > Dinophyceae > Suessiales > Symbiodiniaceae > Effrenium > Effrenium voratum. The sequence continues at coordinate 98,995 of CAUJNA010000839.1, forward strand.
CAGCGGTCGCTGCCAAGCAGCTCCAGACATGTGGCCTTCTTTTCGGTGCCAGGTTTCAAGGCCGAGAGCGGGCCCGGACCTGAGCGAAGTGGCGTTCCGAGCGCCACAAAAACAAACCGTTGGCAATGACCTCAATGTCGTGACGTTGAGGTCTCGCACAAACGTATTGGTGGTCACGGCGGCAGCCCGTTCTTGACTAAGCTAGACCTAGCACAAGCTGCGCGATGGTCGGGAGCAGCAGTGGGTGGACAGAGGCAAGGAGAGATGAAGGCGCCGCAAGAAGAAGCAAAGGACAGTTCAGGGCTGCCTGGGAAGTAACATCAGCGCTCAGCAAGAGCTGCGGCCGCAAAGAGCTCCCCCAAGCGAGCGCCGCCGTTTTTTGTTTTTGTTGGCACGCACGGGCACGGCACTGCCGGCGGCCGCCCCTGAATGGCAGGCTGATCGGCGCCAGTGTCACTCATGCCGGCGATGGAGTCACAAAAGCCGCAAAGCCACGGGCGCAGTGTTCGCAGCCGCTGGCGCCGTGAGCGCTAGTTTTGTCCGGCGTCTGAGCGCGCGCCCCTTTGGCGGCAGCGGGTGCGGGTCTCGCCATCGGGCGTCTTGGCACGACCTCTGTCTCACCCAGTTTATCCGTCGCTCAGCCGCAGCGAAATCAAATTATTAAGCACTGAAACCTGCAGTCCCCTGGTTGCATAATTTTGAACTGTCTCTCTTCCTTCTGTTTCCGCTCCGATTCAACCTTCCCTTTGACGGAGAAACGGCCGTCTCGCGCCCGGCTTGCGCCGTCGGTGAGACAGCTGCTCGAACAGCTTCGCATGGACCCCGCGCGCCCACACCTGAATGTTGGCACAGAAACAAAGCAACTTCGGCAGTGGAGCCTGGTGAGGCAAACAACTGCTTCGCCGCTGCGTTTACTTTCTGCAGCGGGTGTTCCTCTGCGCAGCCCGACATTGCCTGAGCAGCACTGAGCCTCAAGGCACTGCAAACGCAGCCGCTCGGGCAAGCAAGTCTCTTGCAATCATAGCCATTGAACTCTCACCTCCTCGATACAGGCGCACACGTTCATCGAAGAAAGGGCGCTTTGAGCGCCTTTTCACTTCTGCAGCCCTGAAAGGTTCGCGCCTTGGTGGGATTTCTAAAAGCAGCCAAGCAGCAAACAATGAGTCCCCTCGAAGCTGTGTACATGGACCCTGCTGAAATGTCCACAAAAATCTGCGGTACGCATTAATCTTATCACTCCGTTCAGCCCAACTGGCGGGTCTTTGGAGACCAGCGCTTCCATGTGCCAACGTCTCCACAAATCCATCTGCAAGAAGGAGACAAGGGCCACACACAACCGTAGATCGCTTTCGGAGTTCTGAGTCACCTCTTCTCTTCGGGAACTTCAACCAAAGAGCAAAAATCTGCCGCTGGGCAGTTTCTGGACAATCACGAGCTAGAAATCGCCAAGGTTGGAGAATATGTTCGTGAAATCACAACTCCAGCTGAGTAAGCGCTCGAACTACAAAGGGCAACACACGATGTGCGGATGACAAAGATAGCTCAGCCCCCACAGTCATGCGCACCAAGATGTTGCGACGGGGCAAAGCGTATGTTCGTGCCTCATTTTTGAGGAAAACAACAACGACCACGTCTCCTCCTTCACTTAAAGAAACATGGGCAAAATGTTGAATGCACGCCAATTAACATAATAGATCGCAAACCACCTCTCTGCTGCCATTCAGCCGGAATTCGCCGCGATTCGCTAGCGTTGCCTGTCACTGCTTCCATCTTTCAATTGGAAACGTGAAAAGAAATGCGTTGCTTTGCAACGCCCCAGGTTAGTTCAAGGTTTTACCTGCACGGAATCCATGCAGAACGACGAAACGCCACAGGAATGTTCACTGTGCTTTCCCAAAATCCGTTCAACTGACACTCAGTCAATCAATCAAAGTTTGCCTGAGTGCTACCAATTAACTGCTGAGATATCCAGAATTTGGCTGTCGCTTCTGACCTTAAGACAACTGTTCCTGCCACCAAAGAATGTCGCAGATTAGATATGGTCGACAACATCTGGCGTTCCTCGAACAAGCGCTTATTTCAGTTTAAGCTCATTCGTGCACCCTTCCAAATGCAGGTTTCCATACTTGGCGGCCTCGTATGTCTTTACAAGCTATAAACCAAGCCAAGCTGCAAGGACAAGTCTAGGACACGTCTCATCACGAAGAACCAGATTACAAAATCTGGAACGACATTTGCGGGGAAGCAAACCAAAAAATTGGCATCCGCGCGATGGCGATGCCGGCTCACTTTTAGCGGTTGACAGGGGAGGAACTGTAGGAGAAGAAATCAACACAGGCAAAACCCTCGAAGAGCTCTGCGTCCTTTCGGGCACAAAACCGTTTCGAGGAACAATGCGCAAAACACACAACATCAAGAATAATGGTAAACATGCGCCCCTCTGCACGTGAACGCAATGCAAACTGTTCGATTATGTATGTGTTTCGATTATTTGCACTTTTTGGCAAATGTTCTTTGAATATTTGTGTTTGTGCAAATAAGTTGTGCGCCTTTCCATTGTGTGTGTGCGGGCAAAATTTGAACTCTCACATGAGCTCCCTGGAAAATGTTCCGCGTCAATTGGTTTTGCGTTTGCTCAGTGTGTTGTTTATGAACTATGCGCAAAGAAGTTGTGCATTTGTGCTTCGTTTCAAGATTGATTAGGAGAATCGAGACATGATCGAATCCACGCAAGGTTCCTGGCAATGAAGAATCAAGCCCAGGTGCCCACACATATTTGGTCCCATCTGCTGCCTGGCGACTCCGAGCCTTAATGCACAGCATTGGAGCTGAAATGCACAGCGCAATTGAATTTAGAGTAGATTGGTGACTGAATGGCGATCAAACGTTTGTCCGCGGTCGGTTTGGTCAACCGTTGCAAGAAAATGATGTACAAACTGTTGTGCGAATGTGGCATGTGCACATAAGTAATCTTTGGCATGACCTTCGTGCAACATGTTCTGCCTGCACGTGGTATGTGTTCGATGCAAGTTCTGTGCAATACGCATATTCCCTACTTAAGATGTACGGCAAGTGGCGTCCCCCCGTAACACGCTGGCACCTAAGACAATGAGTGGAAAAGTAGCAAATCACAGAAGCGGAGATGGTCAAAGCACTGAGGTGTTCATTGAAAGAAAAAAGATTGGACTGCGCGCTCGGCAAGGCACGAACCTTTGCCGAGCTCCCTGGCATCTCAACGGTCAGTGTTCTGTTTTCTTTGTAAGGTTTCCCTGGCCACAAAAAAATGTTTCTCAGGCAAAAACAATGTCAAAATAAAGCGCATGTAAAATGAATGTTGCTTTGCGCAAACTAAGAACAATAAGTAAGGCGAAAGTGCAGCCATCGTCCCAAAGGATTCAAGTTCCTTTTCGACCCGTGGCCTGACTATCGACGAAGCACACGGCACTCTCAACCGCAATAGCCGGGATAAGCCGCCAGAAACGCCTGGTCAGGAAGAGCGGTGACGCACAAAACAGACTTCCCATCTGCTCCTGGCTGCACAAAATGGCAAAATACAACAACTCTGTCACCAAAATTGGGAAAGAGAAGAGTTCTTGGAGCCGAAGAAGTTCCCTTTCGCAAGCTCTGGTCACGCAGGCATCTGAACTGAAACCGGTGTTAGAAGGTGGCAGCTTGGCACCACCTACAGTAAACGTGAAGATTTTTGCAGCTGAACTAATGTTCAATTGGTCATGACAAAGAGTGGATAGAAGGCCTGGAGGGGGGCGGACCCCGCAGCATCTTCTCAGCCGCATGCCGCAAGGCCAAGGGCCACCGTTCAACCTTCTCCGGAGTCGCCCTCTTCAGTGCCCCCAACCTGTGCTGCAGGGCCGTTTTCTTTGTGGCTGGGTGCAGTGAGGGCGTCATTGGCAGCCCCAGGCTGCTGGAGGTCTTCTCGGAGCATGCGACCACAAGCGTGCAGGGCATCTTGGGCATTTCGCGGGCTTGCCAATTGCCTGGAGGCGACCAAGCAGCAACGGCCGAGACGGAGCTGCCTGGAAATTACAGCAGTCGTAAGGAAAGAAGGCTTATAGTAACCTAATTATTTTGGTTTTTTGGTCGAAAAACCCTGCAAAACAGCCAAATTCTCCATCCTGCTGAACGTTTTTCCGATGTCACCGGTCTTTGTCACCGCTCCGTTTTTGGTCGAAAAAGTGGTCAAAACGGCCAACTTCCCGATTTCCCGAAAAGTTCGTTTTTCCCTGTCAGACGGCAAGCGAGGTGCCTCAACCTCTAGATTTGCTCGGTTTCGGCCGAAAACAGGCTCCAGACGCTCACGCTGCTCTCGATTTCCGTTTCAGCCCGGAAAAGCTGGCAAGTTCCATCCCGCTGAGCTTGTCACCACTTGTCACCGCTTCGTCACCGCTCTCTTTTGGACCAAAAAAGTGCGCAAAAGCGTCCAAGTTCCCGACTGACTTCGTTCTTCACAGGATTTTCGTTTTTTCGCCCAAGCACGACAGCCTGCCGAGGTCCTCGCTCGTGACACGGCAGCCTGCCGAACTTGTCACCGCCTTTGTCACCGGGTCTAACACGCCAACCTGCCGAACGTCCTCGTTGCCAGGGCTAACACGCCAACCTGCCGAACGCCTTCGTCACCGGGTGTAACACGCCAACCTGCCGAACTTCCAGAGGGCTCGAAAATCTTGGCAAGTTTGAGTCAATATTGAATCGACTTGAAACAATATTGCTTCATTAATGGGCAAAGGTTGCCCGGTCGCAGGCGGGGTTCGGCTTCGGTCTAAAAGCGAGGCCGGCTCCGCGGCTTCGGTCTGAAAGCGAGGCCGGCTCCGCGGCTTCGGTCTAAAAGCGAGGCCGGAATTCTTTCCACCGAGGTCGGAATTCCGACTTCGCTCTCCCACCGAGGTCGGAATTCCGACTTCGCTCCAAGCTTCCGATTTTGCCCGAAAAACCTTGGCGCGGGCCTGGTGCGGGCCACAGCCGCAGCGCCGAAGGTCCGTCAGCGATATGCTTCTCGCCATAGCACAGACGGAGTCGCCGTGCCATCAATCCTGTCGCCAACGCAGGATTGCTCCACTCAATCCTGCGTTGGGCACAGGATTGCTCCACTCAATCCTGCGCTGACAACAGGATTGCCCCGATGTGCAAACAATCTCCAAAAAGTCTCCCGAGCCGCGGGGGCTGGAGGTGCAGTCCCGCCAGTGGAGGCTACAGAGAGGCCCCAGGCCACCTCCCTTTTGAGTTCTCTGCGCCTCTTCTACTCTACATTTGTGCAGCGCAGTCACTCACTGATGAGCTCCTTTGCGTCGGGTCGGGGCGGAGGCTCGGGCGGGCCCCCATAATCTACGACCGCGTCCCGTCCCACTCCCCGCCCCACGCAGCATTAGCCTCAAACCAGCGCAGGGCAAGCTCTGCCCGCTGGGCGCGCGTGGCCTGGCCGTGAACAGCCGCTTCAGAGATGCCCCTCACCTCCCTCCAGGTCCTCGCAACAGGCTTTTCTCGAGGCGTCGGACTTCTCTGTGTCAACCACCATCTTCTCGAGCGCTTGGCCTCAAGCAGCGCATCTTCGCGAGGCCGCTTGGTGGGAGGCCGCTGGGCCATCAGAGCGGCTGCAAGGCTGGGAGCGTCCTTACCCACCCACGCGGCGGGCTTTTTCAGAAGCCACACCTGCACGCATCGGAAGGCCTTGGAGGAAGTCATGATGGCTTAAAGAGGCTGCGCGGGTTTTTTTGGGACCATTCGAGCATTTGGGACCATTCGAGCATTCGGCGGATTTTTTTCTTTAGCGCGTATCCCCTATCCAAATCCTCCTTAAGCTCATCAACGCGCTCGCTCGCGAAGATCTTCGTTCTCTTCCTCGAGGATCTCGATGCGGCGTTCCAGCTGCCAGCAGAGTTGCTGCGCTTCAACTCCTCAAGCTCATCCGCGCACCTCCGCCAGCACCGCTTGCTCGCGAAGATCTTCGTTCTCTTCCTTTTTTTTTGAGGAACTCGATGCGGCGGCCAAGCCGCCGGCGGAGAATTCTGACGCTGCGCTCCAGCTCCTCAACACGCTCCTGCGGTGGTCCAGCTCCAGCGGAGTCATCACGTTGCGCTCCCGCTCCTCACAGCGCACAGTTTCACTGATGATTCTCGTCGAGGTGCTCGATGAGACGCCGGCGGCGCAGACGCTCGGCCTTGAGCAGTGCATCCTTGCGAGGCCGCATGATGGGCGCCTGCACGCGTTGGAAGGCCACTGAGGAAGAGGCCCTCCCTCTTTAGCCAAACGGATTCTATTCCACCTGGTAGGCTCCTGACACTCGTCCGTCCAGGAAACGACCTCGTCCTGCGAAGGATTCGAAACCTAAAACGCTGCGCGCAGGCGTGTGGCTGCAACATAACGACCCCGAGATACGCTTGCAATTTGGCTCCAGGTTGCATTTCAAGCAAGCCAACCTTTGCAGGGCTAAGAAAAAAACAAAAAAGAGGAGAAAAAAAAAAGGTCCCAAAAAAGGGGTCCCAGAGAAAAAGGGAAAAGGGTTTCCTTTGGCAAAGCTTGACATCGCTTGAAACGCAACCTGGAGCCAAATTGCTCGGGGTCGTTATGTTGCAGCCACACGCCTGCACGCAGCGTTTTAGGTTTCGAATCCTTCGCAGGACGAGGTCGTTTCCTGGACGGACGAGTGTCAGGAGCCTACCAGGTGGAATAGAATCCGTTTGGGAAACTCTCTCTAAAGAGAGAGGTTGCACTGTTATTCTTACTCAAGACTGGATGAAGAATGGATCAATTCGATCCTTTTTTGCACAAACCTAATCCATTTTTGCCGCAATATTGCGAAGCCTTTAACAAGGCAGCCTGCGGTTGTCCAAGTTCCTTGTCCAAGTTTCCCGGGCGAACTTGGACAAGTGGCTCTGCAAGAGGAAAACACGTGATAAAATTTGTCCAAGTTCCTTGTCCAAGTTCTTGTCCAAGTTCGGGTTTCCGCCGGGGTGAGGCACACGGAATCGGGGCTTCCCTCGGAGCCTGCCTGGAATCGGGGCGCAACAGTGAGAGAGCTTGTAACACGGCAGCCCGCAGTTGTCCAAGTTCCTTGTCCAAGTTCCCCGGGCGAACTTGGACAAGTGGCTCTGCAAGAGGAAAACACGTGATAAAACTTGTCCAAGTTCCTTGTCCAAGTTCTTGTCCAAGTTCGGGTTTCCGCTCTGGGCCACGAAGTTCCTGCCTGGAATCGGGGCGTAATACTGAGAGAGCTTGTAACGCGGCAGCCTGCAGTTGTCCAAGTTCCTTGTCCAAGTTCCCCTGGCGAACTTGGACAAGTGGCTCTGCAAGAGGAAAACGCGTGATAAAACTTGTCCAAGTTCCTTGTCCAAGTTCTTGTCCAAGTTCGGGTTTCCGCCCTGGGCCACGAAGTTGTGGAATCGGGGCCTGCCTGGAATCGGGGCGCTCCTGCTCGGATACTTATACTACTCTTTTTAACAACAAGACAACCAGAAGAAGAAAATATTAGGGTAAGAGAATTCTCCTCCGGAGGAACCTGAACTTGGACAAGAACTTGGACAAGGAACTTTATCACGTGTTTTCCTCTTGCAAAGCCACTTGTCCAAGTTCCCCCGCCGAACTTGGACAAGGAACTTGGACAACTGCTGGCTGCCTTGTTATTATCTACATGGGCCCAGGCTGGAATCGAACCTGCTCCACTTGGCTTCGAAGTCTATCTTTAGCGACACTGTGTGCCTGACCTGCCCCTCGCCTTGCCGTCAATCCTGCGCAGGATTGCCCTCCATCAATCCTGTGCTGGGCGCAGGATTGCCCCCGTCAATCCTGCGCTGGGCGCAGGATTGTTCCCAGTCTCGCCCGGCTTCCCGGCTTCGAATTTTGGAAGTAACGCAAAAGGACGAATGGGGAAGATCAAGCTTTTCCCCACGACCGAGTACACCAGCAAGCAAGCCTCGGACCCTGTGGTGCCCCTGGCGCCGTGCACCGGCATCTTCCTCGGGCCATCAAAATCGGGCAAAACCGTGGCTCTGATCAGCCTGATTCTGGAGCAGTATCGGCGTCTTTGAGAGAATTTACACAACATAGACGATGGCTGGATCCCCGTCAAGAAGTACATCAAGGAGGACCTGGGGGTGAACACGGAGCGGGAGCAGACCTACTGGGACGAGTGGGACGAGGCGGCGCTGTGGCGCATCATCCAGCAGCAGCGCAAGATCACGGAGGCGTCCAAGAAGTTGGAAATGAAGAAACTGTACCAGGTGCTTGTGGTCATCGACGACTTTGCTGACACGCCGCAGTTGCACAAGCCTCACGGCGCCCTGGACACGCTCTTCATCCGAGGCCGGCACATGCAGATCAGCACCTGGGTGAGCTCCCAGAAGCTGAGGCTCATCAGCGCAGCCGTGCGGGTGAACATGCAATTCCTCTGCTGCTGGCTGCGCAACCAGCACGAGTGAGGAGCTCAGCGCCCTGCTGCCGAAGGAGCAGCTGTACCAATTTTTTGAACAGGCGACGCGGGTAGAAGAGCGCTTTGTAATTGAAAACGCCGATGGGAGCGGCGCTCAGCTTCCTGGGCCAGAAGCTGTTCGCCAGCTCCACACTGACCAACGCAAAGTGTGAGAACATCTCCTGTTGCACCTCCGTCGCAGACGTCCACCCGCCGGACGGGTGGCTTCCTAAAGAAAAGGATGACAACGATCTACATGGACAGCCGCAAGAGGGTGGCCGGCTCGGACAGCGACTTTGAGGTCGACCTGGGAGAGTCGCTGCACCTCCACAGCGCCGCCCGGCTCGCCGTCTACAAAATCCGCCTGGCCGACAGTTTCCTGTCCACGGACCGGGTGGTACCTTTACTGGGTTGACGCCGCGCTGGGCACGCTGAACTGGGCGCTCCTGCCCGAGGGCGCGCACACGGGCGCCCGGCTGGCCACCTGGGTCAGCTCCAACTTTGCCACCGCCACCTATCCAGAGGCGCAGGAGTACACTGCGCCGCACGCTGCGCAGGAGGCACCACACGCTGCGCAGGACGCTGCGCTGGAGGCACCGGAGCCGAAACGACGGGGCAGGCCCCCTGGCAGCAAGAACAAACCGAGGCAGGACGTGCCTGCTGAGCCGGCCCCGAAGCGCAAGCCAAAGCCGCCTCCGGTTGAGGCACCACCGGCCGAGGCACCGCCGGAGGCACCACTATGACCAGTTGACCACAAGCGCAAGCGTGCTAGTGTAAAAGCAAGATGATGTCCATTGAACCCCGCAACGAGCCGCAGATGCTCCGGTGGTTCCGCAAGACGTACCCCAGCAAAAACTTGCAGCCGCTGCTGCTGAAGCGCTACCGAGAACTGGAGGAGGCGCGGGCCTTCAACAACTAACGGCACCTGGGCAACGTGAGCCGGCTGACGGACGCCGTGCACCGCCAGGTACCCCAGCTGCGCTACGCGCGCGCCGAGCGCCGGGGCGTGGAACGAGCCGCGGACGAAGTTGCACAACGGTAAAGAGATGAAGACGCTTCGGGCGCACGGCTTCAACCAGCGCCCGCGCTTTGAGCAGGCGGCGGGCTACCTTGAGCGGAATGAGCCGCTGCCCCTGGATCAACCGGACTGCAAGGCCACCTCGTTCGTCACAAGCCACTTCTACCTGGACGACTTCGTACAGTCCAGCGAGGACCCCAACCCCCGGCCTCTGCAGCACACACCCGTGCAGGCAATTTCTGAGGACGGCTTCCGCACTCCTGCTGAGGCCACGGAAGAGGACGTGCGCCTTGCGCGGAGGTATCAAGGCTACGGCGGCTTCGTTGAGGATGACCTGGCAGGAGACCCCGAGGCCGGCGCCCTGGCCAGCAACAATCAGGGCCCGCCCTCCATCACGGAACGTCTGCGCAGCACTCAGGCGGCGGCGGACCTCATAGGCGCAGGAGTAGCAGGGCTTGCAGCCGCGCAGGCCTTCCGCTCTCAGCTGCCCCAGGACGCAGCCGAGTACGTGCGCCTGAACGCGCTGCCCCGTCCGGGCCAGCCGCAGCCGCCTCCGCAGATCATAGGTCGGCCCAGTGACGTGGAGCGCCTCCTGGACGAGGCGGGGCCGCAGGTGGTGGAGCGTGGCGCAGCGCAAGCTGTTGAGGAGACGGCGGCCGTGGCTGCGGAGGAGGGAGAGGTCGCCGTTGGGCGGAGGCCCTGGCGCCCACTGCGGGCGAGGTTGCTGGAACGCTGGCTGGCGCGGCAGGAGTCGGCGCGGCGGCAACGGCGGGGCTGGCCGTGGGCATCGCAGGCGGCGCAGCCTACGGCCTCGCACGCGGCACGGGCTGGGTGCTGAACACGCTCTTCCGGCCTCAGCAGGGCAGCAAGGACGCGGCCGTGCAGGACGTCCAGTCCGCCAACAACATGAACGACGCCACGCAGCCCAGCACTTCACGCTGCACACCGGCAGCAGCACATCCGGCAGCCCTGCAAGCAGCCGCGCCTCCTCGCAGTCCAACCACACGCCGCGCCCCTTCTCCTGGGGCCTGAACCCCGTGGCTCTGCCCCAGTCTCAGCCAAGCTCGCGGGCGAGCTCCAGTTCCGGGCAGTCACGCCGGAGCTTGCCTCCGCCGAGCTTTGACCAGCTGGCGCAAGACATTGAGGCTGCGTCAAAAATAAAAACTCTAGGTTTTTTGCACGGTTGTTTTGCGCTGAGAAAAGCTATTACTCCAGCGCCTATATCAATATAGACACTAGAGTAATAGCTTTGGCACGGTTTTGCGCAACAAAAATGCTATTAGTCTAGGCTCTATATCAATATAGACACTGGACAAGGAGCTTTTGCACGGTTTTGGGCTGCAAAATGCTATTACTCCAGGGCCTGCTATTACTCCAGGGCCTACCTAAATGTACACCCTAGAGTAATAGTTTTGCTTCGCCGTGCGTGTGTATAAACAAGCATGGAGGTAGTCACCGCCGGAGCCCCTGATGCAGAGCCTGGACTACAAGCTGAAAACAAGCAACACCAGCTACGTCACGGCGCGGCATGACGTGCAGTACTTCCCCAGCTCGCTGAGCTCGTTCTCCCCCACAACCTCTCGGGTCTGCCGCATCCCGCTGACCAGCGGCACGTCAGTCATCGACCCCGAGTCAATCAAGATTGCCTTCCGCGTCAGGAACACGGACGGCACCAACCCGCTGGAACCCCGCCTGCTTCGTCCAGCGCGTCCAGGTCTTCGCCAACGGCCAGCGCTGCGACGACATCAACTACTACGGCCGCACCGTGGCCGCGTGACCTGCTCAAGGGCCGAGAGTACAACCGCAACAAGGCCATGGAGGGTTTCGACGAAGTCAACGACCCCCGCATCGCCTGCGCGGTGCACCAGGGCGGCTACGCGGACGTGCTGCTGCGCCCCACCAAGGAAGGTTGCTTGTGTTCAGCTACCCCACGGCGCACACGCAGCAGTCCGAGGCTTGGCTTGCCATTGAGAACAGGACCAACCCACCGGGACATTGAGTGGGAGATGGTCTTTGAGCCCATCAACCCGGAGCAGATTTTGCACCTTTTTTTTCTTCGCCTGCAGGACGCCATCGGGAACGAGAATGGAGCTCTACCTCTACAGGCGCCGCGAGTACGTGAACGGCGTGGGGACTGTGTCAGGGTGGTTCTGTGGCACCTCCCGCACGCCCACAGCTTCAGCGGGCGTCGCTACTCGGGGCTCTTGCTCTGGGGCACTTACCCGAGCGAGGACCCTGACCTCTTGCTCTGCATGCAGAACGAGGTCTTCAAGGGCATCCCCCCCACTTTCCTGGGCAGGAGCGCTTTTGCAGCGTGAACGGTGGCTCGCACCCCCGCTGCACTGGCGCAATGGGTCCACGTGGACGTGGACATTCAGCTACATCCAGCTCAGGGCCAACCGCATCAAGAATGAAGGCAACTTTCCCGACGGCTTCACCCTGCACCTGGAGCTTGGGAATGTGGAGACTTGCGACCAAGCCCTTCTGCCCTTCTGCGAGCTTTTCAAGAAGGGCGTGGCGTCCGACCAGCCGGCGATGAGCTTCAAGAAGCAGGTGAAGCGACTCCTGCTGGCCATGTCCAACGGTTCCGGTGTGGGGAACTGGCTCCAGAACGCTGGCATCCACGTCTCCAGCAAGGGGCTCAAAGACTTCGAGAACTCGCAGCTGCTGCGCACGTGGAAAGCGGAGACCCGGAAGTACCACGCCGTCGTGAGCAACCGCCATCCCGACTTGCTGCAGTTCTACAAGTCCCAGAACAAGTGGTACTCTGAGCGCAGTGTCACCAACGCCTTGGACGAGCGGGATGAGAGGCTTGGTGTGGACAGTTTGATGCTATCCAATTACCCGTAGGGTTCACCGGCACACTGACAACTCGCGTACGCCCGAACTCCTCCACAAACACCTGCAACTTTTTCGTACCCTCTGGCTCCGTTCACAAGTCTGACCTCCAAAAAGATCTGGCCGTTTCCCAAGACACGAAAGGCCTCAGTCGGGACATTGTTCTTCCACTTCTTGTTGGTGACCGCATCTTCAAACATCAAACCACCAGCGGGTTTTCCCAAAAGTCCCCCAGCAAAAACAGAGAAACTGTGCCCAGCCTGCAAATTCCATTGACCCGACCATTTGTCCTGTCCTTGTCGAATGGTGACCACGACCTTTGGCATACCTCCATGTATGGGCCTAGTCACCACAAACGTGTCATGTTGCTCCACTCTCCAACTTCTTTCGCAACTCCTTTCCAACATGTGTCCCTTGAAATAAACAGCGCCTTCTTCCTCAACACGCTCTACCGCATAGATTTCATTCTCCGAAACAATCCTAGGTATCACAGCTGCCTTAGTGCGTCCGGCTTTCTCAAAGAACACGGTGCAAGAGTCCTGGGCATCTCTACCATGATCCTGTGCGCTGGCATCAAAGGGCAAATCCGTGTCCTCCACTATTCTGGTAGCTACCATGTCCAACAACAAGAATCCCGCATTCTCAACCTGACTCCCAAACGGTGGTACAATCTGGTCTCATCGTTCCCGAACCTGGCTTGATAATGGCAAGCGTGGGATCCTTGGACAGCTCCATCAAAGCTTCGCATAACCCCCCATTTTCCGTGCGTGGTGGTATCACGAGTTCAAAACAAACAACACCATGACGATGAGCCAGAACTTTGCACTCCGTATTCAGCTGATTCATGCTCCTGGTGACTTGCTTTTCTCCCACAAGAAGATTGACCGCAAAAGACGACCGTTCCCTCAGCGTCTCCTCTCCAAACAAACCTGGCAAAAGCTTGAGGGCTGCTGCAAACGTCCTGGCAAGTGCGTCCTCCGTCACATCCTCAGCACGGCTGAACATTCTCCTTAGCACAAACTCCTGGCCTTTTGCGACCTCGATCCCGATGACCGGATCCGCACTGACCTGAACATCCTGAATGGTTCCGACCTCCAAACCCGGGTTGGCCGACCAAGGAAGCGTGGGTGATATCACAGGCGTTTCTATGACAGTGTCTTCGCGCACTTCCTGTTCAATCCGGCTCATTTTGACCCAACCTTTGTCAATCCACAGTTTAACCGATTTCACATCCGCCAAAGACGATTCAAACCTGTGAAAGATGTCTTTGAAACTCCAGTCCATGTGACCAAGAATCTTAGCGGCCACCCACAGCAGCTGCAACGCATGCGCCGGGCAAATGCAGTTCCCAAGAAACGTCTGCCCTGGTTTCATGCCCGCCGGAAGAGAAACATCTTGAGTGACTCCAAGCGCTAACGCTTGCTCATGACTGGTGACATACCTGTATCCTCCTTGTTGCTCACGGACCTTGGTCAAGAGTCCCTTTTTAAGAAGGTGACAGAGAGGAATCAAATGCTGGCTCGTGTAACTGGCCATCAAAATTCCCGCAGACATCTGTTCATTCTTCTTCTGCAATCTGGCTCCTAGAGCAACCTTGTCCGCACCGTTGCCAGCCTGAGCCATCCATCCTGCGGGCAAAAGCCTAGGATCTTCGAGCAGATCCAATGCCTGGATGTCCACAATCCAGTCCTTTACAATGTCCTCAGGAATGTCGTGAATCCAAGCATTAGCACGAATGAGCGAAGGTTTCATCAACATCGGCCAACCAGGAATTTCGACATCCGATTTCTTCTCAAACTTCGGGACCAAAACACACAGCAGACGATTGCGAATGGCAGGTCTAACCTCAGAAAGCGAGCTAATTCTGTCGTCCAACACCCGATAACCTATCCAGTCAACCAGTTCCAGAAAACCGTCCCAGAATTGTTTTTTTTCTGTCTGAGTTTGGCAACATTCTCAACCAAGATGACCTGGGCTTGCACGGAGCCAGCCCAAGCAAGTGACCATGCCATGGCCGCTCCTTCCTGCGACGCCCAACCATGTTCCCTTCCTGCTTGCGAAAAACTTTGGCATGGCGCAGAAATGGTAAAAACGGAAACTTTCAAGAGCGTAGGCCACGACCACATGCCTTTGTCCTGCGCCCGAGACACGAAGATCCATTTGCACCTGTCCAGTCTGTCAAGTTTTCCTCCTTCAGTCGCCATTTCAAAAGGTGAGACCACTTCCCCACCCAAGTTGGCAACATAGCACTCACAGGCAAAGGGATAGGGGGGTCCCTTTAAGTGCTGGTGCGGCGGTGGTGTCCGGTGTCAGAGCCAGGAGTTGTCGCAATGTCATTGACTCAGGGCTGTGGAACACTGCCAGATTGGCGGCTGCGGTAATTACTACGGGATCTATGGACATTTTGGCGGTTTCGATTTACTTGGACCACCACGATGAAGCTTTTGAAAGCAACAATCTTGTTCTTTTGGGCGCCTTCCAGTGGTGACATTAATCACGATGTCAGCATCTTCCCTTCATGGACCTTGTTCCAGTCGGAAGGATGGAGTACGTCGAAGCAGATCGCACAGGACGTTTTTGGCAAGATCTTGCCACCTACTTTCAAGGACTCTACGCATCAGGACCTTTTGTTGGTGCCTCCGGTGCTGCTTAGTTCCATCACGGACATCCGAGTTGAACAGGACTCGTGCCATCTGTCCATACTGCGCACTTGTACTCCCTTGTTTGGAGTCCATCCAGAATCGCCTGAAACAGGGTCCATCGCACCGTTCAGCATTGCCTTCCATGCGTCAAGCGACGGCGGTTTTGGCAACCATGGACTAATCAGTTCCGCATCCGTTGTTTGCTCAAGCACAGCGCGGAAAGCATGTTCCTTTCTAGCTGCCTCGGTCGCACTGCATGTACGAAAACGATGTTGTAGTCGATCTGGTTGGCCACAGCGCACACAAACTCCGTCATCTTGACTGCTGACAAAGTTGGTCGCGACTTTTCCCGTTGTGACACCTCCAGCAAGGTGTATCCTGAGTAACACCAGCTCCTGTGGCGTAAACTCCCGCATCAGCTTAAAGGTAATCTTGACACTGAATGCCTCTGCATCCTGCAAATATGCCCTTTGTCTTACCTTGGCAAGCAATGTGTCCTCCCATTGTTCTGTCAAGAAATCCTCTAGATCTGCGCTGGAACAGTTCATCAGTGTAATCTGTGCGCCACTGCTTCTTGTCAGAAGTCCCTCAAACGTGCTTTGAACTCCCACACTGTGAAGGTATCTAGCCAAAACACCTACCGGCCCATACGCCTGTCTAGATGTACCCGGGTGAGCGGCCAGGGCCAAAAACGCCCGTCCTTGTTCCTCCGGGTGCCTGCGGAGAAAGACTCTGAACGTCTTGAGCGAGTCCAGGGTGGCCCACAGGAACGGATCCGCAAAAACATCTCCCGTAAGCACTGCTCCAAGAAACGGATTGGCACGTTGAACTGTTCCCACAACAATTCTCTTGAGTTGACTTCGAATGGCCTCAAAATATTTGACTCCTATAAGTTGCACCTGATGTCCATAAAAAGCCCTCGTAAGCACGGCCTGCTTGTACAAAAGCACCTTCCGAGTGGGGCTCATCCTCAAAGAACTGATTTTCTTCAGGACGATGATGCTTTCGTCAAGACGAGCTTTTTGACATCCCAAATGAGGACTACGCCCATACGTCAGGTTGGCCCCCAAATCTCTTTGCAAAGTGGCGTTTTGGACACCCAAGTGCTCGTGCAGGTTGGTGTCTCTCTTCTTCTGAACTCTGCACACCCACGATTTCTTGGAATCGATCTGCAAGTGGTTCATTTGCATGAAGTCCCAAGTGAATTTGACCAATTTCTCCTGATCTTCTGTGGATTTTGCGATCCACTCAATATTGTCGTAGTACGTAAAAGGTTGCCCCTGGGCAATGTGTCGAGCCTCGCAAGCACGCCGCACCGATGATCAGCATGACCACCACACTCAGCGGACATCCCTCCGGCACTCCTCTTCTTGACCCTTGTAGCATAGAAAAAGATCCTTGGAACACGACAGTACGTCTCATGTCTCTGTAAAAACTGAACCACGCGTCAACAAAGTCAGGATCAAACCCAAGCTCTGTCGCCAGCCGTGCTCCAACTCGCCGAGAAATGCAATTGAAACATTTCACAATATCAATTGCGCCTCCGAGTAGCTGTTGACCCTGATCCAGGGCCTGCTCAACCGCATACTGAACCTGAAACCAAACGTCACGCGCTCCTCGCTTGGGCAGAGCACCCTGACATGCTGCTGGTAGCACTTCCGAAAACTGCTGCAGCGCCCTTCTCGCTAAGATTCGGGTAGTGACCCTCCAGAGCAACGAAAGGATGCATATCGGACGCAGTTCACCGAATGTTTCAACCTCATCAACTTTGGGCAGCAAAAAAATCTTGGCCAGAGTGAAAGGCGACGGAAAACCCTGACTGCACATAGCTTCCCATATACTGATCCAGGCACTCCATGCGGCATCCGGTAAAAGCTTGAGGTCTGCAAGTGTCCAAGCATCCATTCCCGAAGCTGTTTTCCGCTTGGTTTGTTTCAAAGAGTCTTGAATCTCTTCGACGCTAATCCTGTGATTCTTTGGTTGCTTCCAGTCCTGCGGCAAGCGCTTGATGATGTCCTCCAGTCTGTCATCAACTTGCTCGTCTTCGACTCCCCAGAAGCTTGACCAATAGTTGAAAAAGGCATCATGCACTCCCTCCGGATCAAAAACCCACTTCTGTACTGTCCATACCAACTGACTGCTCGCCTCGACAGATGCCGGCAGGACAAAAACGTCCGAATACCCCGCAAGGGCCGGTGCGCGTACTCCGTTCACGAAGAGTCCACGGCCCGGCTCTGAGGCGGACCCGAACACACTGCACTTCCTCTCGGACCGAAATGGCTCCAGGCTCCTGCTGATATTTGTCTCTAATGACGCGAAAAGCAAGTTGGTTGCCTTCCTCACGAGCACTAGCATCAAGACTGGCTTCGAAACGCAAAAGCCTTCCCTTGCGTTCCTGAGCGACACAGCGTTCCGCGACTCCTGACATGTTCCAACAGAGCACGCAAAGCGTCCAGCCCAAGTCACGAAATGGGTCCCAAAACCTTTGGCTTCCACCACCGCCGCCCACTGCAAACGAAAGGACTCCGTGACATTCCCTCTCGCCTCAAAGAGTCTGCAGAGAGACTGCAACCTCCTGACCTGTTTGACCACTTGCTTGACCCGAACCGCAAAAACCTCCGAATCCGGATTAAAATCCCCCTGCCTAGCCTGTCTGACTCCTTGTTTGGGTTGAACACACTTACGCACCGGGCATCTGCCTCTTCCCAACTGTTTGATTCCCGGCTTCAAAGGCCCCTTAGCCGGCAAGGAGTCTGCTCAACATGCTGACACCACATCTGAAAGTCCTGCCCATCTTCCTGCTGATTTCCAGCAACAAGTCCCAACCAAACTTGGCCCAAATCCTTGGACCGAAGATGCTTCCTCTGGTCCTCAGTAAAAGGCCTAGGCACCTTCCAAACGTACTTCCTCCCAGCCTGGACCTGCAAGTCAAACGAGACATAAACCGGATTGTGATCGGGAAACGGCAGTGCTGTGCATCACAGCTACCGGTACACAGAGGAGTCTCTTCCGCGCAGGAATTGGAGATGAGCAGTTAGAACACGCTTGTAATGAGGCTTTCAAGGTTGAGTGGACCGGTAAAGTGCCAGGAAGGCAAAGCAGTGACAGAGGAGACCTTGCGGCCCTTGTTGTGACAGTGCATGCTTTTCCTTTCGCGGTCTGTTATACAGACAGTGAGTATGCAATTTCAAGTTACCACAAAGCGCTGGGCGCGACCTCGGAAGAAATGGACAAATGTGCAAACTCCGATTTGTTGCGCCTTCTTGCACAAGGTGTCAACAAGCATGCGGTGCGAGATTTCTCGCTTGTTAAGACCAAGGCGCATGTTTCGGTTGGGAAAATCCAGAGTGACGAACAGAGATACATTTCGGCGGGCAACTGGTTTGCCGATCTTGCGGCTAAGGCTGCCATGCGCGGGGATGGGAAGGGTGCTCAGGATTTACATGCCAGTGTTGCGACCCAAGAAAAGAAAATTTTGAACCGCTTCCGCATCCTTTGGCATGGGCTTGTGTTGAGTACGCGTCAGTACATGAGGGCACGGAATCAGCACGACACGCAAGAGTGCAACATGCCTGAGAACAGTGTTGAACCTGGACTTGTTGCTGGGAGAGACAGTTTTTGGAGACAAGAAGCGCCAGCTTCGTGGGTGTCACTTGGTTTCGATGCCTCTTGGCGGAATAATCTCCGAATGTGTGTTTGGGGCGCCACTTGGTCTGCAGCTTTGATGGAGTGGATTCAGAGGCTGCGATGGCCTGATACCTGGAGTTTCATGGCTCGAGCTTGCGCTCAGTTTCGTTTTTTTTTCCGGGCTGGAGGTTCCCATCCCCGACCCGTCGTGTTCTGCCGATAACAGGCCACTCGGGAAAGTCGTGAAGGCTTTCCAAGATGCTCTTCGGACGACCACTCATGTCTTTGGGGTTGTCTTTCCTTGGGATGCCAAGTCGAAGATCTTTCTTAGGACCTTGTTTCCTTGTGACAATTATGTGTGCGGTTTGGAAATCAGGCCTTTTTTTCCGGAAGCCATCCAGGTGCAGAGGACTTTACAGAATTATTTCATTCAGCATGGCCACACGCGGACGCTTTCGGCCCCGTTGAAGCTCCGCCAAGGCCCTTGGGACCCTAGAAAGGTTTTGCCCGAGGACGCTATTTTCTTACCTGTTGCGAGAGGGACGTTCTTTCAGCAGCACAAGGTCAGAATTGCCAAGGAAGGTGGAATCAAAGCTCTTCGAGCTGCTTTACAACCTGACTAGGACCTGGGAGGGGTCTCTCGCCGGTTCCGGTTCGGTGGTGTCTGGTGGTTTTGGTTTGATGGGTTTAGATGCGCCATGGATTCCTCTTGCGGACGCTGCATTTTGCTATACATCACTGGATGTGCAGTTCTTGCAGCTTGCCGGAACAACTTGTTGCGCCGGGGCACTACGGTTTTTACTGAATCGGTTCTGGCATGGATTGGTGCATGGGAGGAGGGTCATCTCTGACCTGAAGCCGTGAAACGCTGGCTGGAATTTGTTGCGCAGGCTGGCAACGGTCATTGCTGGTGTACACTTTGCCAATCGTGCATGGGCAGTACTCTTCAGCCGGACGCTTTCAACGCTGACTGGAGCAGACATCGTGGGGTATAGCTGCGCTTCTGCGAAAATGAGAGGAGAATATCTCTTCATCATGCTGGAGTCCTGGGCAAATCTTTGCGGTGTACAGTATGGTAGGCTCTGTTTGGTAATTACAGCCAGCGGACAGGACGCAAGGACCTGCGATGTTCTTGCGCTGCTTCTCAAACATCCAGCGGAAGGGACGCTAGGACCCTTGATTTGTGCATGATGGAGTTTCTGTGGAGTTCGCATGGATTAGGCTTGTACAGGCTTTTTTATTCAAACCTGTTTGCACAGGATTTCCTTGTTCTGTCTTGCCTCAGCGTGTGTTACAGCCAGCGGTTGGGACGCCAGTACCCATGAGGGAATTACAGCCAGCGGCAGGGACGCCAGGACCCTCGATGGCTTTTGGGCTTTGGCTTGGGCTGGTTTGGTGGCTCTTTGGCTTTGCGGTTCGGAGCTTGGAGGGTTACCGGCCCTTCGGGCCGAGTGGAGTGCTCGGCCGCGCCATGGTTTGCGAGATGATTGGATGAGACGCAATGCGGTGGGGGCTACGCAAGGTTCCTTGAGGGCTTGGAGGTGGAGACGCTTTTATTCTTATTGGAGGCTTGCAACCTGGGCATATGGTATTGCATTTCAGTTTGCGGCACTCTTGGGCAAGGTCATCATGTTAGATGCTGCGGTCCTTTCCTAGACTTTTTGGACTCATTGCGCGGAGCATGGGTTGAGACTTTAAGCTTTTGCTGGCGTACTGCGGGGTCGCTCCCGGTCTCAAAATGGGCTGGATGCCTGCAGGTATCGAAGCACTGGGCTCAGTCGGCCGTTGTCTCTCTCGGCAATGGTCTGCAAGGCTGCGAGGGCATCAGATTTGAATGATATATCAGAGTTTTTACGGATTTGCCTACGAGATGCTCGCAATGCTGGCGTACTGCAGGGTCGCTCCTGACGAGCTTGTCTTGGTGAATCGGATGTGGTTGTTTTGTCTTTTTGCAGGGCAATGTTTCAGAAGGTACACTTCAACTGGCGTACTGCGGGGTCGCTCCCGATCAGCTGGCGTACTGCAGGGTCGCTCCTGATGTGACGTGAACTTTGCTTGGTGGCTTGAATTTGGCTGTTTGATTCGCTTTGCAGCGCAAGGGTGCGGAAGGCACTTTTTGCTGGCGTACTGCGGGGTCGCTCCCGGTCACGGAAGGTGCAATGGTCCAGCGGACATCACTGTGCTAGCAGAACGTACAACCACTATGAAGATGGAGCTCGCTTGCATGCAGGGGGTTTCATATCTGATTTGCAGGCCTTGGTTATTTGCGAGAAAGGACATTACAAAGCAGCAGGGGCGACGTCGGATTCGGATGCTTGCTACAACAAGGGCGTCTTGGCAGCTTCATCGCCTTGTGCACGAAATGCTGGCGTACTGCGGGGTCGCTCCTGATGCGACAGGAACTTGGTTCATATGCACAGGTTTGGGCGGACTCGGTTTTTCATTTGGTCGGCAACTGAAGTAAGACAGGGTGTGTGGCTTTGCGCTCCCAGGAATGTACACTTTTCTGGCGTACTGCGGGGTCGCTCCCGGTTACGGGAGGTGCAATGGTCATGCGGACATCACTGTGCAAGTAGAATGCACAACCACAATGAAGATGGAGCTCGCTTGCGCGCCGGGGGTTTTGTATTTATTTTGCTGGCCGTGGTCATTTGCGAGAAAAGACATTACAAAGCAGCAGAGGCGACGTCGGATTCGAATGCTTGCTACAACAAGGGCATCTTGACAGCTTCATCGCCCTGTGCATCTTATGCAGGCGTACTGCGGGGTCGCTCCCGATGTGAAACCAACTTGGGTCAGTTGCATAGGTTTGGGCGGGCTCTGGTTTTTCATTTGGTCGGCAACTGGTGTAAGACGGGGTGTGTGGCCTTGCACTTCCGGGAAATGTACACGTTTGCTGGCGAACTGCAGGGTCGCTCCTGGTACAGTCACGGACACGCTGGAATCGATGGCGTGACGGTGGAAGTTTGTGATGGGAGGAGATAGTTTGACTATGTGCCAACCTTGGTTCTGCAGTGTGCATTATTTACATCGCTCGGAATGCGTCACAAGGAACGTGCTCTGGCGTTTGAAAGCAATCTGCAGGGTCTTAACCCTTTCGTTCTGCATGATGGCGGTGATACTCCGCAGATGCATCCCGAGCACAATGCTTGAGGATGGTACGCATTTTTTTACTTGCATGCCGCATGCCTTCTGGCAGCTAGGAGTTTGGACTCTTTGTGCACTACGATAGCCTGGTGGGGTCGGGCTTTTTATGGTTTGGATTGGTCCCTCTGTACAGTTTTCGGGACATTTGGATGGGATGTAGTCGCGGGCCTCGCGCCCTTGTTAGGGGCCTCGTTTCCGCTTCGGCTGAGCGATGGCCCGGCACGTATCTGTGAGTCTCCGATTAAAAAAAGATTGGTCCGAGCATGCGAAACTGCTTGAGCCGCGCCCTTGCCTGCGCGTGCTTTGTTGCGCTGGTGGTAATTGTTAAACATGCCGAGACTGCTGGAGCTGTTTTGCGGCACAAAGTCGATTGGCCGAGCCTTCGAGGCGGCTGGGTGGGAGGTCGTCTCCCTGGACATCGTGTCGAAATTTGAGCCCACGATCCTGTGCGACATCCGGAGCTGGGACTACGCGCTGTTTCCGCCGGGGCGCTTTGACATGGTCTGGGCCAGCCCGGTCTAAGGGGGGCCTCGACTCATGGATGGCCAGCGCGAGAGGGTCAAGGGGCAGTCGCGCGAGAGCATTCCTACGGCGCTGTGCGAGGAGATTGCGAGCGCGGCCACGGCAGAGCTTGCGGATCGGCTGAGCATCCCGGACTGAAGTGAGGAGCATTTCTTATAAGATTTTTTAATGACCCTAACGAGCTCATTTTTTTTCTTAGCAGGCATGCGCTCCGACGGCGGCCAATAAGCCGCCCCACGTGGCATAGCGCCACTGTCCGAAGACTGCGCCTCCACACTTTGGGCAGGACTTGCAGCTGACGCGGCACCCATCTATCTCGTCACTCTCAGCAGGAGCGGGTTGCCCCACAGCTGCAGCTCCTCCAAAGTGCGCGAGGCATCTTCGATCAGCAGCCGCGCGGCGTGCAGGCAGCGCATCAGCGGCTCGCTGCAGGGCTTCTCAGCGCAATCCAGCACCTGCGCAGCCGCGGCCAGGCGGTCACCGGGCTGGGGGTGGAAAGATCCGTCTCGGACGTAGTGGCGCTCACCGGGCTGGAGGCGGAAAGATCCGTCTCTCCACAATGATCCATCTCGGGCCAGGGTACTTTCCTACTCTAAGGAGAGGCAGTCGGACTGGAGGCGGGAAATGGCGCGCCGGGCTGGAGGTGGAAAGATCCGTCTCGGACCTTGGAATAAAAAGCCCTCTAGGTAGTGGCGCTCACCGGGCTGGAGGCGGAAAGATCCGTCTCAGGGAATTTCCTACTTTCAGGAGATGGAAACATTTCTTGTTCCCACAAAAGGCGCTCACCGGGCTGGAGGTGTCCGTCTCGGACCTTGGGATAAAAGCCCTCTAGGTAGTGGCGCTCACCGGGCTGGAGGCGGAAAGATCCGTCTCAGTGAATTTCCTCCAGGAGATGGAAAGATCCGTCTCGAAAATTTCTTGTTCCACCGGGCTGCAGGTGGGAAGATCCGTCTCGGACCTTGGGATAAAAGCCCTCTAGGTAGTGGCGCTCACCGGGCTGGAGGCGGAAAGATCCGTCTCAGGGAATTTCCCAATCCAGGAGATGGAAAGATCCGTCTCGAAAATTTCTTGTTTCCAGGAGAGGCGCTCACCGGGCTGGAGGTGGGAAGATCCGTCTCGGACCTTGGGATAAAAGCCTTCTGGGTAGAGGCGGTCACCGGGCTGGAGGCGGAAAGGTCCGTCTCGGACCTTGGGATAAAAGCTTTCTAGGTAGTGGCGCTCACCGGGCTGGAGGCGGAAAGATCCGTCTCAGGGAATTTCCTACTCCCAGGAGATGGAAAGATTTGTCTCGAAAATTTCTTGTTCCCAGGAGAGGCGCTCACCGGGCTGGAGGTGGGAAGGTCCGTCTCGGACCTTGGGATAAAAGCCGTCTAGGTAGTGGCGCTCACCGGGCTGGAGGCGGAAAGGTCCGTCTCAGGGAATTTCCTACTCCCAGGAGATGGAAAGATCCGTCTCGAAAATTTCTTGTTCCCAGGAGAGGCGCTCACCGGGCTGGAGGCGGGAAGATCCGTCTCGGACCTTGGGATAAAAGCCCCCTAGGTAGAGGCGGTCACCGGGCTGGAGGCGGGAAGATCCGTCTCGGGGAATTTCCTACTCCCAGGATGGAAAGATCCGTGTCGAAAATTTCTTGTTTCCAGGAGAGGCGCTCACCGGACTGGAGGCGGGAAGATCCGTCTCGGATCTTGGGATAAAAGCCCCCTAGGTAGCCGTCTCGGAAATTTCTTGTTCCCAGGAGAGGCGATAAAAAGCCCCTAGGTAGAGGCGGTCACCGGGCTGGAGGCGGGAAGATCCGTCTCTCGGAAAAAGAATTCCCAAGGGCACTCGCCTGCGAAAATGATCCGCGCCCGGGTGGAATCGAGCCCGCGGTCTGTAAGCTTCAGAGCTGCAGAGCCTCTTCCAATTGAGCTATGGATCCTTACTAGTCAAGCACTGAGACTTCAGTCCCAGAGAGCGTCACCAGCTGATAGGCTATCAGGTGGATGAACACATCCGTCATCGTGCCGTCGAGCGCCTTGAAGGTGAACCGAGCCAGGTCGCCCGAACGAGTGCTGACGCCACTGAGGGGCATCTTGGGCACTCGCTCTGTCGGGAAGCCCGCGATGAAGCTGTGGCGCAGGTAGCCAGCGCGGTCGATGTCGATGTTGCGCACCGTGTCGTCGTAGGTCCCCGCAAGGACCGAGAGGAAGTGGAAGTGCTCCGAGGCTCCCTTCATAGGGTTGTGCGGGTACTGCAGGCTGCCCAGCTGCATCTGCGACTCCAGGAGACTGTCTTCCTGCTTGGCCGCACCGATGGGGGCCACGTCCTGCCCCGGGTTGGCCAGCAGGTGGATCTTAGAGCCAAAAAGTCACGAACGCTCCCATGAGTTTCGTGAAGGCGCGCGCCACGGTGACGTTGTGCTCCGCCACGCCCGGAGGCACCGTGGACTGCTGCGTGTGCACCGTGGGGTAGCTGAACACGAGCGACCTTCCTGAGAGGAGCACGCGGTTGAAGGACTCTACCAGCGCAGAGTCCAGGACGACCTGGGAGGCCAGAACTCGGACGTTCTGGATCTCGAAGTCGGTGCTCAGCGTGGCTCCCGCCGGGTGCGCCCCGGCGTTCTCAGACCACAGCGCAGTCGTGGCGTCCGCAAACTCGATCTCTATCACCAGGTTCAGCTGCGGCGGCAGCATCTTGCCGCAGCGCAGGATGCCCACCATGGTGGGGCGCAGCAACACGTCCACGTAGCCACTCTGATCACCGCGCGGGGTGTCCGAGAGTTGTTCACCTCGTCGAAGCCCTCCACGGCCTTGTTCTGGTTGTACTCGCGGCCCTTCAGCAGGTCATGCACGGCCACGGTGCGGCCGTAGTAGTTAATGTCGTCGCAGCGCTGGCCGTTGGCGAAGACCTGGATCCTCTGGATGAAACAGGCGGGGTTCGGAGTGGCAGGCGCCAGCGGGTTGGTGGCGTCCGTGTTTCTGACTCTGAAGGCGATCTTGATAGACTCGGGGTCGATGAACGAGGTGCCGCTGGTCAGCGGAATGCGGCAGACCCTCGAGGTGGCGGGGGAGAAGGAGCTCAGCGAGCTGGGGAAATACTGCACGTCGTGCCGTGCGGTCACGTAGTTGGTGTTGCTGGTTTTCAGCTTGTAGTCCAGGCTCTGCATCAACTCATCCTGTGCTCCGGCTGTGACTACCTCCATGCTTCTTTACATGTAGCGCAACACTCATTTTCGCTCGTACGGCGAAGGAGAGTCTAGGCCGCCTCGATGTCTCGGGCCAGCTGGTCGTAGCTCGGCGGAGGCAGGCGGCTCTGGCGTCCTGAGCTGCGGGAGCTTGCCCGGGAGTTCGGCTGGGTCACAGGGCTCAGGCCCCAGGAGAAGGGGCGCGGGGTGTGATTGGCCTGCGCCTGGACTCGGAAGCCAGACTGCGAGGAGGCGCGGCTGCTTGCGGGGCTGCCTGAAGTGCTGCTGCCGGAGCGCAGCGTGAAGTGCTGGGGCTGCGTGGCGTCGTTCATGTTGTTGGCGGACCGGACGTCCTGCACGGCTGCGTCCTCACTGCCCTGCTGAGGCCGGAAGAGTGTGTTCTCCAACACCCAGCCCGTGCCGCGGGCCAGGCCGTAGGCTGCGCCGCCTGCGAGTCCCACGGCCAACTGCCGTTGCCGCCGCGCCAACTCCCGCCATGGCAGCCATCGCTCCAGCAACCTCTCCCGCTGTGGGTGCGAGGGCTGCTGCTCCTTCGGCCAGGCCCCCCAAGTACCCGAAGGCTCCACCCACGCCCTCGGCGGCGACGGCTCCCTCCTCCGCAGCCACTGCTGCCGTCTCCTCTATGGCCTGTGCTGCGCCACGCTCCACCTCCTGCGCGCGCTGCCCCGCCTCGTCCAGGAGGCGCTCTACGTCGTCGGGTCGGCCTATGATCTGCGGCGGCTGCGGCTGCGGCCCTGGGCGGGGCAATACGTTCACTCGGCTGCGTCCTGGGGGAGCTGAGAGCGGAAGGCCTGCACCGCCGCGAGCCCTGCTGCTCCTGCGCCCACAAGGTCCGCTGCTGCCTGCGCTCCGTCGGCCGCACTGCGCAGACGGCCCGTAATGGAGGGCGGGCCCTGTCCGTTGTTTGTCTCTGGGTCTCCTGCGAGGTCGTCCTCGCCGAAGCGGTTTCCTCCGCCTTGGCGCATCGGGCCAAGTCCTCGTCCGTGGCCTCAGAAGCCTTCCTCTGGAATCGCCCTCAGGGGCGTGTGCTGCAGAGGCTGCGGGCTGGGGTCCTCGCTGGACTGCACGAAGTCGTCCAAGTAGAAGTGGCTCGTGATGAACGTGGTGGCCTTGCGGTCCGGCTGGTCCAGGGGCAGCGGCTCATTCCGCTCCAGGTAGCCCACCACCTGCTCGAAGCGCGGGCGCTGGCTGAAGCCGTGGGCCCGAAGCGTCTTCATCTCTTTAAGGGTTACTGCGCGGCAACTTCGCCCGCTGCGCGTTCGACGCCCCTGCGCTCGGCGCGCGCGTAGCGCAGCTGAGGGACCTGGCGGCGCACGGCCTCCGTCAGCTCACGTCGTCCAGGTGCCGCTGCCCCTCTTGGGCCAGCCTGCGTTCCCCTAGCCAATTATTGAAGGCCCGCGCCTCCTCCAGCTCTCGCTGGCGCTTCAGCAGCAGCGGCTGCAGGTCGTGGCTCACATACGTCTTTCGGAACCACCGGAGCATCTGAGGCTCGTTGCGAGGTTCAGGGGACATCATCGTGCTTTTCATACCAGCACGCTAGCGCCCGCCGTCAGCCGGTCGTACGCCGACTGCCTCTCCAGCATGCACATGGCGCGCTCGGACGAGGCGCTTCTACAGGCTCGGGCCGTACCTCGCTGTGTACCTCGGGCCGTACCTCTCTGTGTACCTCGGGCTCGGGCTGTACCTCGGGCTGTACCTCGGGCTCTAGCTGTGGCTCAGCCTTGGGCGCTGCCTTGGGCTTGGGCGCTGCCTTGGGCTTGGGAGCCGCTGAGACACCTGCGCTTCCGGCTGACAGACCTGGAAGGCCAAGTCGTCCGACTGCGGGGCTCGTCCTTGTCCTTCGTGCTGTTTTTGGATCACGTCTAATTCCTCGAAGGTCTTTTAAAAAAATATTTTCTATTAAAAAACCGATGAAGCAAGCGCAACCGGCGCCAAGGCCTAGAGGCAGAATTCTGGGTAGTAAAAACAAGCCCAAGCCGCCCGAGCTGCCCCTGCCGAAGAGCAAAAAATGATCGCCGACCTGCCCACGGAGCCTGCGTACGAAATCGACTCCCCCTTCCGGCCCAAGAGGGTGAGATTTCCCACAAAGCCCAAGACGGCGCCCAAGGCTGCACCCAAGGCAGCACCCGTGGCCAAGGCAGCACCCAAGGCAGCACCCAAGGCACCGCCCAAGGCAGCCCAAGGCAGCACCCGCGCCATGGGGCCCCTAACGGCCATGAAGTGCCCGTCATCGGAGCCGGTCTCCACCCACGCTCTTCAGCGTTATCTTGGACAGGATGTCGTCCCCCAGATTGCCCAGCACGTGGCTGGCGTTGGCCAGCTGGGGGCAGCGGAGGTAGACCTCGCTGTATGCCATCATGCGGACGAACTCAAAGACCTGCTGCCCGCCAGAGACGAAGCTGGGGCCAAGCAAGTGGTCGACGCTGAAGGGCTTGGTCGGCGATGCGGCCGGCGAGGTGGGGTAGTCCACAGCGTCTGGGAACTGCTGCTGCAGCTCCAGATCGTTCAGAATGAGGCGGTTGCCGTCGTAGGCTACGCTGAGGCTGTTCGTGGTCTCGCTATGGGTAGCAGTAGCGAAGTTGGAGCTGATCCAGGCTGCCAGCCGGGAGCCCGTGTAGGCGCCTTCCGGAAGGAGCGCCCAATTCAGCGTGCCGAGCGCGGCGTCTACCCAGTACAAGTAGCGGCCCCGGTCTGTCGAGAGGAAGCTGTCGGCGATTCTAATCTTGTAGACGGCCAGCCTGGCATTGCTCTGCAGGTGCAGAGACTCTCCCAGGTCTACCTCGAAGTCGCTGTCCGAGCCGGCTACCCTCTTGCGGCTGTCCACGTAGATCGTCGTCATTCTTTTCTTTAGGAAGCCACCTGTTCGGCGAACGATGGGTGGCTGGACTGCTGCGACGGAGGTGCAGCAGGAGATGTTTTCACACCTCGCGTTGATCAGCGTGGAGCTTGCGAACAGCTTCTGGCCCAGGAAGCTGAGCGCCGCTCCCATCGGCTTCTCTTTGTGCAAAACGCTCTTCGAAGCGCATGTGGAACATTTGATTCTTTGGCTTGAGGTAGTAGACGAAGAGGAAGCTGTAGGGCTCCCGAGTCGCCTGCTCGTAGATCCTGCGCAGCTTGTCCTTCGGCAACAGGGCGCTCAGCTCTTCGATGACGGCAGCAGAGAAATTGCATGTTCACCCGCACGGCTGCGCTGATGAGCCTCAGCTTCTGGGAGCTCACCCAGGTGCTGATTTGCAGGCGCCGACCCCTCCCTGATGAAGAGCGTATCCAGGGCGCCGTGAGGTTTGTGGAGCTGTGGGCTATCTGCAAAGTCGTCGCAGATTATCAGCACCTGATACAGCTTCTTCATCTCCAACTTCTTGGATGTCTCGGTGATCTTGCGCTGCCTCTGGATGATGCCCCGCAGCGCCGCCTCGCCCCACTCGTCCCGTAGGCTTGCTCCTGTTCGGTATTCACGCCCAGGTCCTGCTCTATGTACTTTTTGACAGGGACCCAGCTGTCGTCGATATTGATGGACGGACTGAAGATATAGATTTTCTCGAAGACTCCGCGGTATTGCTCCAGAATCATGCTGATCAGCGCCACGGTTTTGCCGGACTTGCTGGGTCCGAGGAAGATACCTGTGCGGGGTCCGAGGGCTGTTTGCTGCTATACTCAGCCGTAGGAAACAGCTTGATCTTCCCCATCTCCTTTGCCTTACTTCCCAAATTCGACGCAGGGAAGCCGGGCAGTGAGACCGGGATAAATCTAAAGGCTGGCATGCAGCTGAAGTACATGGGAAGCAAATCGTGGTTGGCTCCACACGTGGACCGGCTGCTGGGGGACGTCGCTGTGCTTCACTCTCCCTTCTTCGGCTCTGGAAAGCTGGAGTACTACCTCGCCTGAAGGTGTGCGGCGTCGACGCCTTCGAGCCCGTCGCAAACCTGCACCGCTGCTACTTGAGGCAAGACCCGGTCTTCCTGCGCTCCTTGCTGCGCCTGGCGGGGCGCAAGGTAGACAAGCGCTTCTACTTCAGTCGCCTTCTGCCGGGCACTCAGAGAGGCCACGCCGGGCGTCGGGCCGCCTGCTCGTACGTCCTGCTGCGCAACAGCTTCTCGGGAAAGTGGGGCTCCTTCACACAGCAGCGGCCACTGGCGCTGAGCAGCGTGCGGCGTCTGCAGCGGCCACCGCGCAATGTGACCGTGCGATGTCAGGACGCGCTGGCCTATCTACGCGCTCTGCCCCGCCTGGCACCCCGACAGGCCATATATGCCGATCCTCCCTACATCTTCCCAGGCCGCAGCATGAACTACTATGGCACGAGGAGGCGGGGGCATGACCTGGCCTTCCACTCGGAGCTCCGAGACGCGCTCTTCGCAAGCGGCCTGCCCTTCCTTGTGAGCATCAATGACGCGCCTGAGGCCTGGGAGCTCTACAGCAGGGCCGGCTCCATCACGAGGCTATGCTCTGGCAAGAACGGCTCCAAGCCCGAGCTGCTGGTAGTGCACCGGGGCAATCCTGCTGCGGCGACAGGATTGAGTGAAGCAATCCGGGCAATCCTGCGCTCACAACAGGATTGCCAGGCCCGCACCAGGCCCGCACCAGGCCCGCACCAGGCCCGCACCAGGCCCGCACCAGGCCCGCACCAGGCCCGCACCAGGCCCGCACCAGGCGCACGCCTTCGCGGAGCGAGGTCGGGTTTCCGACTTCGGTGGAGAGAATTTTGGCTCTTAGACCCAAGCCGCGGAGCTGGTTTCGCTTTTCCAAGCCTTTTGCGCACTTTTCGGCCCCAAAGAGAGCGGTGACGAAGCGGTGACACCGCGGTGAGAGCGTTTTTGGGCCAAAAAGCGCCGTTTTGGGACGGTGACAAAAGCCGATGGTGAGATGGCTTAGGCGTTGGTCTCCGGAGCGACGTTTGGGAGGTTCGATTCCACCCCGTACCTTGGCGGGCTGACGTGTTAGACACCGGTGACATCGGCGGTGACTAATTCAGCAGGCTGACGTGTTACATGGAGAACCTCGGCTGGCTGTCGGGCTCCGAGCCAGGTCCTCGGCGGGCTGCCGGGCCGCGAAAAACCCTGCAGAGAGAACTGGGCCCGGTTTTGCGCACTTTTGCACCCAAAAAGCGAGCGGTGACAAAGCGGCGACACGCGGCGACGACCTCAGCGGGCTGGAATTCGCAGGCTTTTCGGGGCAGAAAACGGATTTCGGAGCACGGCGAACGCCTGGAGGAAAACGAGCGAATTTGGAGGCCCAGGCACCACTTTTGACGCCTGACACGAAAAAACGCACTTTTCGGAGTTGGCCGTTTTCAGCGCTTTTTGCACCAAAAAACGGAGCGGCGACGAAGCGGCGACATCGCTGGTGACAAGCGTTTTTTGGTGAAATCAAAAATCCCAAATAGTTAGGTCCCTATAAGCAGACATTCCTTACTACTGGTACACATCGGCCGTGTGGGCTACCTGCGCCACAGCTTCAGTGCCGGCTTTCCGACGGAGCGCGTGCCCCAGATGCCACTGAGTGGTGTCAGCACCCGCTCGGGCGACCTTGCCCGTCACCTTCAAGGGCCTGGACGGCACGATGACGGACCTGTTCATCCACCTGGTGGCCTACCAGCTGGTGACGCTCTCCGGCACGGGCGTCTCTGAAAAAGCCCGCTGCCCCAGCAAAACCACGGAAAAAAATGGACTTGTTTCCAGGCCCCTCGGATTAGTCCAGAACGGCCTAATCCGGAATGCTCAGCTCCGCAAGCTCTGCCGTGGCCGCGCGCGCTATCTCGTTGCACAGCGCAGCAGGAACGCTGTAGAGCAAGCTCGCGTGGCTGCTGGCTGACCCTCTCGCGCTGCCCCTCCATCAGCCGGGGCCCCCGCTGCGCGGCCCGGAGGCCTGCCATCCTGGACGCGCCGCAGCGGCTGCCGGCCCTGCACAGGCCTTGCCTTGGCCTCCAGCCCATGTTGGTCCACAGCCGCGTCTGCTTCCTGTACGGAGTTCCGTACTTGCAGTGGGTCACGTCCACCCAGGGCAGGCGCTCCATGAACGGGCGGGTCTTCAGCAGCCCGGTGGCCGGGTCCAAGTGTGCGATGATTTCGATGGTTCGAAGGACCAGGGCATCAGCTTCTGGCAACCGCCGCGGCCGGGTGGTCAGCGCCCTGGAGTACTCGGCGCACACGGGCGACGCCCAGACAAACTGGAAGTGTCCGGGCGGAAAGGCTGCGCGGAATCCCATTGCAGAATGTTGCAGCAGAATGGAGGGCTCGAACTTGGGCAACAGGTCAAGGCTCACAACTTCCCAGCCTTCCGCCTCGAAGGCTGGTCCCACTGAGCCGGTGCCCTTGAAGAGCTCCAGCAGCGCGGGCATCCGTTTCTTTAAAGCCGGACCGCCCCCGCAGCAAGCCACCGAACACTTCCAAAACGGGGTTGGCCCGCACGTCTGGTCGGACGAGGACTGGACCCGCCAAGCTGCTGTTCTGCTGCGACCCCTTTTCAGTTTTGGACGACCTCTCTAGAAGGTTGCCGGAGGTGGCTCGGCTGCAGCCAGAGGTGGCGCAGCGTGAAGTGCTCCGAGCGCGTGTCCAGGTGTACCCTGCCTTGGAGCGTCAGGCCCTGGCTTGACGCGTAGGTGAGCGCGTGGGCAAGGCGTCTGGCTGAAGAGCTCTTGCGGGGTGAGCTCGGCGCCGCTCTCTCCAGTGCGATGTTGTCCCCGCAGGCCGCGACTGTCACGAACGTGCCTTTCTTGATGGCTCCGCCCGTGGGCGGACCTCGCGTGCGTGTCCCCAGCTGATGCTGGACCTTGCGGGCGGCTGGCGGCACGAGCTGACGGAGAACAAGCGCAGCGACGTGCGCATCTTCGACCTCGTGCGGAGCCTACGCGTGGACGAGCCGGACGAAATGCCCCTAGAGGAAGCTTTGCAGACGGCGCGACGGCTCTAGTAGTAAGGAAAGACTGCTTATAGGGACCTAATTATTTGTGATTTTTGGTCCCAAAACGCGCTCACAGCTCGCGCCCGCTGGGACACTGGCGCAACCTGGAGCAGCTGCGGATGCTGGGCGCTTACGCTCCGCCAGGCTCCGCGCCCTTCGGTTCCTCGTGGGGCCCCCGCCTCTGGGGCCCGCTCCGACACTGCCGCTGCGGCTGAGCCGCTGCTGGGCGTAGACTGTCGGAACCGGAAAAAAAGATCCCGAGCTCTCGTTTTCTCGCTTTATCGATAATGCTTATTCGATCCGCCGCAGCTGCTCAAAATGACTTCCTTGGCGGCCTTCCGATAAAAAACGCACTTTTCGGAGTTCGCCGTTTTCAGCGCTTTTTGCAACAAAAACGGAGCGGCGACGAAGCGGTGACATCGCTGGTGACAAGCGTTTTTTGGGTGAAATTTTGCTGTTTTGGTCGAGGCCGTAGACCTTGTCGTTGAAGGGCGAGAGCGACTTCTTCTCGACGGTCTCCACGGCGATCTCGCGCGCGCGGCTGCGCAGCTGCGCGAAGGCCGCCCTGCGCTCGCTGCCTTCCTCCAGCACCTCCCGGTACTCGAGATGCCGGACGTTGGTCACCGCCTTCTTCGGCACGCCCTTGATTTTGCGCTTCTCCTTGCGCGCGCCGTCGGGCTGGACCGTGAGGATGCTGTACATCTTGGAGCGCAGGCCCACGTACTCCAGGATCCTGGCGGGGAAGGTCTCGTCGCCGAGCTTGCCCAGCTGGCCCATCACCTCGATGGCCTTGGCGCGCGCCGCTGCAGAGAGCGCGCTCAGGTCCCTCTCGGGGTCCTTGGACTTGCCGGCCACGTCGAAGAGGGCGGCGCCGTTCAGGTTCGCCTCGGCCATGGCGTGGAGCGGGTCCTGCAGCTCGAAGATCTGCACCATCACGGAGTCGGTGTCCGTGAAGAGCAGCCTCATCTTCGGGAAGAGCCTCCTCATGTGGAGGTAGTAGGCCTTCTCCATCATGAGCTTGGAGAGCTGCAGCGTGCGGGCGCCGACTTGGGTGGGCACGCTCATGCAGGCCTTGCTGCGGTCCGTCTTGAGCGTCTCCACGAAGGCCAGGAACCCCTCCGAGTCGTTGATCTGGAGCTCGAAGTTCGTCACGGAGCTCTTGCCCACGGCCCGCTCGAACTTGGCCGGGTCCACGTAGGCGTTCGTGTTCCTGAACTTGTCGGGGTTCATGCAGCAGCGGCCGAAGATGGCGTTCTGGGTGAGCTTCACCACCTTCTCGGCGACCACGCTCCCCGCCGTCTTGAGCTGCCTCCGCTCGCTGTGCTTGAGCTCCATGAAGCCCGCCATGAAGGGGCTGCAGGCGAAGCGGTAGGCCCTGTGCAGCCTCCAGACCCTGGCGCCCAGCACATCCCGTAGGAACTTGAGCCGCTTGCCGTCCACGCCCTCCTCTACGTGCGTGACGAGCTTCTCGCAGGGCGACGGAGAGGCCGAGGCGCTCCGCCATGTCCGCGGTGCGCGGCCCGTACAGGCCCTTCCCGACCTTCATGCGCGCGGGGGGAGCCCAGTCCAAGTGGTCATGCAGCTCCGGGGGGAAGTCGTAGTCCACGAGGAGCAGGTAGCTCACCTCCTCGGAGTCGGACTCCCAGTTCAGCCCCGAGAGGCACGTCTTCAGCCTAGCGGCGTGTTCTTCCAGCAGGGCGACGGTCACGCAGGGGCCGTTGGGCATGGGCAGCGTCATTGCGGCCGGGTACATGGCGTTGAAGTCCAAGTACGAGATCCAGCTGACACGTAGTGGATGGGGTCGAGCCCCGACTGCGCCCGGAAGGAGTCCCGGTAGCTCTCCATCACGTCCGCCAGGGCCAGGACGTCGGTGTGGAGGTAGCAGTCGTGGAACTCGCGGAAGGGGGAAGGTCTCCCACCCCATCGGTGTTGACGGCCAGCCGGTGGTCCTCTGCGCTCACCGCTTTTCCTGCCAGCACGCTGTCGTAGCAGTGCTGCTCCCACACCGCAGGCATCTCCCATGCCTCGGCGCCGCAGAAGTGCTCGAAGGGCATGGGCAGCTTGCGCAGGATGCAGTCCCACGCCTGCTCCGGGGCGGAGAGTCGGTCGGCGTGCGCAGCTGCAGCTCGGGGTGAAGCGAGGCCATCAGCGGGAAGAGCTCCGGCAGCTGCTTGTGGGTGCAGGCCCTGAGGTCGTCGATCATGCTGGCCAGGCTTGTGGGGAAGACGTTCATGCTGTCCGCGGGCCCCAGCTCATCTGCAGGCACTTCTCGCCCGACTTGCAGGACTCGGAGGCAGAGGTGGCTGTAGTCGCCCTGCTTGATCGCGGCCTGCAGGGCGCACCAGCCGCTGAGGGGTTTTGGCGCGGCCTTGGCCCTGCCCTTGGGTGCGGCCTTTGGCGCAGCCTTGGCCATGGGCATGGGCCTCTCGCCGCTTCCTTCTTGATCACTCTCGGTGCCCTCATTGTCGCTGTCCTCGCCGAGCTCTTCACGCGGCGCCCTGCTGACAGGAGAGCCCATCGTGGCGATGTAGCGCAGCAGGAAGCGGAAGTCGTAGCCGCCCGTTGTGAAAGACCACTGGGATGGTCTTGGGCGTCTGGGCCGCGATGTTGCAGGAGTGGCACAGCGCCCCGAGATACTGCCCGGTGTTCTCGGGCCCGGGCAGCGGCACTTTCCGAGCGCGCTCGGCTATCTCTCGATAGCACTGGGTAGCGCGGCGCCGCTGCCAGGAGGCCTTCGTGGCGAAGCGGGCCATGCACCTCGGGCACTTGTACTCCGCGCAGCCGCCGGTGTTGGCGGGCGCCGGACGACGCCCGTGCCGCTCGGGGCGCGCTGCTGGAGGACGTGGTAATACTCCAGTCCGTCCGTCCACAGGGTTTGTTGCGGAGCTCGAAGGCCTCGATGTCGAAGCCCACGGGGCGGTCCGTCGGCAGGCCGGAGAAGTCCACCCCCGCGGCTGCCAGCCCGCGGGGCGCGGTCCTCGGCGGCCGGCCAGCTCGGGGTAGAAGAAGGAGCCTGAGCAGCTCACGGTCCTCTTCCGCTCGGTCTTGTTGAGCCCTTCGACCGCGAGGCAGTGGGCGAGGACGCGCCACATGAAGCAGCGGTGGTCCTCGTTCTGAGGGTTCCAGATGGCCTTCTTCTTGGCCAGGGTCTCGGGCAGCTCCTTCCAGCAGCCTCCCGCCTCGTTGGGCGGCGGGGGCGCGGGCATGTCGGCCAGCTGCTGCGAGGGCGCGGTCAGCAAATACGCTGCCGTGACGCCCACGACGGTCCAGTCGGACTCGGGGAAGCGGGAGCGCTCGAGCGCTCCTGATGGCCGCCATCATGGTTCCGGCGCGGGCCGACGGAGACGCGGGCCTCACGATCCACGGCGCCAGCCTGAGGAAGTAGAGCGTGAGCTCCACCCTGTCCTCGTCCTCATCGTTCGCAGCCGGGCGCGTCAACAGGATCTGGAAGCTGACCTTGGCGAGGAAGGGCAGCCGAATTGCCAGCAGGTCTTGGAGCCGGTCCACCAGCAGCCGCATGGCGTCGATGGTGAAGACCTGCTGCCCAGGAAGAGGTCCAAGCGGCCCTGCGCGGGCGCAGTTCTGTCACGGCGGCCTCGGCGCTAGGAGCGCGCGGCTCCTCCAGAGGCACCGCCCGGACGGCGCTGAGCCCCAGGCGGCCCCAGATGCGATCGGACAGCTCGGAGGTCATGGTGCGAATTGGTTTGAGCTAAATAAATTGCTTTCTATAGAAAAATAATAAAATATTCAGTCGGTCGGACGAGCGCTTCTTTTTTCTGTGTCCTGGCTTCTGTTCTGTCCCGGATTCTACCGCGTCACAGCGAGTCGGTGGCGCTGCCCTGCAGGTTCAGCGCAGCGAGGAGCTCTCTGGAGGCCTCGTCCAGCTCCTTGCGCGCCTTCTCAAGCCGCTCCAAGGCGGCGAGGGTTGCGCTCTTGGCAGCCAGCGAGACCGGCAGCCGCCCAGCGATCTTCTTGCTGACGAGATGCTCCTCCACCTCGAAGAGCTCCCTCTCGATCTGGGCCAGCGTTGCGACATCACGCGTGCGAATGCGGCGCTGCCTCAGGGCCTCGCGCTTCTCGCGGAGCGCCGCGGGCCCGCTGGACTGCGAGAGCCTGGACTGCGCCTTCACAGCCACGAGCGGCGGAGTGTCGACGGGCAGCGTGGTCTGCGGCGACGTGACGAGCTCGGGCACGGTCTCCGCGCCGCAGCTCTTCGCGTCCAACACGCTCATCGTGACCAACACCTCCGACTTCTCGGACGATCTCTTCTTGACGAAGAACTGGGCGGGCTGGAGCAAGCTGCAGATCTCCAACAACAGCGCGGCCTCCAACAGCGGCCCGGAGCTGCGGTTGCTGGGCAACCAGAGCGCGCGGGTCTTCCTGGAGCGAGACGGCGGGGCGCACCAGTGCGAGCTCATCATGATCAACGACGAGGCGCTGGTGCAGACGAAGAGCCTCTCGACGCAGCTGTCCTTGACCACGAACCAGAGGAACCCCGGCTGCCTGGTGATCGCAGGCAACACGGGCAACGTGGTCTGCAACACGAGCTTCACGAATTTGTCGGACAGCAGGGTGAAGACGGAGATGGCCGAGGCCGACGTGGCAGAGCTGCTGCAGCTGTTCGACTCCGTGGAGGCCATGCAGTACAAGCACCCGGACATGAACGAGGACCTGAGGCTGGGCTTCGCCTCGGACGACTTCGCAGGAACGAAGTGGAAGAACCTGACGGGCACTGCCAGGTGGAGCAACGGCACGGAGATGATCACGCTTGACTACTCGCACCTCACCAGCGTGCTCTGGGGGGTGTGCAAGGGCTTCCAGGCCCGGCTGGACGAGTTGGAAGCCTGGCAGACCTGGCCGACGACTTCAACGTGCGGGACCCGCGGAAGCTGTACCGACTTCCGAGGCAGCGCGACCTTGACGTGACGCAGGCCATGGCC
Organism: Effrenium voratum; assembly: GCA_963377175.1. NCBI lineage: Eukaryota > Dinophyceae > Suessiales > Symbiodiniaceae > Effrenium > Effrenium voratum. The sequence goes on from CAUJNA010000839.1 coordinate 136,229, forward strand.
TTCGAGGCGCTGAAGGCCGACGTGGGCCGGCAGGTGCAGGCGCCCCGGCCGCGTGCGCTGGGCAAGTCGGCCGCCGAGGGGCCGAACGACCGGCTGCAGGCCGACCTCATCGACTTCAGCCAGCACACACGGGGGAAGACGAAGTATGGCCTGGTGGTGATGGACGTCTTCACCCGGGAGGCTGCCGTGGAACCTCTGCAGAACACGAACGCCGAGACGGTCGGCCGGGCCACCAAGCGTGCCACGCAGGAGCTGACGGGGGACGACAAGAACTTCGTGGTCACGACCGACCTGGGCAACGAGTTCGCCACGCTGGACCGGGAGCTGCCCGCGGAAGCCGTGCACCGAACGAAGCGCCCGGAGGACCGCAACGCCACGGCCGTGGTGGACCGGGGAATCCAGACGCTGAAGAAGGACCTGGCCACGCGCGTGGCCCGCAAGGGCGGCCAGTGGAGCGACCACTTTGAGCAGACCGCTTCGGCCTACAATGCGCGGCCCCACGAGACGGCGCATGGCGCCCCGGAAGACGTGGAGAAGCAGCCGGCCACAGAGTTCAGGGTCCTCCAAGACAACGCCGACAGGTTCCAGCACAACAAGGACTTGACGAACCGCCGCATCAAGGCAGTGGAGGACGCGGGCGCTTCCCGAGCACCGACGAACGCGGCGAGGAGCTTCAACCCTCAGTACGGCGACGTGCAGCAGCTGCGGGCCGTGGACTCCATGACCGTCCGGAGCACCGAGGGCCGGGAGACCCTGCTGAAGCTGGCGCTGCCGGCGCCCCAGGGCAGCGGCAACGCGGCGGGCCGACTGACGAGGCGGGGCAGGCCGGCAGCTGTCAGGCAGCTGGACGACTTCCTGGCGCCTCCAAGGCCCAGGACCCTCGACTGATTACGGCTACTTTGGACCAAACTGGAAACTTTGCATAAAGCGCTGGAAACTTGTAGTACTTTGAGTCGTGTTTTTGGGGAACCCTAGCATGATTTTCCTGAGAGCACCCCAAGTCTCTCGGACGACATCATTATCTAAATCCCCATGCGTCCGTGTCCTCGACCTATCGACCTGCCCGAAAGACAGCAAGGGTTGGACAGTGTTTTCCTTGCGCAAGCACGCCATCAGTTCACGTGACTTGCCGGGTCTCTGCAAATGGCTGACACTGTGCGTCACCCAAAAGCCTAAGAGCTACTTGTCGATGCCGATCGGAGCTTCACACCCACCATGCGCTCAATTTGCTTGAGGGTGGAGATGTACCGCGGGCCATAGGATTGTCCTTTGATCCCCAACTTCGAGATCACGCTCTTTGCCGCGCCCAAGGTGTCCAGGCTGAGGTAGGTCTTCAGCGCCATCGTCAGCTCCGTGTGGAGGCTTGCTTCCTTAGGGCACCAGCTCACACATCTCTGTCATGAAGGCCTCGAGTTTGGCCTCCTCGTCCTTGTCTGCACATGGGACCAGGTCCATGGCGCTCATCTTCATCTCCGGTGGCTGCGGCTTGATCTCGGTGCCTGGGTTGTACTCCATCTCCAACGAGTCCACGAGATTTGCCGCAAGGAAGAAGATGTACTTGTTGAACTCTCCTCGGTTTATCCGGGTCTTGAGGCCATCCACGGCTCGCTCCTCGGTGGCCATGGACGGCTTCAAGGTGAAGCTGACCGTTATCTGGCAGACTCGAAGCCGCCGCAGCATCCCATCCGGTCGAGTCACACGGGGAGGGTGATTGCTTGTTGCCACCAGCAAAGCCGTAGGCATGAAGTCCCGGGGACCCTTGTTGAGCTTCCTGCTGCAGACTGGCGCACCTTCCATGTCACACAAGGGCTTGATGAAGTCATCCGCCAACGAGTAGTGCTCGGGGACTTCACTGGCCCAGGCCAGCCGCTTGCCTAGAGTCCTTGCATGGTAAGGCGCGGGTCCGTCCTTCGCGGTCAGGTAGCGAGTCTGTTGCACCACATAGTTTCCCGGAAGCTGCACCCCGTAGTTGTCCTTGCCGTGACCGAGGAAGGCGTGCAACATCTTCACCTTGGTGTCCTTCCCGGAATCCTGGCTTCCCCAGATGTAGTACATCTCGCAGAACCGCGGCGTCGCGGAGATGGCCCTGGTCATGAGACGCAGCTCGTAAAGGACGGAGTCCCAATCCCCGTACACCTTCATGTGGCGGAGGATCTCGCACCCGTCCTGCTCCAATTCCTCGAAGCACTCGATGACCTGTTTGCCATTCTCGCTGGCCTCGAGCAGACACACCCCCGTCTCCACATGCTCCTTCAAGAAAGCCAGGATGCGCTTGAAGAGCTTGGTCGCCTTGCTCGGCTGCCACATCTCTGAGGTCGCCTTTGCGTGGAAGCCCATGCGGTCGGCGGGGATCGGTGATCGGAGGACACGCTCCTTGAAATCGTAGAGCATGCCGTCGCAAAAGAGGATTTTGTGCCGTGTCTCGTCGCCGTCGAGGTCCGCCATCTGCGGGCCTGCCAGACGCCCCAGAACGGACGAGGACAGACCGGTGAAGAAGGCATTATCGTTGAGGGGCGGCGGCGGCACGTAGTTCTCATCGACTGTCTCGAAGACCGGGCAACACATCTTGCACATCAGGTCTTCCACGGTCTGGCCCAAGTCGTCCCGGTTTCGCACCAGCCAGAAGCCTCCCTTCTCGAAGCTTTCGTAGGTGGTCCTCTTCTCACCCCCCTCCACCGGAACGTGTACGACCGGGACCAGCTGCGCCGCCGCCAGCTTCGCAAAGTCCACGGTGTTTGCCCTCGCCCGTCCAAGTATGACGTGCTGCCTGCAGCGCTGGAGCAGTTGGTGGTACCCGGAGAACTCCATCTTCGACTTGAGTCTCCAATCCAAGTTGGGGTACTTCGCCGCCGCGTATGCCCACGGGTCCTCCAGCTCGTGCACGACCACCTCGACATCCACGGCTCGCTTCACGGCCTCGCTCGCGGAGCGGAGGGCCCCGATGCCGTCGTGCTGGTGGTCGTTGAAGGCCCTGCCCGCTGCCGCCGCCATCTTCTCCATCTGCAACCTCTCGTGGTGGGCGTACAGGGCAAAGGCCCCCGAGGCAGTGGAGCGGCCCTGCTCCATGTGCCAGTCCTTGGCCTTCTGTGGCAGCAGCTCAAAAACGGCCACGTGGTAGAGGCGCGCCGCCGTCTCGAAGCCGTAGAGCCAAGCAGCCACCTCGCCGCGCTATCCGAAGCCAAGGGTATGTCCTGCAGCACCTTGCTCGTCCAGTTTGCAAAACCACCCCCAAAGCCCAGGGCAATCATCAGCTCCTTCGCCGCTGCGCCGGCGGGCCTCGGGCAGCTTGTGGAAGAGCACGCGGCCGATCTGCGCGAGCTTCTCCTCACGGTGGTCCAGGTACTCCGCCATGATGGGCGGCAGCGGCTTCTGTCGGTTCAAGAGCTGGAAGAACGAGTTCTTGATGTCGCGGACCAACTTCTTGAAGGCAAATGCAGAGCGCCCCACAAGCGTGTCTGGGACCCCCATCTCGATCTCCTTGCGAATCTCCGGCGGCAGCTGCTTCATGAACTCTGCCCGAGCGGAATCCACGGCGCCCTCACTGCCTTTGCGCTTTTTGGCAGGCGCCTCCTGTGCGGGCCTTCAGCCCAGGCGCGGTGCGGCCTGGGCGCAGGAGCACGGGAATCCACCCAATGCCGTCCTGGTCCACATTCACAGAGCGCTTGAACAGGCTCATCAGCACATCAAAGAGACTGTGGTCGGGGCATCGCCGCACGGCGTCGAGCTGCAGAGCGTTGCTGATGGTGAACACGTCCGTCCGCTCCCAAACAAGGCGATGGTGTTTTAGGTTATCCTCGGGAGGCTCGGTAAACTGCTCCTTGAACTGCGTGTAGTGCCCCAGTTGGGCGGGCGTCGGAAGCTCTACCTCCTCCTCTACCTCCTCCACCTCCTCCTCCTCCACCTTGACCTCATCTGCTCCTCAGCCGGCTCCTCCGTCTGCTCCTCCGTCTCGGCTCCTCGGCCGGCTCATGGGTCGGCCGGCTCATGGGGCTCCGTCTCCGTCTGCTCCCGGCTTTCTCCTCGGCCGGCTCCTCGGCCGGCTCATGGGCCTCCGTCTCTGCCAGCTCATGGGCCTCCGTCTCCGTCTGCTCCTGGGCCTCAGCCGGCTTTTCGGCCGGCTCCTCCGTCTCCGTCTGCTCCTGGGCCTCAGCCGGCTTTTCGGCCGGCTCCTCCGTCTGCTCCTGAACCTCCGCAAGAGGCTTTGAGAGCCTCCTTTCAAAGATGCGTTGGAGCTCCCGCGCCGACTCAGCTTCCTCGGGTTTGGCATCATTGAGGTTGAGCCACTGGAGCCTCGCCAAGGCTTCCTGGCACACAGATCTCTCAAGGCGCTTGCGCCGACGGAGAAGGCCGTCACAGAAATTGATGACCTCTGCGGCGGTCTCCACCGGATCTCGGATCTTGCACAGCGCGCGGTGCAGAAGCCCCTCCAGCTCAGTCATGGGCCGCTGGCGAGTAGCGTCCGGATCACTGACGACCGCCAAGCTCTTGATGCTCTGCATCTCACCGAAGGCCTCTCCAGCGCGGGGGTCCGTGCACTTGTCCGGGTGCACCAAGTGCATCATCATCTTGAAGCAGGACGACGCAGAGCCGGGGAAGATCCTGAAGCCGCACCTCTCGCCAACTCGATGCGCTGGGCTCAGCACGAGCTGCACCGCCAGGGACCGCGCGGCATCCATGGTCATGGTAGGTGTCGAAAGCTAAGTTCCTTCTGAGAAAATGCTTCAAAAGATAAAGATGGCACGCCCCAGCAAGTACCCGAATGCTTGGCAATGACTGGCAACCAGGCCCCGGACATTCGGAAGCTACACCACAGCAGCCGAAGTCGAAGGCGTCTGAGCGGCAACTCCACCCGGTCCTGGAGATGCTTGTCAAATGGCCTAGTTCTGTGCCCCCCTGAGGCGGTTTTTTATTTATATAAAAATCTAAATGCTTCGATCCCTCGTGCTTCGATCCCTGACATCCCGTGCTTTCTGTGCCCCCCTGAGGCGGTTTTTTATTTATATAAAAATCTAAATGCTTCCATCCCTGGCATCCCGTGCTTTCTGTGCCCCCCTGAGGCGGTTTTTTTATATAAAAATCTAAATGCTTCCATCCCTGGCAGGTTGTCTCCCGTGCTTTCCGTGCCCCCTGAGGCGGTTTTTTATTTATATAAAAATCTAAATGCCTCCATCCCTGGCATCCCGTGCTTTCCGTGCCCCCCTGAGGCGGTTGTTTATTTATATAAAAATCTAAATGCTTCCATCCCTGGCAGGCTGTCTCCCATGCTTTCCGTGCCCCCCTGAGGCGCTTTTTTATTTATATAAAAATCTAAATGCTTCGATCCCTGGCATCCCGTGCTTTCTGTGCCCCTTGAGGCGGCTTCTTATTTATATAAAAGTCTAAATGCTTCGATCCCTGGCAGGTTGTCCCCGTGCTTTCTGCGCCCCCTCATCTGAAGATTTGCCACACGAATCCGCGCCACACCGAAAGGTCCCCTAGCAAGCAAAATCATGCAAAAAATCAACGTGACATCCGTGCAAAAACCCACGCAAAACGCATGCAAGAAAAACATGTCATGCCAAAATCGAGAAGGGGTCACAGGCTGGCAAGCTGGGTTTCCGTGGCTGGCGCATAGTGTTGATTGAAGTAGCCCTGCTCGGAGGGCAGGGATTGAGTTGATTGCACATGGATAAGCTCCAAAATCGACGGTGTTGTTGGCGCCAATGAAGCCGCCTTAGAAGAGACCCTGAAAGCTTCGGGGGCGTGAAAAACCCCTAAGTTGGGGCAGCATCGCCAACAACACCCCCAGCATCACCAGCAACGTTTGTTTCCAGTTATGAGGCGTGGACCAGAACCGAAACGTGGACCAGAAAGGGGGGGGGGTTCAGGGTCCGACCGTGTGGGGTGTGGACCAGAAAGTTCAGGGTCCACCCATAAGTTCCTATAAGGGCCCCCTCCGGCTCCCTCTCCGTCATCAATCCACGCAGACATCGAACGTTCTGGTGGCCATGCAAATCATGCAAAATCCTGCACAGATGCCCCAGAAAGTCGCGGCCCGGCCGACCGACAAAAAAATCTGGCCCCGTAAAAAAGAATGGCAAGTTGGATGAGACAACAACAACACATCGGCGAGGCGGCGGATATGGGCGCCAGGGGTCGCACGACGGCGGATGGCTCCGTCGTGTTGAACCTGCGCAGAGGGGCGGGCGCCTACGCGCTGCTCGCGCGCACGGACGGGCAGCTGACCCGAGCGGGGCACCACTACTGGCACCTGCGCCCCCACCAAGACTTCGACTACAACCAGCCCCTCATCCGCGAGGGGCCCAACGACTACATTCTCCTGCGCAACGGGCAGAAGAAGCTCGTTTGGAGGGCGACGGCGAGCACCGACTCACCAAGTTGGGGAAGGCCTTCTTCCGAGACAAGTACTACGAGTACCTGGTCCACGTACCGGTGGTCATCCGCGGCCGGCGGCGCAGCGGGCGGAACGCGGGCGCGGCCTGCGAGCCTGGCTACCGATCAACAAGCTCGGGGCGCTATGACTCGGAGGTCCGGCAGTTCTGCGTCTGGCGCGACGCTCCTATGCGGTTCCTGAGCTCGTAGGGCGACGTGGTGGAGGTGCAGCAGCAGGAGGTTTGGCCGTGCAGCAGGGCTTGTGCGCTGTGCCTGCAAGCTGGACCACGTTGTGCCGGTGCGGCAGCTCGACGCAGACAGCGTGCAGCGGCAGTCCTGTGGAGCCCGTGGAGCCGGGCGGCTGCCGGACTATGGAGGGGTGCCGCGACGCGCGCAGGCCGCGCTGCAGCTGCTGGCTGGTACCCAAAGTTTCCATTGCCGCGATGCTGGAGACCGTGTGCCGTTGGATCACATCCGCTGGGCATCTATGCACGCGGACTGGTGAACGCGATGATCGGGCTATGGCCAGCTGGACGGCCCTGGCGCCGACTTCACGCAAAGCTTCTGCTACGGAAGGGCAGCGTCTTCGTACACACGGAGCTAAGCAACCCGCTCCAGCGCTTCACGCACAGGAAGCACACGGTGCGGTGTCTCTTCAGCGCAGTCGTAGCTGAGAAAGACCTCGTGCGCCAAGCCCGCCAGCACTCCTGGTCCAACCCCTTGCACCAGCTCGCGGATTCGCATCACCGCAGCCTCACCCGCTGTACTGGGAGGGACTGCTGAGGGTCACTTTGGGGCTCTCTCCGGCCGCCATCAAGTCTCGCCACGCCTCCCGTACCTCGCACCAGAACAGCCCCGGCTCCAAGGCAGCGCGGGTCAAAACGCTTCCACTCGACTCTCGGCGGCAGCTTCTGCCGCGCCTCGCCGCGGTACAGCGTGCGCTTGGGGAGCGCAGGCAGGCGCAGGAGGGGCAGCGGCACCTGGACGACGTGAGCCGGCTGACGGAGGCCGTGCACCGCCAGGTACCCCAGCTGCGCTACGCGCGGCCGAGCGCCGGGGCGTGGAACGGGCGGCGGACGAAGTTGCGCAACAGTAAATGAAGACGCTTCGGGCGCACGGCTTCAATCAGCGCCCGCTTTTGAGCAGGTGGTGGGCTACCAAGCGGAATGAGCCGCTGCCCCGGATCAACCAGACCGCAAGGCCACCTCGTTTGTCACAAGCCACTTCTCCTGGACGGCGGAACCCGCTTTGTTAAGGATGACCTGGCAGGAGACCCCGAGGCCGGCGCCTTGGCCAGCAACGGGCAGGGGCCGCCCTCCATCACGGACCGTCTGCGCAGCACTGCAGAAACGGCGAGCCGGGCGGCAGCGGACCTTACCCTGGGCGTCTGCTTTCGCGGCCAGCCCGCGCCCAAACTAGGGATTTGCCCCCACAACTCCGGGACCTCAGGTGCCTTCGCCTTTTGGTGGGCGGCCAAACGCTGGGATCTTCCGAGGCGAGCGCATGCCGAGCTGGAGCTGAGAAAAAGAGAGTGCACGCAAGCGACACCATCATACACTTGCAACTGTTCCGAATGGCCCAACCCCGAAAAACGAAGGGGGGCAAACCAACCCAAAAAACAAAACAAGGCCAGAACAACCCCAAAAACTGAAGGGGGCCAAGCCAACCCCAAAAACTGAAAGGGGGGCAACCCAACCCCAAAAAACGAAGGGGGCCAAACCAACCCCAAAAAACGAAGGGGGGCAACCCAACCCCAAAAAATGAAGGGGGCCAAGCCAACCCCACAAACCAAAGAGGGGCAACCCCAAAAAATGAAGGGGGGCCAAGCCAACCCAAAAAACCGCATGGGGCCAACGCAACCCCAAAAATGTGAAGGGGGCCAAGCCAACCCCAAAAACCAAAGAGGGGTCAACGCATGTTCTGCGCAGGACACCTGATGTTGCCTCGGGAAGGGCTAATTAGCCGCTGGAGGAAGCTGACTCCGACCAATGAACGGACTATTGGAAACTCAACATGTTGCATTTTTGCACCATGAGCTCAGTGACGGCTTGAGCAAGCCACGCAGTGAGCAGCGCAGTGTACCACCGCCATTCCAACAGAGCGAGTGCTCAAACAGCAGCGGGTTAACAAGTTCGTGAAGCTCAACATATGTCATACATGCTACTACTGGAGACCCCAAGAACCAAAGGGGGGCCAACCAACCCCAAAAAACGAAGGGCCAAACCCAAAAAGTGAAGGGGGCCAAGCCAACCCCAAAAACTGAAGAGGGGCAGGGCAACCCAACCCCAAAAAACGAAGGGGGCCAACCCAACCCCAAAAACCGAACAAGCCGCCAACCCCAAACCAAAAGGGGGCACGCCAGCCCCACGAAGGGGTGCAAACCAATTGCAAAAGCGAAGCAGGCCAAGCCAACCCCAAAAACCGCATGGGGCCAACGCAACCCTAAAAAATGAAGGGGGCCAAGCCAACCCCAAAAAACGCAGGGGGGCCAGCCAACCCCAAAAACCACAGAGGCGTCTCTCCAATGCATGTTCTGTGCAGGACACCTGATGTTGCCTCGGGAAGGGCTATTTGCCGCTGGAGGAAGCTGACTGCGACCGATGAACGGAATATTGAAAGAACTCAACATGTTGCATTTTTGCACCATGAGCTCATTGACGGCTTGAGCAAGCCACGCAGTGAGCAGCGCAGTGTACCACCGCCATTCCAATGCGTCACACATGCTACTACTGGAGACCCCAAAA